>CM046337.1:7258241-7692806 GCA_025403435.1 Artocarpus heterophyllus
CACATATGTGCTTATAATTGACTGACTATTTCTTAATCGTACTTAATATTAAATGGCAGGTTGGCACTGGATAATTAACTTCTATTTCAAGAAAAAAAGTATAACAATTGCTTTTAACAAGAAAAATACATCAATTGCTGGGTATTAACTGGTTTATTTGTTGACTGCTCCCACCCCTCTAATGAAATGTGACCGATTAACTTTTTGTGAGCCAATTTTATCATTCCAAGCTTTTTAGATCAAGAAACATCCTTATAGTGGTAGTACTTTAAAGAAAGCTCCTTTATGACCTTATGAAAGCTTTCAAGTTGAAAAAGCAAACACAAATTATTGGTCTTGGATAAGATATTTGGTAATTGTATTCAGTGCTTAACAGCTTTATAATAGTAAAGGTGTTTGGCATTAGAAATGGCTCCTCAAATCGTGAATCTACACCTTGATCCTCACTTGTTTTATTCTTATTTTTGTTATTATTTTTTTGGTAGTGGAAACACGTTTTGTGATGTTCCTACTTGCCATGCATAACACATGTGGGAGACTAAAAAATTATTTATTCATTTTTTTCTTTCATTGCTTAGAAGAGGTTATCATGATGACGAACCAACATTACCCCACACACACACACACATATAAAGGATTTTTTGACACATTTATCTTCTAAACTTTAAGCTTTTTTACAACATGATTTTTAAACTTTTTTGTGGCTATTGAGTCTTTAAATTTAGCTAAGTGGTGCAATTAAGTCCCTAAACTTAGCTAAATCTGACAATTAAGTCCATAATCAGTAACGTTTGTCGAAATTAAGATGAAAAGTAATCACATGAGACGCGCATAGCCCATTTAAAAGGAAAATGACGTAATTTCGAGCATTACAATGATTAAAATATACATAAAAATTAATCAAAGTGTTAAAAATATCATTACTAATATAATTTCTTTTTTTCTAATTTTGGGCTTACAATTGAATAATTTGACTCTTATTAGAATTAAATGAGGTGTATAAGTACTCTAAATAGGTCAGGTGCATCTCAATGATTGTTTCAGTCCTAATTTTAAAGAAGGTTGTGATTAGGACTTAATTGTCATACTTTGTCAAGTTTAAGGACTCAGTTGCTACATAAAAGTTTAAAGAACCACATTATAAATAAACAAAAAAGTTTAGAAGTAAATGTGCAAAAACTAAATAGGAAAAGCAAAACCACAGTATCAAATTTAAAATGATATACACTTTAAAAAAATCAATGACAAAATCTTTCTCATTTTTATTGTATAATAATGCGTTTAGAAGAGAGAGTGCGGCGTGCCCACCATGTTTGGCAGTTTGCCACGACGTGACTAAAATAAAAGTGCAAAGTCCAAATTTCTCTGATTTTAACGGGTATATTTGCAACGTTGCTCTTTTAACTTACAGTACATTTACAAATCTGGCTTAACATAAAAACAAAGGATTAACTTGTTAAATTATAAATTTAGCTTAACATTCATAAAAAAAAATTATGTTTTTATGAACGATCAATGTGAAAATCACATGTTAATTTCAGTCAAAAAAATTAACATTCTTATCAATAAGGGTAATTTGTTACAAGTTTATAAATTCATGATATAATTTATCGAAATTAAAAGTTTAAGAGATAAAATTGTAAATATGTGATAACATCGGGAGACAAAAATGCAAAACGCCCTATTTTACAACTAAATTTTCTTTTTAATCGTAGCAGGTACGGGTGAATCAGTAGTTCGACAAAATAAGATAAAATAAGAGCTAAAATGTCCCACGTTGATGACAAATGTGTTATAATTGAACCAACAACCATTAGAAAGGACAAATGTAAAACAAAAATAAGGGGAGAAGCGACATCATTGTTGGTAATAAGGTCGAAAGCAAGACGTGACAGTGGTTAATAAAATACATGGTCTGGTTAAATCAGCTTCAACTTGGTCTGATTCCTTTCAATAATTTAATCCGATCTTCTTTAAACAAAGACTGATTATAGTAATTCTACCAAATAAAGTAAAATAAAATAAAAAGACTGACTATAGCCAAACTATAGCATAAAAGTTCAAAACATGTATAAAAGGTGACAAAGGCTGCTAAAATAAGTCATCAATATTGTCCCATGAGTTAATGGTTACCAGCAGCCATTGACAAGGAAAAAAGACACATACTGAAGTGAGTGTGAGTGTAATAATAATATTGCTGTTGAAAGAAAAAAAAAAAAATCATGAGTTTACATTTTCTTCGTAGCACTCCCAAGGGGAAGGAAGCTGATGCTTGGAAATCAGTTGAGAAGAGCTTCAACGGCCATGCAGTTGATGAAAGACTCTCCAGGAAAAATTTTGGACTCTGCATTGGTAATCTAAACGAAATAAGAGAAAATAAAATTGCCCATTTGTCCTTTTTTTGTTTGTGGAGTTTTCAAAGGCTTTGGAAGATTAACTTGTGTTTGTTGTGTAGGAATGGGAAAAGAGTCAGAGGGATTTGCAGAAGGGTTGTTTGATGCTTTGGCCAGGCGCAGGAGCATATTATCTACAGCTCTTGATCATGGGATAACTTTGGAGGAATTGAAGATGTTTTGGGAGGACATCACTTCTGAGGACGATGAATTTCGTCTGCAGATCTTCTTTGACATGTCAGCAAACCAAGACTCTCTTTCTTTCTTTTTATGATAATAATAATTATTATTAGTTTTGTGAAGAAATGGTGATGACATGAGTAAATATGGCAAATGTTTTTTAGGTGTGACAAGAATGGAGATGGGCAGCTATCAAAGGAAGAGGTGAAGGAGGTGAGATAGAACACTAGAAATCAACGATTATGTTAATTCTTCTCTCTTTCTTGTTCTGTTTCTTATGTGATTTGATTTTTATTGTTATTATTATTTTAAAAAGGCTCTAGTTCTGAGTGCTTCGTCGAACAATTTGCCCAATCTCAAAAAGCAAGCCGCTTCACATGCAGATCTGATCATGGAAGAGCTTGATACTGACGGTGATGATTGTATAAAGGTGAGTTTCTTGCCGTTTTATCTTCTGTTCTTATTCATCTTCATCTTGTCATTTATTTATTTGTTTGTTTTTTGTTTTTCCTTACAGATGTCTGAGCTAGCACCTCTACTGAAGGGAATAGTCGACTCTGAAGAGAGGAACACCAACACTCCTAAAAAACGAAGAACACGTATTTCCGTGTTCCTCTACACAACTGAGAAGTTCATCCATGAAAATTGGAAGAGAATTTGGATTGTCACTCTGTGGCTGAGTATTAACTTAGGCCTCTTTCTTTGGAAGTACTATCAATACAAGAACAAAGGGGTATACCAAATCATGGGCCAATGCATTTGCTTCGCAAAGGGTGCCGCGGAGACTCTCAAGTTCAACATGGCCGTCATTCTCTTCCCGGTTTGTCGGAGAACTCTCACAAAACTCAGAGCATCATATCTCAGCAACATAATCCCTTTTGATGACAACTTGGAGTTCCACAAGTTAATAGCCATTGGGATAGTAACTGGGACTTCTATACATGTTCTGATGCACCTAACTTGTGATTTCCCTAAATTGATTTCGTCCCCAAAAGAGAAGTTCATGAGCATTGTGGGGTCCAGTTTTAACTACAAGCAGCCGAGTTACCTGGACTTGCTAGAAAGCGTTCCTGGCATAACCGGGATTTTTATGATTGTTTTAATGGCTTTTGTCTTCACTCTTGCACTTCAGTCGTTCAGAAAAAGTGTCATCAAGTTGCCAAAGCCTTTCGACAAATTGGCAGGCTTCAATTCCTTCTGGTATGCACATCATTTGCTGATTGTGGTGTATATCCTCCTCGTCCTACACGGCTACTTTCTGATTTTCACCGACGACTGGACCAAGAAAACGGTATGCCGCTAACTACTTCTATGCAGTGTGACTTTATGAAGCCATAAATTGTGAAAACAAAGATTTCCAATACAGTCAACTAAGAGTGATGCTGAAATTAAATTGTTACACGTCTTTCTTTGCACAGACATGGATGTATATCGTGGTCCCGCTCTTTCTCTATGCAGCTGAAAGGATTTATTCACACTTTAACGAAGGGGACGACCCCGTGGACATTAAAAAGGTCAGTGAAAGCATTTTTTTGTTTCCTTGTTTACTTGTTTGAAAAGGTTCAGAAGAACAAAATCAAACTCATCATATTCCTTGAACACCGCAGGCTGTAGTGTACAAAGGGAAGGGTTCAGCAGTAGCACTATACATGAGCAAACCACCAAAATTTGACTACAAAAGTGGAATGTATCTTTTTGTCAAATGTCCAAATATATCTAGCTTTGAATGGTATGATCCATATGTTTACTGACTGACTAGAAATTTGATCTTACCGCGATCTTAACTAACATGATTGGAGATGTTATATGCTTCAGGCATCCCTTCTCCATTACATCTGCACCCGGAGATGACTACTTGAGTGTCCACATTAAATCCTTAGGGGATTGGACTAAAAGGCTTAGAGAAATATTCGAGAAGGTGATATGCTTGCAACTCTATTATGCATAAACCAGAGAACATGACTCAAATATTGTTACAACTTCATACTAAGTAAAAGAAATGCCATTGCCAGGCATGTGAGCAGGAAAATGCACAACCAAGGAAAGGAGGACTTGTTCGGATGGAAACCAAAGCCTTTACCGAATATGAACAACAAAAAGCAGGGTGAGCAGAATCTTAGATAAGATGCTTCAAGTTCAGGGCTTTCACTCCTTGGCATTATAATTTGAATATCTTCTATTTCTAATGGCAGTTATCCTGAAATCCTCATCAAGGGACCATATGGAGCACCGTCTCAAGATTTCAACAAGTATGACATCCTCGTGCTCGTTGGTCTGGGAATTGGGGCAACTCCATTTGTCAGCATTATAAAAGATGTTCTCAACAACATCAAAGCAAATGACCTTGAAAGTGTGAGTCCAACGGCAATGAATAAGATACCATCTTTTTGTTCTAGTTTGTGGTATTTACTTGAAAAAGATGGCTTTATGCAGGGCTCAAAGGGCAGTCATTCATCAGAAGAATCAAACAAAACAGGTCCGAGAAGAGCATACTTCTATTGGGTAACAAAGGAACAAGAATCCTTCGAATGGTTCAAAGGTGTCATGGACGACATCGCAGAGCATGATCACAATGTAGGTTTCGGAACTCAGAACACCTCTAGCCCTATCATGCCTTAAACTAACTGGTTACACATTTTGCAGCATATAATAGAAATGCACAGCCACTTGACTTGTGTACATGAAGAAGGGGATGCTAGGTCTGCACTCGTTGCGATGATCCAAAAAATACAACATGAGAAGAAAGGTCTTGATGTTGTCTCAGAAAGCCGGGTATATTTATTTACCACAAACTATCATATAAATTCAAATAATCACTAATCACTATGTATCTTTCCTAATCTCATGTTTTTAATTTTCATGCAACAGATAAGGACACATTTTGCAAGACCGGATTGGGATAAAGTGTTTAATCACATAGCAACTGCTCATAAAAAATCTCAAATAGGTAAAAAATGCTAGAAAATGCCTAAAAGAACATTTTAAAAAGGCACTATTCTTGTTAATGATTTTTTTTTTTTTTAATTGTCCATAAACCCGCCTTCTCGACCGCTCGGCTAATCCCAGCGGTTTCTTGTTCTTGATTTCACTTTAGGATTAATTGGTTGCGGATTAAATAATTGCAGGTGTATTCTATTGTGGAGCGCCTACAGCGGTCAAACAACTGAAGAAGCTCAGCCAAGATTATAGTTCAGATTCAACTCAGTTCCACTTCCATAAGGAGAACTTCTAGACTGGTTATCCACCCCTGGGAACTTGTGTAGGAAAAAAATAAAATACTAAAATTAAATATTTAAACTGTCACTACTTTTCCTTTGTTATTTATTTTCCGCGAATTCAAATGGACGTGTGAATGAGTGTGTAAATAAAGGAAGTGGAGGTGTTTCAATAAGAGTGTGTTTGTTTCGGTTTTCAAATCACGGTTTTTTTAATTATTTTGCTACAGTATTTTTTTTCATAAAAATTTAAATCTTTATTCAAATACTCTACTCAAATACTCGTACCAAACGCACTCTAAGTGTCTTAAGGGAGAGAACTTATCTACTATTTCTCCTAGCAAAATAATATATATTTTGATTAAACGTTGGTAAATAATATTACATAGTTTAAAAATATGTAAAAAATAGGATATTATGAGAAATTAATTAATAATTTATGAGAAATTTAAAAAAACCTCAAAATATCTCTATCTGTTTATCCTCTGTATATCTTACTCTCGATGCCCACAGTTAGAAAATACAATATTTATCAAAAATTACCGTATTTACATTGTAAATACAAAAATTTAATAGCGAATTTGTCGAACCGCCGGCGCCTGAGAAATATAATATTTATCCATGAGATACTATATTTACGCAAATACAAAAATTCACCAACGACTTTACTGAAACGCCAAATACAATATTTATCGAAAAATACAGTATTTATCATGTAAAAATAAAAATTCACTAATAACTTTGTTGAACCGTGTGACGATCGTGTAAATATAATATTTATTGAAAAATGTCATATTTATCGTATAAATACAAAAATTCACCAACGACTTTGTTAGACTACTGAAAGCCCGAAAATACAATATGTATTGATAAATATCATATTTTACTGTGTAAGTATAAAAATTCATTGTGCAACTTCGTCGCCAAGACTACCGACAGTTAGGAAATACAATATTTACTACAAAATATTATCTTTACAGTGTAAATATAAAAATTCACCAGTGACTTTGCCAGACTACCAACAACCAAAAAATACAATATTTCACCTAAAATATTGTATTACAATATTCATTGACAGCTTAGTCTGTAACGCTCCTATATAGGGGTTAATAGTTTTTAATGAATTAAAATAAAAATCAGAAATAAGAGTAAACCTCAAAAATAAAGTTGCCTGGGGCTTAAATGAAAACTCTCAAATCAAAAATAAAAAAAATATAAACGATAATTAAACCATAGTTTAATATAGCACTTTAAATTTATAATATAAACTGTTGTCATCATCATTTCAACCCTCAACGCATTTTAATACAGGCACAGAAAGTAACAATTGATGCTTACATTATCATGAAGAACATTCTTAGCAATTGAAGTAGTCCCAATGTAATATAGCTACATCGCTTCCTCAACTATTTTTCTCGTAGCTACCTCACACTTAGTGAGTCCTGAAAAGATGAAAATATAAGGGAATGAGCGACAATATGCTCAACAGGGAAACCATTATTTACCTTTAGGTTTTTATCATTACCATATTAAACATGCATGGTTAGTTAATACTCATCATTATCCAGATTATGAGATTTATTATAATTATATTCAGTAGATATCATAGTTAATCATTACCGAGTTTCATACATATACATATATACAAATATTACAGTTCAACATTATTCCTAGGTATCCACGTTCAATAAACTATAACTCAACTTATCGAAACCTAAATAGGCGCGCTTGATCACCCTCTAAACATTCCAAAGGTGTTTCGATGAGGGGACATCAAGCCCCGAGTCCTCACCAAGTCAAATCCTGTACAGTGTGTTCTGGGACTTTGAACTCAAAGAAGCATCATCACCTTCCCCCTATTTTACCTTTTAGGGTATTCGTGCCCAAAGACGTAACTGTCGCCCTTTTCACGTCTCACCATTTCTCTATATTCAATCATTATTTATAGAGTCAGTTTTTCCTAACCATGTTTCTCAATTTATAACATGTGTCAATTCATTATGTTCCTCACCGTACAATATAAGACGAGTCCATGTCATAGTTTCATATGTGATACTCATATAATAGTAGTTTAACAAAGATATATATATCTTAAGGTAAAACAATCAATTTTAATTCCATAAAAACCTCACAAAAGATGAGTAATAGAATCCCTACCTTCCAAGCTTATCACCAATCTTTTAATCCCGAAATCAATTAACGTTAGCTTCACACTCCCTTGATCCTAAAGCGTGCATAAGGATAATTAAAACTAAAGCACAACATACAACCACATTCATAAATAAATCATGTGTAAATTCATCTTACTAGTATGCCATTAAAGCTTTCATGCAAATCTCTTTTGAATACCACAGTAAACAATTTTTGTCTTAACATGATATAAAATGTATACAAGTAATCTATATGTTTTAGTCCCTAATAAGATTCGTCAATTACTTAGGATAATATTGAAAATGTTGCAAGACATTAAGGAATTAGGTGATGAGCAAAGATATGTTCTTGGTTCAGGTTAGCAGCTGGTATACCATGGCAAACTGGCAGTATACTTTTGCAAAAGGATAGGTTCACTATCTACAATCATCACATGGGTTAACAAGTGGTTTACTTAACGTAAACGGGCGATATATTGCCACTAGTAGGTTTACTAATTTTCAATCCGAAAATTAAAAAAATTCATAGAAAATAAAATACAACTCCGATTTTGGCTTATGATAGCTCGTTAGAAGGATGTATATGTTGGAAACAAAGTGCGCAGCGGAATTTTAAAATTTTTTCATCAGAGTATTTTCCAAAACACAAGTTTGACATGTTATATGTATAAATTAAACAGATCTTACTAACCTCAGTGTGCCGAAGAACCTCCGCGACCTGTGTAGAGAAGTAACGTTCCAGAAGAGCCTCAACCAACTGGTCTTCTTTGCTATTCTCTATCCACAACCGGAGTGAGTGTGGGCTCACACGTACAGCTCTTCCACCGGTGACTCTCCTTCCAACCAATAGAGAGAACCCAAAGCTAGTGTTCGTGATTTGTGAACAAAAGCTCTCAGGGAGTTTTCAGATGCTCACTAGAAGAGTATCACTCTTAATCTCTCAAATTGATCTGAGTAAATCATTAGACTCACTCCCTTTTTATACCTATTGGTCCTTGGGGTCAGTCCATATCAGATTAGGTCTCAAAAATCGAAACAGAATCAAGTTCGGATCAATATCTGATAAGATACGCGTGAAAAATGCGTAATCTTAACTGTCGCGGTCGGCATGCCGAACTGTGTGATAGGCAGGCCGAACTGGCCAGTTCGGCAGGCCGAACTTTCTGATAGGCAGGCCGAACTGCCGAGAAAAAATCTCCGCGAATCTTTTATTTTCCGCCCGAGATTCTAAAGGATAAAGTCTCAGTTTTGATTCAAATAGCCCAATAGAAAAGATATCTGATCAAAACAAACTTTATCAAGATAATCTCTAAGAAAATAAATCAACTCACAATAATTCTACAAGTTTATCTTGTTCTAATTGTCCAAAATTAAAACAACCGATAAACAGACAAGAATTATCCGAACGCCATAATTCAACAAGTTCATCTTGAACTAATTTCTTACATAATTAATTCAACCGATAAACAGACATGAATTATTTGATTCTTATAAATTTTAAACCAATATGATAAATCCGACATAAGTCACCAATTATTGGAAAAGCACGCCGTGTCGTTACAGGATTTTGTGAGCTAGCAAAGGGGACCAAAATGGACCTATAAAGTTCAAGCTCATGATAATTATGAAACCCAATATCCCAGATATACATTTCACAATTATCAACTCCAACGCTACTCCACTAAAAGCTTGGAGCTGCACTCTCGAACTTTATAGAATTACGAAGCTCGTGTAGCTAAGTCTCCATGACATATCATAGTGTATCGCATCCCCATATGATCATCCATAATCGGCTTAAGGACAAGTTCTGTCTTACCTTCCCGATTATTTTTATCTTACGTTCCATTGTCTCACCATTAGAAAACTTACCATCCAAAGATAGTATACCATTCGGTTACACCTATGTATCCAAATGGTTGAGCGCTCCAGTTTTCCAATTACAGGACAACGCATATAAGAGGATATCATTACTCCTAAAGAGGAGCTATGGATTCCATATCTATGAATAACAAGTCTACGCTATCAAGAGTCATGCCTCCAACGTACCGGCATGCATGCCACTATAGAGATGTGGGAGTCACCCATTGGTACATCAAAAGACACAAATCGAGACAACGGGCCCATTATTCATCTCAGGATTAAGATACAATACAAATGATTGTCTAAAGTGAATCGATTTGCCAAGACAGAATTATTAATCCAAATCAATTCACTTTATGTCCCGATCCAACACATCGTCACCTATGACAACGCGCCAATGTTTCTATTCACGGAGTCCAACTCCGATGGCCAAGACAAACCATCTCCCAAAAGGGATATAGACAACATAACAATCTTTACATGAATAAAGCGCCCAACTTTATTCCCTCGATTGCGGATCATATATTTTAGACCATCACCTTAAGAGTCGTGTCTACCGCATAATCATCCCATCATATGCCCAACTCTTAAGGTTTAGACTGACAGTCTCAGACTACTGTTTGCTTATCATACATTCAACAAATATGAACGTAAAGAGGACAATATTTGGTATATATAAATGAATAAATTCTTTATTGATAAAAATGTCTCCAAAAACGTATTACATTTTTACTCCTTAGAGCATACATGTCTAACAGTATACTCTTTAAATATTCAAACCAATTTACAAAAATTTATTTTTATTTACTCCTAGAATTCAAGAAAGAACCACTGTCCATAGAGGTATTACAAAGTTTAACAATATAAATTTTCTGTCTACGACATATGCACTTAGACTTTATACATATGTTCTAAAATAGCAACAAAACATATACTCAGGTTTAAGAACGCAAATTTGAATAATCCTTGAGTATAAAAAAAAATTATAAATGAAAAATTAAATTTGTTCATAAGATTCTAACCTCGAATTATGGCTAGTTGGAAGCTTAAAATGGCTTCAAAACAGGTTCCTTGACTTCGGTATGGCTGAAATTCTTGCTTAAATGGAGGTGATGGTGGTTGATTTTTATGGCTGTCTTGAAGAAGTTCTCTAGGTATTTTGCTTCAACAAAGAAATGAGAAGAAGAGTGTGGGAATCATGGAAGAAAAAAAAGAAGAAGAAAATATGAAGTCTTGGAAGAGAAGTGATAAAAGCAATTATGAAGGAGACATGTTGGAGCATGTCACGGAGGAAATAAAGAAAAAGAGGTTAAAGAGTAGTTGGGAAAGATATTCTCATGTCTCCTCTAGAGACTTTAACCCACATAATGCTAAAATAATATTTTCGAAATTTATTAGAAGTTCCAAGGCTTTTTTGTAAACATACTAAATAAGTATAGGAGAATTTTAAAAAATTTAAAAATAGATAAAAATAAATATTGTGAAATGGATTTTAAATGAAGCAAATTTTTGGTTGGTACACTAAAAATTAATTTAATTACCTTAATATCCATTTAGAGAATAACAGGTGTCACAAGTTAGACCACCGACGATTGGTAAATATAGGATATTACTTAAAATACTATATTACCGTATAAATACAAAAATTTATCGACAACTTCGTTGGACCACTGTAGCTAGCAAATATGATATTTCACTTAAAACACTGTATTACCGTGTAAATATAAAAATTCACCGATGACTTTGTCGAACAGCCAAGCAGTTAAAAAATATAGCATTTTCACTTAAAATATTATATTACAATGTAAACATAAAAATTCACTAACGACCTCACCGGATTGTCAACCGCCAAAAAATAGAAAACGTAAAATTATGAAAAAAAAATATCAAAAACAAATTATTATTCTTTTCCTTTTTTCAAATTTTTTTCCTCGTTCCTAAAACATCCAATCATCGTTGCTCGTATCTCGACGATTGGCTAGTTCAACAGCAACAACAAATAGATTCATCTGACGGCAAAGCCAATGACCGGGATTTGACGACGACGAAGATGAAGATAGATCTCTAAGAATCTGACGACAGCGAAGACGAGGATCGCGATCTCCAAGGCCTGTGACTTTGTCTTGTGATCTCCCAATCTAGCGACTATAAATCGCCATCTCCGGTGTGATTAAGTCGGCAATCTCCCATTCCTCTGATGGATGAACCTCGATCTACACCAAGGCCTGCAACTTCGTCTCTAATCTCCCAGACCTACGACAGCATCCGTGATCTCCGTCGTAACTTTGTATTCGTCAAGGAGCTTTGGTCAAGCAAGCATCGTCGAGCAAGCCGGATAGGAAAACCAGATTTGATGACAATCAGAGGAGAAAGAATAAGAGGAAAGAGAAAGAGAGGATGCTCGACGCGCAGCTCCAATCACAACTCCGTCTTGGTCGCCGAGCTTTAAACGTTGCAGCATCGGCGAACAAGTCTGATGGGGAAATCAGTTCAGGGGAGAGAGAGAGAAAGAAATGGAGGAGAGAGAGGCATAGGGAAACAAAGGAGAACTTTTGCGTTTTTGCATTAGTAAAATAACGAATTTACTATTTTTTTTCTACTTTTTCAACTTATTTGATATTATGTACTCATCAATTGATAAGAACTGCTATGTGGCATAAATTCTCATGCTATTTTTGAAGCAAAAATCAAAGGTCACCATGACTTACCACCATTTTCAAATCAGAAAATCATCGTAAAGCTTTTATTTTTTATTTTTTATTGGCTCGGCTGTTAGTTCATGTACGCTGTGGTTTAATCCTTGAACCTTCTTTTCTCGTTTGTTTTTAACTTTAATTTTTAGTAATTTTTTGAAGATATTTTTTTAGCATTTAGCAATTTTAGTCTTTAAAAATCATGATATTGATAATAGATTTTAAAAAATTAAATGAAAGTATCATGTGCTCAACAAATTTTTAAAATTTGAAAGAAATAGTCACATAAAGTGCAAAATATTCTAGCTATTTTTTTTAGGAGATTTTTAAACTATTCACCTTTAAATAAAATTATATGTGATTTTATTGTTAGGATATATGTACAATTAGGGTTTTGCTAATTTTAGAATCAAGCAAAATATGCTAAACGTTTAAATCGAACGAAAAATAAAAACGGAGGCTAAATTGTAACTTACTAGATTAGTGCCCGCGCACACAACACCGGCATCATAGTTCCTTAAAAAAAATAAATACACAGCAACTCTGGATTATTCTTGGAAATCAAACAAGCCCTTTTAGTCAACGAATTAGGACTACACTCTGAATTGGTATTTCCTCTTTTTTTTTTTTTTTTTTTTACTTTTAGTGTTTAGAAGTGCGATGAAAATAGTTAGTTAGAATTATTTTTTACTGTAATATGTGAAAATTTTATACTGTAATAATTTTTTTTATTGTTACTGTAGTATATGAGAGTTTTATATTGTTAATAACTAAATTTATGGTGAGAACCGTAATATAAAACCATTGCTAAACAGCCCATAAAATCGTTTGGTAGGAAGTAAAAAGGACGCTGATTATTTCATTTCATTTGTATTTCAAGTCTGACGTCTTCCAGCCAAAATTTTTGGCTGTTTACCATGGCTGTTTAATGGTGTTTATAATAAAAATTCTACAAGAAAACCAAACCAAAAGAGAAGAAAAAAAATAATTGTCGAAAACACACAGTTTAATTGTCCACAATCCAAAACGAAGAGTGTAAATTTTTGTTAAATGTGGCTTTTTATTAAAATATCAAACGAGAAGCGAACGACAATAAATTGTAGACAATAAACAAAAGACGACAAGGTAATTACAAGGAAAGAGTGCGAACGACAAACAAGATGGAGAAAAGGAATCAAATGGCAAAAAAGGACAAGAAACCATGAGGAAACAACAACGGCTAAAGAGAAAAACGACAAGAAAGAAGAAATGACACTTAATAAGGAATGACATGAAGAAACATAAAGGCAACATAATAAAAAAGGTTTATTTTCATAAATTTCTGTACATTAATTCGTTTTGCCCTTGATTTTGTAAAATCGGTCAAAATGCCCTCCAATTTATAAAAAACAAATCAAAATTCCTATCTATCCAATTCCCTTCGTAAGTCTAACGGAATTGATGATGTAATATGTTATTAACAATTAATCAAAAAGTTTTTTATTCTAATTATATTTAATTTTAATATTAAATTATAATTAAATATATAAAATGATTCCATACTAAAAATAATAAAAAAAATTTATTTACAAAAATAAAAAATAAAAAGGGCAAAAGAAGACTAACTTTGTCTTCTCCTACAAGTTGCAGACCCCAAAAAAAAAAAAAAAAAACCATAGCCAAATACCAATCCCAAGAGAAAATAGCCAATCAATGTGACTCTTAAATGTACATTTTCATGATGGTCTGATTGTATTTCACATTCATTGGCTATTTTTCTACGAATGTCCAATTTGGTTTTCGCATCTTATCTCTTCGAAGAACAAAGACGACGCAGAAGTTTTGGGTCCGGGTTTGGTCGTCGTCTTCATTGGAATCATTGGAGTAGGCGTTTCTGAGAAGGTCCATTATTTGGTTTGGGGTTTCTGGTGTGTAATCATGAACATGAAGGAAGTGTTCTGTTTGCTGGTCTCATTATCATTGTTTTGGAGAGTTTGGAGCCCAACACCCAATTCTTGGTTCAGTTTTCATGGCAAGGGTTGCGATGGAGTTGCTGGCGGCGCTAATGGAACAGTGGGACTGCCCTCTCTAGGGTTTTTTTTTTTTTTTTTGAAATTTTTTTCAACTAAAAAATCAAATCCTAAGATTGATTCTATTTAGATAAGGTTGAAATTAATTGTTTTTTTGCATTTGATATTAAAAAAGTAATTTTTGTTATTTTCATTAAAATAAATTTAAGTGGAGGGTTCAGATTAAATGTTTTAAATCAAAGGATTGATATTAAATGGGATAATTAAATTCTTATCAATATTTCATAAAATAAAGAATTATATTTTAAAACACATCTTTGAACATTTAATGGAATGCCGTGTAGGAGATCTGTTAATATTATAGACGGAAGTAAACAGAGAAACATTTTGAACGATTTTCTATAAATCACAGGGCATTTTTATAGGTTTTGTAAAACCAGAGGGCAAAATGAATTAGGGTGCAAATTTATAAAAATAATCCAATAAAAAACGACAAAAAAGAATCGCAGGATAAAACGAAAATAAATTACCGAACGACAATAGAAAAAGAAGAATCAGGAAATTCAAAACACACGACACCAAAGTAACCAACGATGATCTTGCAACAAGAAAGAATAGACATGTCAGCAATAAATTAAAGACAAGACAAAAAGAAACAGCAATAAATGGACATGACAGAGCAGGAAAAAGAAACAGAGGCACGCCGATGTGACGCCAAAGGGATAAAGCACGGGAAAAAAATAAAAAGGAAAATAAGAGGAAAACGACGACGAATGAGATATACGACAATAAAAGGACTAGTTATAAAAGCAAAAAGGAACAATCTACACCGCTGCATGAAAATGAAAACTAACCAAACTTCATTGCTTCAACAAATCGAAAACGAGACCAAAGGGAATAAAGCAAATGAACGACAAGAAGGAATAAACCTTCGACATGAATAAATAAAGGATAACAATATGTAAACGACAACAAGAAAAGGGCAACAAGAAACAATTGTTGAAATGGTAAAGACAACCACAATAAACGATAACAGAAAAAGAAGAAGAGCAACCAAACGAAAACAGAAAGAAAGAATTAACAGTTTGTTTAGTAAAGTTAGTTCTACTCAATTTTTTAATTAATAATAGTGTAAATCTCTCATATTTTATAATAAAAAAAAAAAATTACTACAGCTTTCAAATGCTACCGTGTTTAAGGTTCTAACCACCTTATTAAACACTCTGTTAAAGATAAAAAGAGGAAAACGACAATAACGCAAATAAACGATGGCAAGGAAACAAAACACAGCAGAAGGAAAAAACACGGCATCAAAAGCCAAGCGACAAAAAAAAAAATGGAACGAACACGACAAGAAGAGAAATGACTGGTAAAAATGTGGACCCAACTGAAAAGTAACTGGCACTGGAACTGTAGATCCAACGGTGAATCACGTGCAATGCAATTCAAGGCCACCTTCTGGTTCCCACTTCTTAACAATCAGGCAACTTTTCTTCAACACCTTTTAAGCCCCTCCATTCACCCCCAACGGGAAATAGAAAATCAATTATATTTTTGCCCAGAGGAAGATATTTTTCCAACTTCAAAACCTCCCCACTCAGCCACATGTCTCTCACTCAACCACTCATCACCAAGTGGTGTACTTTTTAAGATATATATGTACATGCTCGACGTTTCACAAAACAGGACAAACCATGGAAAGCCAAAAAGCAGTACCACTGCAAAAACGGACAGTGTACACTTGCTGTTGAAAAACAGTATTATAAGTTTCTACTTCAAGTGCTTTTCTTTTACCTCTTTATTTTGCACTGCAATTTCGGCAGTGAAAAAAAGGCACTGCCGATTAGATCCTCAGTGAGATTCGAAGCACCCTTATCGCAAGCTTATAGTGAGAATTCAATTTCCAAAACTATTTGGGTGTTTAAAAATATGGTTTAAACTTAAGGTTGAAAGTAAAAATATTATAATAATTTAAATTTTATGAGACAAAATATTATAATAAAATTAATTTCAACAAAATTCTTTGATTGACAAGCAGAAAAAAAAAAATAATAAAGGTTTATGAAAGTAATAGGCCCGTGAATTAGCTATGGCTTGTTATATGTTCCAAACCAATCAAGCCTAGGTGCGTAGAATCTAAACAGGACACGTATAGGCCAGCTTGAATGTCATAACGGTTGCTGGCTCGTGTTCAACCCAATTATGAAACTGCATTTTTTTTTTTTACCTAGCTAGCAAAATCTATGATATGTTTGGAATAATTATATGTATGTGTGTGTGTGTATACTTGTGATGTATTCAGCCGTTTTGTGAGTAAACTAGATGCTACACATGAATCATTAGAATAGGAATCTGTGCCGCTTGTTTTTTTGCCTCTAGCCTATCATAATCTAATTAAACCTGTAACGTGGTTTTGACAAACTTAGTTTTAATTTTAATGGTATAAAAATTTTATATGTTATAATGTAAAGCTCTTATATATTATAATATTTTTAATTTAGTTAACTCTTGGTTTAGCTCTTTGACACTTCAGTTGTAACTGAAGTTTTAAGTTTAAAAATTATAGTATTTGAAAGTTTTATATTATAGTAATTTTTTACTTTTTATAATAGCAAGTAAAAGCTTTATACTGTTTATAATTAAAACTGATGGGTTGAAACTGAAGCGTCAAACATCCTATAAATGTTATAGCTTTTCACATATTAATACTCTGTATTGCCAGTGATAATACATGCTAGATTTTCGCATATTCAATGTTACTTATTGTGAATTGCATTTTGATGATTCAAAACAATAAGATAATAAAATGCTTGTCCAGGGTTGACCTACCTTTGCCATGTGAGTGAAATTTTCGAAAAGTATCCAAAAGTTTTAAAAGTTCATGACATACAGACATTCCAGCGTTCAAAAGCCCCCAAAAAAAAGAGGATAAATAATACTTTTGTGGTCCGAAATTATTCGTTATATTTGATCTAGTTTATAACACAATCAATTGGTCCTCAAATAAGCCACTGCAACACGTGACATATGTCAATTGGCTTATCAGTATGTGTTAAAATTAAAGCTATAATATTAATTTCCTCTGAATATATATTTGTTAATATTTCAAATAGATTTCTTGGCGCCCAAAACCCTTGAAAAAAAGAAAAAGAAAAAGAAAAAAAAAGGAAATGAAGCTTATCTCCTCATTTTTTTAATAATTATTTCTATGTCCAATAATGCTGCTCATCATATATGGCATTGACTTGTCTGAAAGGTCCAAAGGTCAAGTGAAAAAGCTGATCAACTCTTTTGCGACTCTGTGAGTAGTAGTACATCCGCATACGTCCATCGAGTACTGCTTGGGTTCACAAACATATGGCAGCTTTAACATGCAAAAACAGACAAAACCTAAGAAGAAATACAAAACAGCACTTATAACGCCTTTTCCAACCCCAAATCAATGCAGATTCTAAATATCACGCCACACAAATAATAATAAATATATATATATATGAAGTCATGCACAGCGAATATATATATCTATACATATATATATATATATGCATATATAGATGTAGCTAGGTACTAATTTGTCTTTTGAAGTTAAACAGAAGCATTTCATTGAGTAGTGTGTGGCAATAGGACCGTAGGAGCAGTAACCTATTACTCGTTAGACAATTGAGATATTTCTCCTACCTAAGAGACGTGATCTAGACAAATAATAGAAACCAAGAAATAAACAAGACACAGACACATTTTAAACCTACCTTATAATAGCATCTAGCTATAGACTCAGAAAGAGAAAAGACATCATAGAGAGAGAGAAAGAGAGAGAGAGGGAGCCATGCAGATTAGAATGTAGAGGATCTTTAGTTGGTTGCTGAGGTGGAATGAGGGACATGTTTGGATGTCGTACTACGCTCTTCTTTGAGATTGGTAGCTCTGATGGGGAAGAGCTCAAGGGTCTTGAGGGGCTTCTTGTTATTATAACATTGTGGAGAATTACGTGGACCCACGTCAACCATCATCGTCCAATCACGGTCGTACATCCTCATCATGGAATTCTCCTTCTCCAATGGGATTTCCATCTTCCAAGAGTAGCAGCTCGTCAGTTGATGATGATGAGTTGATGCATGATGGTGATCTTCAACTCCACATGCCTATATATATATATATATATATATATCATGTTCCAAAACAGAAATCAATTTAAAGTTTGAAAATCAAAGAATAAGTGAAGCACCTTGATTTCAGTTATTTATTAAGAATAATTACCCATAACAAAACTAACTATATATATAAAAAATTAAGTTATCTGACCAGCTTATCAACTTTGTCCCGGCCTTTTCATTTAGTTATACATTTTTTTTGTTGGCCTTTTTTTTTTTAATTTTCCATTTATGCTTTGAAAAAAACCACACTTTTTTATGCAAACTAGAACTTCATCTACTAATCCATATTGTAAAGAGAAAACTCTATACTAATCTACATTTTACCATAGGAAAGTGCATGGCTAATGAGGCCAGCACTAAAGAGAGCAGTTGATGACTTTATATTATAGCCAAAAGACTAGACGAGCACTCTCAAGAACATAATTTAATTAGCAGTTTCCTTAAAACCTAATAGCACATTGAGCTCAACTTGATTTCTAAAAGTGGTCAACCAAGAGACTAGGCTTTGTTTGAGAACGTCGTGGAAACTTATTAATTTTAACTGTTACCGATTAAAGCTTTTATATACTACAATGTAAAATAAAAATATGTTATAATATAAAATTCTCGCATGTTATAATATTTTAGTTTCAACTTATTCATAGTACTTTCATGAAAACCTAAGAGCACGGCGAGCTCTACTTAATTTCTATGCCCAAATTAGAAGGCAAGTATAGAGAACAAACACAGTGATTCGAGAAGAAAACTTTTACCCTTTTCAATACTTTTCTTTTTGTAGCAATCTAGGTACATAATGTTTGCATCATATCATCAGAAATATAGTGCGAAAGGGCAAAAGACATGTATGGCAACTATATGAAGTAAATTAGTTATGGTGTGAAAGGGCAAAAGAAATGTATAACAACTCTACGAAGTAAATTAGTTAGAACATTACTTAAACCATTTGTATCTTTTAGAGGAGAGATGAGTATACAAAAAAGAGAATGCTTATTATTCTTTTTTTATAAAGAAACTGAACTTTTAGTTACAATAGTTTTTAGTAAAATTTTTAGCCATAATATTTTACAATGATTAATGTACATTTAGTCATAATTTTGTGTGACTAAAAACTTTGTAACTAAAAATTTTAGTCACAATAAAAATTTAATTAAATTTGTAACTAAATACTTATTAATCACACAAAAATGTTGTGACTATGATTTTTTATTAAAAAAAATTGCGACTAAAAGTCAGTTTTTTCTAGTGCTTGAAAAGATTTTTCAAAGAAAAAATCAAATATACATGAATAATACCTGGAACTGAGGTGTAGAGCAAGCTGATGGTGATGAGTTATAGCAAGAAAGTTGTTGATGAAAAGAAGTCGAAGAAGAACAAGAAGAAGCAGAACTAATATTAGGAGTTGGAGATTCAATATAGCTAAAAAAATGGTGGTTTCGGTGATGAATACTATTGATCATGAGCTGTTGTTGCTGCTGTTGTTGTTGTTGCTGAAGCTGCTTATAGAGCTTCCTCCTAAGCTTCTGCCTGTCTCTGGCCTTGTGATTCTGAAACCAGTAGAACACATTCTTGCCTTCAATCTTTCCATAGAAAGAGAGGTGGGCTGTGATCTGCTGGATTTGGGAAGCGTTGGGAGTTCTAGTCCCGGCTCTGTACATCTCTTCAAGGATCATCAGCTGCTCAGGTGTTGGGCACCATCTTGATGAATTTACTGCTGGAGTCATATTGATGATGATGATGATGATATAATGATAAAAGTATATTCAAAGTGAGAATTACGTGATTATCTCTCTCTCTCTATCTCAATTTGGGAAAAGCTCAGATTCAACTTTTGGGTTTGTCTTCTTGGGGTGGGGGTTGAATAAGGGAATTATAGGTATATAAAGACATAGTGGACAGAGAGAAAGTTACAATAGATATATGAAGAGGAGAGACAAAAAGAAGGGTTAAGAGAGAGAGAGGGGTTAAAAGAGAGGAGAAAAAGTACTAGAGCAGGGTTGTCATGCTGGGTCTCCCTGAGAGGCGCATTCAAGTGGTGGTGTTTTTCAGTCCTTTGCTCAATTTGCCATGCACACAAACACACACATATCACATCTATGTATTCTAGAGAGAGAGAGAGTCTGTGGAATGAGAGTGAGAAGTGAATGAGGGAAAGAGTACTGGGTCATGTACTTAGGATGTTGTGGGGGGTACTGGGCTTGAATTATAATGTCATCATCACCACATTATTATTATTTTTACATTCAAAATTCTATATACAGAATGAATAAGACACCAAGTAAGTCGAATTCAGAAGAGCAGAAAAGGTAAGCATTGCCCTCTCTCTCTGCCTCTTTGAATATGGGCTTTCTAAATTCACCCAACTTGAGCTTAAAAGCACGTGAGGGACACGCTCAGTGTCAAATCTTATGAACACACACGTATAGCATATTACTAATACCATGTAAAGCCCGTAAATTTTAAAATAAAATTAATTATGTTAAGTTTAATTATTAAATGTGTTAAAAAAATTTGATGTTAATTTCAATCATTTAAAATTTTGTTGCATTTGTTATATCTGAAAATTTGATTTCTTGATTTTAAATACTAAATGAAGTTTTTACACCATATTTTTTTATATTTATAAAAATGCCCTTAAGCCTCCCTTTTTATTTTTCTCATTCCACTCTCTTCTCTCTCTCTTGCTCTCTCTCCCGTGGCTCTCTCTTCCCTCTCTTTTTCTCTGAATTTTTCCGCTAATTTGGGCCAAGAAACAAAGTTCAAGCTACAAAATCTTCTTCAAAAACGTCTCTTTGAGGTTAGCCATTTTCTCTCCAAAGTTTTTTATTTTCGTTTTAAATATTCCATGTAATTTTGCAATCCCAACATGTTTGAGCTTAAGTAACATTCAATTTGGGTTTGGAACTTAAATCAACACGAATCCAAGCTTGGTTTGAATAAAACAAGATTTAAACTAGTTTTTCATTTTTTCTGTTTTTCGAAATAAACTTGGGATTAGTTTGAAAACTTGTTGAAAAGCGTTTAATGTTATATTCTGTTATTCTATCATATTTGAGTATTACCCATGGTTTGAGAATTAAAATAACAGATTTGATCGAGTTTTTGAACTCGGATTGATCGAAAACCCGAGACATGAAATTTTCTAGATTTCGACAGATCGGAGGCCAAACTTGGGCTTCGACAGGCCAGACTCAAGCAGTTCGGCAGGCCGATTAAGCACTATGAAATGGTATTTTTACTCATAGTTTTCAATGTTTAATGATTTAGAAACGTTTTAAAAAGGATTATGATTTTGTGTCATGATTATTTTGAGTCCAAAAGACACACTGATAATTAAATTAACATAATGATATTTGTTGAAGTGTAATTTTTGACTTTAAATGTAATTTTTAAGGTTTTGGACGTTGATGGAGCTAACGTTAAATTTTATTTGGAGCTGACGGTATTGTATTTCAAAATGAGGGAGGATATTTTCTATCCCTTCTTTTGTAGCCCCAATTCTAAATTGTTTTAGCCAAAGTTAATTCTTAAATGGTTTTCAGAATGGTTTCTATCTTCGATCTTGAAGTTATTGTGTATTGATATTCTTTTCGAATTCCCAAAACCCATACGGAGATGTTTTGTGAAGTTTCTTACAAATAAGATTTATTGATTTTATTAAGATCTTGAGACACTTTTTCAATAAGAATGATTCGTGAACAATATATTTTTAACTGATTATCCTATTGAGTTTTCTGCTCACATTTTCTTGTTATTAAAATCTTCTCCCCCCCCCCCCCCAAAGTTTTGAAGAGGAAGGAGCATGAGTTGAAATGGTATTTTCTCTGAAACTGTTATATGAGACATGTACTATTCGACTTGTCCCGATCTCGATGTCGTCTATGTCAGATATATAGCATAATTTATTTTAAAGATGATGATTTTCAATTGTCTTGTATTATTGTTATTATTTGCATTTTAATTTTCTACCCACCTTCGTGGTAAGCATCTACATGATGGCAACTACTAATGAAATTTCGGCCAAGCAATTTACTTTGTATTTATTTATTTTATGTTTATTTACGTTGTTTAATTAATCTTATTTAATTTAACGATCCTTTTTACGGGTCGTTACATATCACTATTTCTATAATCTCTCAAGAGACAATTACCATATCTATACAGTGCGTTTTTCATCTCATGCTGATCAGATTTTATTATTTTCTGGAGTTCCAAGGGTACTCAATGGGGGAGTGTAACCTAATAATATATTCTTACGAAGTCTCACCGCTATCATATATGTGATAGAGTTAAGATGACAAATTGTTTAACAAAAAATAGAAGATGCAATTAAGGCTTTCAACTAATATTTTTATTAGTGTTTGAGTCAACCCTATTGGTACTGACCAAAAGAGATGAGCTTATATTGGCCACCCTCGTCCATACTTCTTTGTTATTTAAAAAAGAAAATAGTAAGAAATGTCACTTTTTCAAAACAAATTATAATAAATGTCAAGTTTTAAAAACATTTATATTAAATGTCAAATTATGATATATATATATATATATGATTTATTTACCCTTTGTTTATAGTGTAAATAATTCTTATTTACACAATAAATAAATTTATTATTCAAATAATGTATCTATCTTCTTGTTTATAATATAAATATTCTTTATTTACATAATAAATAAGCTGTTTATATGATAAATCTGACATTTACTGTAAATATTTTTAAAACCTGTATTTATTTCAAAAAATTTCAAAAATCTAGCATTTCTCACCCTCTCAAAAAAATAAAATAAAATAAAAAAGCTAGTTGTTCTCGTTTCGTCTCCTAAAACTGTATATATATTATCAGAGACCCGCCCCAGCTCCTACAAATCAACCTTTTCAGTATTTCTGATAGATTGAAAATTAATTAAACATTGTATTTCATGATAATATCATAAATGAAGCAAAAGTGATCAAGCGCGTAGGGCAAGTTAGGGCACTACCTCTCTCTCTCTCTCTCTCTCTCTGATCTCTAAATTCACTGTTGAGAACGCAAGCTTTCCACATGCAGAGTCTTACAGTCATAAATGCATGAAGGAGGAATGGAAATGCCATGTGTATTTTTCTCCCAGGCATGGCCCTTTTTGTTTCCTGAATTTCTATTAGGGCCATAGCTTTGTCCTTCTCATTAACATTCCTTAATTATCATCTCTACCGTCCATTTAATAATATAACAAGTATATCTACTTATTGTACCCCCAACCCCACCCACCACCAGAAAGAAAATTTAATAATACTATCACTCAACCGGACCATCAAAAATTAATGAAGAAATTCTGATAACTTATTGATGGCCACCGATTTATATGATGCCAAATTTAACAATACAAGCAGATATTTACTAAAAAAAAAACACTTTTTTTCATCTTTTCTTTTAGGAAAGTTTAAAGCACAGTATTGCTAGGGGAAAAAAAGGAAAAGACCTTTAGTAATGAATATTTGTTATATTCTTTAATATATATTTTCCCAAGTCTTGCAATGTTATGGTTATAAGCATAGCCACGCACCCGATTGTACCACAAGGTTGTTCAATTCACCCTACTCCCAAAATTTTTTAAAAAAATGAAATTTTTAAACAAATTATAAGAGAAAATCAAACAAACAAAAACATATGAGATTTATATTTGTTTACCCTTAATTTGGGGGCTATATGTCTACTTTCAATCAAATGCAATTATTCACTATGCTGAAAAGGTTTATGAAAGAACAATCGCACACCTTTTAATCTAATCGTCTTTTCTGTAACCTCACCATCTTTTATATATATTAGAAGAACGCAATCAAAATAACAAATGTAAAATACTCAAAGTACCCTTGATAAAATTTTGGTTAGATTAACGTGAAGGTCGATTTTTCTACCGTCTTTGCATACGACAACAATCGTCATAGCGATGATATTCAGACACCAATCGTACAATGTATTTATTTACGTATTTGTTGTTGTTGTCGTGTGAAAGAAGAGGATATTTCTGTTTACTTGTAAACAATGACCAACAAAATGGACGATTAATATTAAGGCACAAAAACCAATATCATGCTCTGATCAGAAACACATTTCAGGAAGAGCGGATATATATATATATATATAATACATGTATATATATGGTAGTAACTTTTTAAGGTGTTTTAAAGAACCATTTAAATCATTAATTTAAGCTTTAATAATATTTGAATATTTTTTATTGTAATATATAAAAATTTTATACTAATTACGATTAAAATTATTGATTTAAATTATCTTTTTAAATACCCTGTTGAATACTATTCGGAGCTGGGGTTGGCGATGGCAACAACTGAAAAAACAGAAGAGACCAATAAATGTGGCGTGATGCTACCATGTACGCCCTGGAGTGAAAGGTCACACACACGACACAACACCCGTATCTGATTCCGACCCTATCTTTACAGTTTACCATACCACGCATATATACATATACATATATATTATATAAACATATACATATTATGTCATCATCAATATGAATTCCCAAAACCTGCAAGTTTAACTTAACTGTCATGTCAATAGTCACCACTCTCTACTACTAGCTAGTACAGCTCATCATGCAACAATGTCCCTCCCCTAAAAAAGACAAGTGATGATAAACCCCAAAAAAAAGACCAATCTAATCAACAAGATGGAGGGTATTTTTTTTCGGTAATAATCCAAATAATGTAGTGCTTCTTGTTAGAACGTTTTTCACGATGCATCATGCATGATTCAGAGATGGAATCCTACTGATTGGACACTATTTGTCTTCCTCTTTGTGATATTTGTTGGACACTTTAATTTTGCCCATCAATTCTTCATAATTTTGTCCCGGAAATATCAGGTGAAAAATTTTGATCCCAATACCAAACATTGTCTAGATTTTTATTTTCTTGTTTTGGGTTTTTTTTCAATAAGAAGAAATTAAGGTCTTATGTCATAAAAAAAATCATACTTAATCAAATAGGATTATAACCATATTAATAAAACTTAATTTAAAAAATACAATATATATTGGAGTGAAATTTGTAGTTACAATGGGTTATAACCAATAGGTTGATAATGATTTTTCTTTCCTAAAATGCATCCCACGTGAGGAAAAGGCCAAATATTGGAACATGGAAAGGAGACAAGGTAGCCCTTTTTATTACGAAAACAAGGTCATGTCTATGCATGTCTAACAGTGGCTAGCTAGTGACTAGTCAATGTCACTTCTCGACATAGTTAGAAGACTTTGGAACCGTTCATGCATGATTTCTTGAGTCATTGAACAAAGATTGAGGTACAGTCTTAATAGAATTAATTCGTATGCTCCAAATATTTTTCCTATTAGCAAAATGGGAAATTGAATGCTCTTGCTGTTACGTTCGGCTATCTAGCTAGCCCAGCATTGCACGGTCTGAATTTAATTAGTTGACTTTATATGTTATATACCGTTATTTCATTAATCATCACTGAAGCTCTTAACTTTTTTTTTTTTAATAAATGAATACAGACAGAGGATTTGATAGAGAAACGTTTGGTAAATTGATTCAAATTAATGATTTGATTTGAGTTGTATGATTTAAATTATTATTTAAATTAACGTTTGGATGTGCATTTTAGTTTTAATCTATATATGAAATAAAACTAGAATTTATGTTTAGAGAGGTAGTGAAAATGATTTTTTGATTTATTAGCAAATCTAATAAAATCTTCATGTTAATGATTCTAAAAAAATGCAATATGGATCTTAATTTATTCCTATCTTCACTAGGAATATACTGAAAAAAGAATCATTTCAATTGAATTTCAAATGAAGAAGTTATGATTTTTTTCCTCAAATATAGGATAGAGAATTTTAGTTTTTACTATCGCAAAAATATCCAAGTATCATGAATTTAGGAGAGGGTCAGAACTTTGAAAACTTAGATTCTTGACGCTCATTTGATTCAGATTTTAGGGGAAACAAACACGTATTCAAAAGATTCTTGACACTTGATTCTAAATTTGAATCTATTGAGTCTAAAAAATACATAAAACAAACACGCCTTTAGATAGTAATAGTCTATCTAAAGGCGTGTTTGTTTTGGTTGGTATCTACTAAAACCCAATTGGGACTTGATTTGAACTAAAAAGTTTTGGTTCAAATCAAATTTTTTAATGTTTTTTCACAAAATTTAAATAGTAATAGTCTTTTAATTCAAACTGACCTCCGAATCGTCTTATTTGACCAAAAAAAAGTAAAAGAATTAAAAAAAAAATAGAATATTCATGCCAAAACGACAGTCCTAACAAAAGAAAAATACATTAAGTAACAACCTTATAGAGAAGGCAAATCGAATCAACCAGAAATAAATATGGGAATTATTCATATTTTTTGAAACCCTTATGCTTTTACATACGATGGAGGTATGTTTTGCTTCTTAATTCTTTGTTATCTTGATTTTAACTTGTGTGAATGCTCCTTCTCATTTTTTAATCTGATCCATCCAAGAAAGTCCAACGACTGCATTGATTAGCTATTTGATCATTATTGAAATATTACTTATTGAACTTGTTCCGTGGTGTCGTCCTCATGGCTTACATCTTCAGGAGAGTCCCCATTCCTCCATGTTTTGCTGCGTCAGTCGTAACCGACTTCGCTTCATCTCGGATAAACTATCAAGATAGAAGCTCTAAATTAAATTAACTTGTTAGATGCTTATTTCATGTACCAAAGCAAAGTCAAGTTTTGAATCATTTATATCAACCGAACGATATTTATGTTTCCGTAGCTAGTTGTAAGAACTTGATGCGAGCTTGGAGGGGTGAATTAATCCACCAATTAATTTGGTTTTTGTTTCCGTACTTGCATTGATGATGAGATAATTAATTCTTGAAAACGCTCCCGTTTTGTCCAAAATTTTTGTCAATGTACAAAACATCTGTTATTTTTAATTTTTATACATGAAGAAATATTATCTGGAATTTTAGCATATATATATATATATATATATATATATATATATGTGCAACGCTGGCAAAGTGTACCTTTATACTGTTTGTCCCCTAAGAAAAAGGACAATACATTAGCTAGCTAATAAAGCTAATTCATGACTTTATTCTTTCTTATAGGATGTTTGAAAAGATGGTAAAAATTAAGAACCATTTTTATTATAGTATGTGAGAGTTTTATACTGTAACATATTTTTTTATTCTTACTATAGCATATAAGAGCTTTACAGTGTTCATAACTGAAATTGTGGTGGCAACTGAGTGGTTCCTACCACTGCCAAACACCTCATTATTTATTTAGTTGCTTTTGTTACACGAACGGATGGATTAAAAACTCACCATTTATCAATTTTAATGAGAAAATACTGCGAAAACAATAAAGCATTGCAATTAAAAGACTTTGTAATTATAATTCATTTTTGTATATTTTTATTTTCGTGGATACAGGACGTACGCTTGGAAAAGAAACCTTGTAAAGCGATGTATCTAAGAATTCACTTAAATTTAGTACAGGCTGCAAAACCACCCACCAATCACCAATACTCATGTTCTGCTTTTCTTTCTTTTTACTTATTTACACATCTATTCATGGTATAGCCTTTAAGTCATTGCTTCTTAAATTGTCGTCCCAAAGTATCAATAAAGTTCTGAAGCTTCTAATTAATAGTAGTTAAGCAATCGAAAAAATGCTCACCTTTTTACTGTCGTTTACCGTTTGCTGATCTCTAATTCTCAGAACTTTTGAGTAAATATTGTGACAGAATTTATGGTACATGAGTAGTCTGTAGGACCTTTCTAATAGGTCAGAGCAAATTAAGATATATCACGGGGAAATTTATTAGAGATGTCTGAATTATGTCGCATATTTGATATATTTTCATGTTTGAGGGGCCAACTTTTTTATTTTTTTAAATATATGCTTTATCCACTCATTCATATCTCATTCCGTTTAATTGTACAAGATTTCACCACCTTTTTTGGATTTTAATTGATGGCCATTCTCAATAAAGAAAGGGAATATTGGCTTAGAGGGAAAAATCAAATTAAAAAAGAAATAAGTGAAATTTAAAGAATTCCCAAAAAAAAAAAAAAGAAAGAAAAGAAAGAAACATGTACGAGTCATAAACATAGTTGACGTGATTATTGCAATCAATGCCGTTAGATTAATTACGTGGTTGATTAGAATCCGGTGACTCTATAGTTGGACTCGATAAATGATGTACTAAATGACATTGATAATCCAATATTTGTTAATGATTGCTCCAAAACATAGTAATTACAATAGTGATTTTCTCATATGATCAATGTTCAACAAAGAACAGAAAATGATTTAAGAAAACAAATGATTCAGATTCAGGTAATTAGCTAGGAAATCCAGCTTTATAAAATTAATCGGTTGCCTAACTAAGCTTCATAAAAAAACAAACCATAAAAACTACTACACGAAACTAATCATAATAAATTTTAGTGGCTTTTTTAAGTGAATACTTTCCTCCTATGTTTTATCCCAAAAGGAGTGACATCTTTGTCACACACATCCAAACCATGCCAAACATTACGTGGTAGATACCTTCGAAAATAAAAGAAATTAGAGCTCAGATTAGAGCCTTCTAGTGCTCTAACTTGGGCAAAACCAGGTCTCCAATCATCAGTTCCAGCCAATTTCAGATACAAATAGCAAACCGGCGAGTCCATACATTGGCCCTTGACTTGAAATTGGTCAACCATGCAAGCCTGAAATGGCTTTCTAGGCACATCGTCAAGGACCTCTGGCTCCAAAGGATCAACTTTTCTTACATGCTTCGAATTCAGATGTTTTACCAATACGTCATTGGAATTTGTGTCGCCGAATCTCAGGCTGATGTGGTTTGAGGTTTCAGCTCCTTTGGTGCATGTTGTTCCAATGGTGACGGTGTAGGTACAATTCTACTTCAACATAAAAAATAAGATTAAAAAAAACTTGATTAGGAAATTAGCTGCATGTACTTTTTTTCAAGAATCTAGCTGGTGATGGATTAATATATGGAATGATATACGTTTGCCCAAGTTCTATAATTGTCAATTTTAAAAAAAAATTAATTCAATTGAGTTTGATCATTGTATTATAGTTATACACATTTTAAATTTATAGACTAGTTAGTGCTAGTTGGCCTAAGCCTCTGATACGTACCTTGTTTCTAGGGGTGATTCTTTCACCTTGAGTGAGTGAATTTGAAACCAAAAGCACACAACAACAACTGATCAAGATCAATCTTTTGAAGTTCTTCATTGCCATTGTCCTTTCTAATGATTTAATTTACCTAACTCTAACACAAGGAAAATAACATGCCCTAAATTCACGTCTCTAATTTATAGCAACTTCACGTCGGAGCTACATTCTTTCCTTTGCATGTTCAAAAAGTGTATATATTCCTTCGCACTAGTTTAATATATTATAACTAGAAATGTTCCTTTGGAGTTTCCGTGACTTTTACTCATACCTTGTGCCTTTTTTTTATTAAATGTTAGGCTGATTCTTTTTCCTCATTACGGCAAAGCATTAGTCCAAATTCCCTTTACATCTTGACGGTTAAAGATATGTTCTGTCACTCTCTTACGTGCCTATGGAGATAAATACTACTCCCCCTTTTCTTTTGGAGCAATCATTTACGCTTCATTTGACAACGTCGTTTCAACTATAGCTTTATTTGACAATGTTGTTTCAACTATATTATTACAACTGCTACAACATAAAGCTCTCATATGCTACAGTGTAACGCAAGAGGTGACTACAATATAAAGCTCTCATATGTTAAAGTAAATTTGTTCTAACTTTTGGTTTTAATTGCTTTACCCAACGTACTCTATATTGTTTCAAATGCTACAATATAAAGCTCTTACATATCACAGTCTAAAATAAAAATATATTATAGTATAAACTCTTATATGCCATAGCAAATTCGTTCTAACTTTTGGTTCCAGCTATGTTGCTAACAGTGCTCTTGTATCATAAGTCTAACTTTATATATAAATTAATATACATGGTTAATGTTGGCTCTTAATTTTATGGGGGCCGAGCAATAATACAAATAGATCTTTCCTAAATCATATAAATGGTTCTATTGCACGACATTTATAGCGGACTCTTTTCTGTAAATATTATTGCTATTTTTATAATCTAGACAGAACGCAGGAGAGCACATGAATCACCAGATTTTCTGGAGTTGGATAAGTATGTATTCAAAGTGTCTAAGAATGTACCAATTCTGTATTGGGGAACACACATCTCTATACCTACCCACGCAGTTAATTAAAAAAGAAAGAGACATTAAAAAAAAAAAAAAAGCAAAAGAAGATAAAAATCCATGGTTTTACACGCATTTCGTAGTAATTTCATGTACTTACCAGCTGGTGTACCGGTAAATTACATGTATTTATTTATTGGTTAGTGACAGCAGTACCGGAGGTGAGGTAGAGATGAGAAAGAGTTGAGGAAATATATTTTTGGCTTTTAAATAGTGTTGTAAGTTTTGTTATTTAGTGCCTTTTCTAATTATGTTATGATTCACTAATTGTTACTTAACATGTGATATTTGCCTCTTGCTCCCTAATTTTCCGTAACTCACTAGAAGCCTATCTTTTCTTTAGGCCTAGGATCCAATGCCTAACTGTGATATATTTCTTGGCCATAAGCGTAACCTTCTGCTTGACAGAAACCCATTTTTATTTATAGGCTGTAAGCTGATGGTTTACTAAGTTTTTCCTTTCGTGGTTATAACCTAGTGCTTGTGTGAGAGATTGTGAGAATATTCTTAATTTTTCCATATTTTTAATTTTTTTTTATTGCATTTCAACATGACCCTCTATTGCATGTTGTAGGACGAAAGTCTAACCTCCTACACACGTCTGCACTTCTAGTGCCTTATCTATACTCAGCCATCTCTGCAACCAGAATGCCCTTGGAGAGAGTTCCTGTAAACAGACGATCTTATGGGCTCCGGTATGATATCACAGGCGATATAAAGAGCATCTAAGCAGAGAAAGAAAGCTGATAAAACGCACAATCAAAACTGTTTAATAGATAGACTAGTAGGCTAAACTAAAACAAATCTGGAAATTTGATTAGATTGTGTCACAATTATATTACAAGAAATAAAGTGAAGTAATACATCTTTGTTCTAAAGTACAATTTTGAACTAGTTTGAATTAAAAAAAATAAAAAAAAAACCACACTCCAGGGTAGTAATTACTTGAGCGATACCGAACACAAACTTATCATCAACGACAAAACAATAATTAACCAGTGAGCTACAACGTTGCCAAACTTCACTCGTATTGGTACAAGTCGTACTGGTCAGACACCGGAAAACACAATAGTGATTGGCCACCCTCGACAAGCAACTTAGTTACACTTGCCATCGGCTCTAATAGGATCTCTTCTCCTAACCCTTTTCTTCGTCATCTCAGGCTGCATTGCAAACACAATGGAAACTTCAAATTTGCCTGCGAATTTCACCTTCTGAGCCAACTCTTCAAGAATGTCAGATTTACCAGCTCTCGAAAAATCAGCTGCAAACTTGTTGTAATCAAGCTGAGAAGCTTTCATTCCTTTCCCTATCATTTCCTCTATGTATTTACATGCCTCTCCCGACCTTCCCTGCCTTATAAGGGCTCCAATGAAAACAGTATATGAATTATCATCAGGACAACACCCTTCCCGAATCATCTCCTCCCACACAGCATAACCTGTTTGGAAATTTCTTGTTTGGAAGTAGGACTTCATCATCATGTTATAAGTGTGGATTGTTGGTTTAACACTGCTTTTTATCATCCTCTTGTATATCCTCGCTGCATCATCGACCATTTTCCGGCCAGTCATCAGTTTAATCAGGGCATTGTACAGCCGTCCATCAGGCATAAGCCCTTTTTCCTTCATCTTGTTCAACAACTCAAACACCATGTCCATGTTTCTCCGATTGCCAAACCCTGTGATCAAGCAAGTGTAAACTGTGGTATCAGGCTGAATTCCAGATTCAAGCAAATCATCGAAGCACGCGCTTCCTTCATTTTTCCTTGCTTGCAAAAATCGCGGATCAAAATCGTATAACTCCTTATGTTAGGCCGTGGACCCTTGGCTTTCATGGCCTCAGACAACTTGATTGCATCTGACTTCTTCTTACTCCTCAACAACCCTTCAAGCATAACATTATGCACAACAGCATCAGGCTTAAAACCTACATCAACCATCTCGTTCCACAACCTCCCGGCCTCCATCAAATTCTTCAGTATGCACCATTTATTAAGCAGTACGGTATAAGTCTGCATATTCCGTGTGAACCTCTCTTTCAACTTCTCAAAAAGCGCTTGTGCTTCTTTACCAAGATTGGCCCTCCCAAGAGTATCAAGCAAGCAATAAAAAGTGTCCACACTTACCTTGAACTTGTACTTCTGCATCAACTCAAACATCCCAACAGCCTTTTTCCTCTCTTTAGCAACTGCAAAAGCCTTAATGGCAATCATGAAAGTCTCCATTGTCAATACTCCTTTCTCTCCCATGTCTTCCAGCATAGAGACCATAGTCTCAAACTGTCTAGTCTTTCCAAGTCTGCTCATCATCGAATTATAAGTCCTGGAATCATGGGCAAATTCTGATTTCCCGCCAGCCCAACAAAAGAATCGAAAAGCCGGCTTCCTCGCATGTTTGAACCTGTCCAACACATCCACAACCAAATCATGCGACAAACGAATCCCACATTCGTCAAGAACCGCTTCCATGTTCCGATCCAACACACACATTTCGTCGAGCCCCTTACAGATATTATCAACTTCCTTTGGATCCGCAACATAACCCCCATAAACCATCTCGTTCTTGTCTCTCTCCTCACCGTCAAAACTCTCAACATCAGTTTCAGCATCAGAATCAGCATTATCACTACCAGAAACGCTAGAAAACTTTCCATAAAAATCATCAAAATTGACACTTTCTTCAAGCGAATTATCATGGGTCATTGATAAAGTTCGAAACTTTAGTGGCATTTGTTCTTGTAGAGCAGAGAATGAAGCGGGGTGTGACAGAAGAAACGGAATTTGACGACGAGAACGATGGATATCACGATGAGGAGGAGAATGAAGCATACCAGACAGGGGCAAAGAGCCACAACGAGGAATTCGGACTTATTGCCCTTGGCGACATCGTTCTTGTCGCTGTCCTCGATGGGGAGAGCGTAGCTCGGCAGAGGAGAGGCGGCAGAGTTGGCCATGGTGGGAGAATGAGCAGGTGGGTTGGGAGAGTTGAAAACGGCGAAGGAAGAGGGATGGGTTCGTGGGTTTTCTTAGAAACAGCGACATTGGATCGCCATGAATAATGGCAGAGAGGATGATAGTCGCTTGTCAATTGTCGTTTTGTTTGGGTGGAGATCGGTGCGGTTGGACTGGTAGGAGCTGTAAGCTGTGAACTAGAGACATGAAAGGACGATAGCTGGGCGATTACTTCGTGGGCTACTAAAATTAGTCCAGTGCGCCACGAAATGGAGCTGGCCCAACAATGATTTTAACAAGGTCAATTTGAGAAAACTTCTTAAACCCGTTGGCTCTTAAAATTTTTAAAAATGTTTTTTTTATATCTTTTAAGATAAATATTTTAAAAACACTTTTAACATAATTTTTTAAAAAAATTTATTTTTCAAAACAACAATATTTTTACTTATTTTAAAAACAATACCAAACAACCTATTTTCCACTCCTAAGATGAAGTTTAAAATATGTCATTTTCACGAGAAAGTTTAAAATATCTTACTTTTAAAAAATATAAAAACACAATTGTTTTTAATTATTTTAAGTTATATTAAGAAATTTTATATTATGTAAGAATATTTTGATCTTTCTAACTAGAAAAAACGATGCGAATAAAAAAAAGTAATAAAATACGACTGTAGTCTTAAACAAAGTGGTGCACCAATTTACTCTTTTGGCTAACAGTGAGACTCTTTTTTCTTCTTCTTCTTATTCTTCTTCTTATAGCACTACAATGCAAATTTATTAAAGTTGAGTTAAAATTTAGCAATTTTTTAAAGTATTTTAAAAAGAGGAAAAGTACATGGGAATTATTTTTATGTTATTTACATAATAATTATTTTTTAATGGTTTAATTTTCGTTCTTTGTAAAATATCTTAATTTTTGTGGTCTATTTCAACAATTCTTTTTAGTTTTTTTTTGTCACATGGAATTATTAACATCTAGAGATTTTTTCCTTTATTTTGAGATAATGTTCATTTTTATTTTTTTTTTTTATTGGAAGTGAGCGCATTTAAATGTAGACCTTAATATTGAAGCAACTTCGTGGATTTAGCGTTAGTTTATGTTTATAACCACAAATAATTTCTTTTTTATTAAGGAAAAGAAAAACAAAAGTCATACGATAACATCTAAATTTTTTCAAGATTCCAAGCAAACAAGATATTGGAACATTTGCTACATGTAAATGAAGTAACAAAAAAATGGCAATTTGACGGTTGACAATTAATTTTATGGTAAAACTGACTACAACACTGTAATTTGAAGGTTGAAAATACAATTTTGAGCCTTATCCATTAAGGTACCTCAATAAGACAAAAATTTCTCACTCTTTTCTCTCCTCAACGCCACATGGATAAAGACTACAAATTATTGAAATCAAAAAATTACAACACCAAAGCCGGGAAAACAAAGAATGCAAAGAATACAAAACAATAGAAGCAAATTTGCGGTTAGAGAAAAATCTTGAAGTGACTTTTAATAACAACCAACATTTTGGAAGATCGGCAGGTGGAGGAAGCAACTTTTGATTTGGCAACTTTCCATCTAAGACCACCCAAGCCATTCTCAAGCCCCAACTTGTGTGAATTTCAAGGTGATAATGCATGTACCATACACCTATAAACACAATTCTTTAGTTAGTAATTGTAAAAAAATTATCACTATTCTTTCACAATTAAACAATTTAAATTTCTTTTTAGAGACTTAACTCACCAGGATTATCCGCAAAAAATCTTATAGCAACCCACCCACCAGAAGGAACACCCACAGTATTTCTTTCAACAGGGTCAATGAGATTGAAGTTTGCAGGGTCCTTATTAGGATCAAAATTGCCAAAACCTTGGCCAACCACAAAGAAATTTAATCCATGCAAGTGGAGAGGATGGCTTTCAACACCAAGAATACTTGTGTCCTGCATAATCAACTCAACGCTTGTGTTAAATGGAAGAACCACAACTTTTGTTCCATTGCTCACCACAGTGTTATTTGGTGGGGTCCCTGTATAATTAAAAGGAATTAGGGGACTAGTTGGAAAGTTGGGACTGTAGACCCCTTTTGATTGCCCAAAGAAGTGAGCTTGGAGAAGGGCAGTGCTTGGAAGTGTAAAATAAACGTTATTAACTGAAGCAGCAAACATTGTGCCATTTGGCCCTTGGCATGTTTTGTTATGTGTGCATGGGCTTGTTCCTAGGCCTATTGTGAAGAAAAAGCGCTTATCAACCTTTTGAGGGACATTGGGAGGGAATTGAACGTTGGCTAAGCTACGAAGTTTGTTCGAGTATTTTGTTGCAAAAGATGCATCATTTAGAGCGGGCAAGATCGGTTTGAAAAGTTGAAGTTTCTTCATTGGGTGGGTTGCATTAGGGGTTAATTTGGATGGAAATTCATATTCTAGGATGGCTGCAATAGTAGCGTTGTCAAAAGTGCCAAGACCAGTTACATTTGGTCTAGCAGTCATGAAGAAGGTGGCATTTGGGAAATGTGGTTTGGTCTTTAACAGAACATTTGTGGTCTATCCAGGGACTATAAGAATAGTATCTGTAACGAAAGGTTTAACGTAGACAGCATCAACTTCAACGACTTTGAGAATGCGGTTTGCAACACTGAAAAAGAGCTTGTCATTTAGTGCAGCGTTGATCAAGCGGAGAAGGTAAGTCTTACCTCGCTTCACCTTCAACTTGAAGGTATCTGCAAAATTCCGATTATTCTCATAATATTATATGCTTTGACACAGTATTTGCAATGATTTTCTTATGGGAACTGTATGCTTTTCATATTAGTTTTCTATATGGCTAATTATGTTTATATAATACCTTCAGTAGAGCAGATATACAAAGGGCCAGGCAGCCCATTGATGGTGTAGGCATCTGAGACATTCGGGCCTCCACCAGTTTGTAAGGCTTGGCTAATGACTGCCTCAGGATCAGCATTCCACCACTCTCCTGCATATAATTCATGTCTTGGTCATGATCAAAAGAACTAATAGAGAAACATAATATTCAATGAAATTTAGCTTTTATAATATCATTTAATGTTTAGTTACTAAAGATGATTGGAACTTCTTTGTAAGGTTTGGTAAATGGATAAGGAACACCAAGCTTAGGAAGAATTACAATAGGACCATAGATACTGGCTCTTAGCCATGATATGTGGGCATGATAGAAAAGGGTTCCTCTCTGGCCTTTAATGGTATAATTGTAAACATAGCTCTGCCCTGTTTGTATGGGGCTTGGTGTCACATATGCAGGCCCATCATCCCACCCTGTTTGAAGTTGACGAATTCCATGCCTATTTTTCCAAAGAAATAAACAAATATTAGTTGTAATCAATAATTTTCACAAAAAGGATTAGAAATAGTTATTAAAAGACTAAAATTTGTATGTTTTTTCAGTTACCAGTGGATGGAAACATTGTTCTTGACGTGGTTGACCACTTTGATGAGGAGTTGATCGCCCTCCCTAGCTACAATGCGAGGTCCGGGGAATTGCCCGTTTACTGTTACAATGCTCTTTGCGTGGCAAAGTCTTGTCACGTTTTTCAGTTCTATCTGCAGAAAACAAACAAATTCTGATACTTACTCTGAAAAAGACAACATTGAAAAAGGGAAAAAAATGTTGCAATATAGAGCCAAACCAACCTAACAAAGGAGAAAGAAGAGAAAAAAAAGATAAGGCAGTGGTCCAGCGCCGTGGTGCCCGAACGAGGGCTGCGGCGCCCGGAGTTTAGTTTGTTGTGAAATTTTGAGTTAGAGTCGAACTCAAACGCACCAAAAACGGGAAACTACTAAGGTTTCTCATTAGTTGTTATTTTTCTCTTCCTTTGGGTATAAATAGACATAAGGTGGCTAGGGTTGAGTATGTGTGACATTGAGAGTGGCATTATTTTGTGAGAGGCAAAATTCTTGAGAGCTCCATCCTTGAGAGAAAAAAATTCCCATAGGGTGCTAGATAGAAGAGAGTTTTAGTAAGCACAATTTGAGAGTGTGTGAGAAACTTCTCTTGTCTCTATAATCTCCTTCGTCATAGTGGAATCTGCAAGCGGCAGAAACAGGACGTAGTCTCGAATTTGGACAAACCTGTATAAAAATTTGGTGTCTTTTTTTCTTCTTTTCTCTTATTTATTTTCTGCAATTGTTCGCTCTTGCGATCCTTGTAATTAGGAGTCGCCTAATTCCCCAACAAGTGGTATCAGAGCGGAGGTTTTGATCAAGAACGATGACTGGAGAAGAAGGTATGGCAGCCGGTATCACCAAATTTGATGGTTCATATTTTTCCTATTGGAGGATGCAGGTAGAATACTACCTCTATAGCAAAAAATTGCACTTGCCCTTGGGTAATAAGCCCGAAGGCATGAAGGATGAGGAATGGAATCTCCTTGATAGACAGGTGCTGGGTGTGATCCGTTTGACCCTGTCAAAGAACGTTGCTCACAACGTTGCAAAGGAGACTACTACAGCAGGGATGATGAAGGCTCTGTCAGAGATGTATGAGAAGCCCTCAGCCAACAACAAGGTACATCTCATGAAGAAGCTCTTTAATCTAAAGATGCCTGAAGGTGTCTCGGTGATAGAGCATCTGAACAGTTTCAACACAGTCCTGAACCAATTAATCTCGGTGGAGATTAAATTCGATGATGAGATCAATGCCCTAATCCTCTTGGCTTCGTTACCAAATAGTTGGGAACCCATGAGGGTGGCCATTACAAATTCGCTTGGGAATGCCAAACTGAAGTTTGTTGATGTCAAAAACTCTATTATGGCATAAGAAGTTTGCAGGAAGGACTCAAGTGAAGCCTCAATGTCGAACTCGGCCCTTAATGTTGATAATAGGGGCAGAAAACTTGAGAGGCATTCCAACAGGGATAATGGCAAGAGAGGCAAGTCGAGGAATGGGAGAAGCAAGTCAAGGAATGGTAGGACCATGGAGTATTGGAATTGTGGAAGGCTAGGCCACTTGAAAAAGAACTACATGGCTCCAAGGAAGAACGAAGACAAGAATAATGACGCAGCTAACGCCGCCACTGAAGAGCAACAGGATGCCTTAATCTTGTCAGTTGACAGTTCTTTTGATTCGTGGGTGATAGATTCAGGAGCATCATTCCACACCACTGCACACCGTCATGTCCTGGAGAATTATGTTGCCGGAAATCATGGTAAGGTTTATCTCGCTGATGGAGAACCTTTGGATATTGTTGGCATTAGAGATGTCAGTTTAAAAATGCCTAATAGGTCTGTGTGGAAGATTCATAAGGTGAGACATGTTCCCAAACTAATGCACAACTTGATTTCGGTGGGGCAACTGGATGATGAAGGACATAAAGTGACCTTCAATTGTGGAGGTTGGAAAGTCACAAAAGGAGCAATGGTTGTTGCTCGGGGATGCAAGACTGAAACTCTCTATATGAACTCTAGTTGCAGAGATACCATAGCAGTTGTTGATTCTGCTACTAATACCGAGCTATAGTATTATAGGCTCGGTTACATGAGTGAGAAGGGTATGAAAGTGCTTCACTGCAAAGGAAAACTGTTGGGTTTGAAAACTATTGATCATAGTTTGTGTGAAGCCTGCATCTTTGGTAAACAGAAGAGAGTTAGTTTCTCAAAGATGGGTAGAGAGCCTAAGTCTAGAAAATTGGAGCTAGTTCACACTGATGTGTGGGGGCCAGCGCTGGTGACTTTCCTTGGTGGCACAAATTACTATGTGACATTCATAGATGACTCAAGCAGGAAGGTATAGGTTTACTTTCTGAAAAACAAATCTGATGTCTTTGATGCTTTCAAGAAATGGAGAGCCATGGTGGAGAACGAGACAAATTTGAAAGTGAAGTGCTTGTAGTCTGACAATGGGAGAGACTATTTAGGCAATGACTTCAAGCGGTACTGTGCTGAGAATGGAATAAAGATGAGGAAAACCATTCCAGGGAAACCACAATAGAATGAGGTAGCTGAGAGGATGAACAGGACTTTAAACGAGCATGTCAGAAGCATGAGGTTGCATGCGGGGCTGCCAAAGACGTTTTGGGCTAAGCCAATTAATACAGCCGCTCATCTGATCAACAGAAGTCCATCCACACCTCTGAAGTTTAAGCTACCGGAAGAAGTCTGGAGCCGTAAAAAAGTTGATCTCTCTTACTTGAGAGTGTTTGAGTGTGTTTCTTATGTTAACATTGATTCAGCTGCTAGAAGTAAACTTGATGCCAAGTCAAAGAAGTGTTTTTTGGTTGGCTATGGTGGACTTGAGTTTGGTTATCGTTTTTGGGATGACCAAAATCGAAAGATTGTTAGGAGCGAGGACGTGATCTTCAATGAAGGTATTCTGTACAAGGACAGAGACAACATTGACTCCAGGGGTTCAGGTTCTGAAGACAAGAAGCCTGAGGTGATTCCATTGAAGGATCTTCCTGAAGTGGAAGTGGAGAATCCAGAGGTTGAAGACTAAGAAAATGTAACTCGAGAGGAAAACCAAAGGACTCCTGCCACACCAGTTACGAGGTCTAGCAAGACTATCAGACTGCCACAGAGATACTCCCCATCTCTGCGTTATATTTTGTTGATCGACAAAGGTGAGCCAAAGAGCTATGATGAAGCCGTGGAGGCTAAAGATTCGGTCAAGTGGGAGTTAGCCATGAGGGATGAGATGATTCCTTAATGTCCAATCAGACATGGCAATTGATAAAGTTACCACAGGGCAAAAAGGCCTTGCATAATAAGTGGGTATACCGGATTAAAGATGAATCTGATGGCAACAAACGGTATAAGGCAAGGTTGGTGATAAAAGGCTTTTAGAAGAAAGAAGGCATCAACTTCAATGAGATTTTTTCTCCGGTGGTGAAGCTAACCACGATTAGGACGGTACTTGCGCTAATGGCAAATGAGAACTTGTTCTTGGAACAGTTGGATGTGAAGACAGCTTTTCTCCATGGTGATTTGGAGGAGGAGATCTACATGAAGCAGCCACAAGGTTTTGAAGTACCGGGTAAAGAGAACTTGGTGTGCAAACTTCAAAAGAGCTTGTATGGCCTCAAACAAGCTCCCAGGCAATGGTACAAGAAGTTTGACGGGTTTATGTGCAACAATAGTTTCTTGAGGTGTCAGGGAGATCACTGTTGTTATGTGAAGAATTTTAGTGATGCCTACATTATATTGTTGCTATATGTCAATGACATGCTGATAGCAGGAGGTTGCAAATAGGAGATTGACAAGCTGAAGAAGGAGCTGTCTAAGGAGTTTGCAATGAAGGATTTGGGTGCTGCAAAACAAATCCTTGGGATGAGAATAACGAGGAACCGTAACAGTCTGAAACTGTCACAGGAAGAATATGTTGAAAAGGTGCTGAGCAGATTCAACATAGGTAATGCAAAGCCTGTGAATACTCCTTTGGCCAGTCACTTTAAGTTATCAAAGGAGCAATCACCAACTACGGAGTAGGAACGAGACCACATGGCCAAGGTGCCTTATGCTTCCGCTATAGGCAGTCTCATGTATGCCATGGTTTATACCAGACCGGACATTGCACATGCAGTGGGAGTTGTGAGTAGGTACATGGGTAATCCAGGTAAACAACATTAGGAGGCAGTGAAGTAGATTCTCAGATATTTGAGAGGTACTGCGGGTTTAGCATTGTGTTTCAAGAAGTCAGACTTGGAACTACAGGGCTATGTTGATGCTGATATGGCTGGAGACATTGATGGCAGAAAAAGTACCACCGGTTATGTCTACACTTTGGGTGCACTGCAATTAGTTGGGTCTCGAAGCTGCAGAAGATAATTGCACTCTCTTCAATAGAAGCAGAGTATGTGGCAATGACAAAAGCAAGCAAGGAGATGATTTGGTTGCGGTTGTTTCTGGAAGAGTTGAGTCATAAGCAGAAAAAGAGTGCATTACACAGTGACAGTCAGAGCGCCATTCACTTGGCGAAAAATCTCGCATTTCATGCTAGGACGAAGCATATACAGTTGCGGTATCACTTCATCAGATCGGCTTTGGAAGATGGAGTGTTGAAGCTTGAGAAAATTTTTGGGAGTCAGAATCTAGCAGATAAGCTCACCAAGATGGTTCCGATTGAGAAACTGAAGTTGCGCAACTTCAGTTGGACTTCTCCATGAGGTGTGAAAAGTCGTTGCCGCTGTAGTTAGAGACATGGTGATTGATTAGTCTCCAAGTGAGAGATTGTTGCAATATGGAACCAAATCAACCTAGCAAAGAAGAAAGAAGAGAAAAAAGAGAAGAGGCAGTGGTCTAGCGCCGCGGCGCCCAAAAAGAGGGCCGTGACGCTCGAACCAGCGCCGTGGCGCCCAAACCAGCGCCGTGGCGCCCAAAACGAGCGCCACGGCACCTGAACCAGCACCGCGGTGCCCAAACGAGGGCCGCGGCACCCGTCCGAGAGCAAACCAGGGCCGCGGCACCCAAAATGAGGGCCGCGGCGCCCGGAGTCTGGTTTGTTGCGAAATTTTGAGTTAGAGTCGAACTCAAATGTCCCAAAAAGGGAAAACTACTAGGGTTTCTCATTAGTTGCTATTTTTCTCTTCCTTTGGGTGTAAATAGACATAAGGTGGTTAGGGTTGAGTGTGTGTGACATTGAGAGTGGTATTATTTTGTGAGAGGCAAAATTCTTGAGAGCTCCATCCTTGAGAGATAAAAATTCTCATATGGTGCTAGATAGAAGAGAGTTTTGGTAAGCACAATTTGAGAGTGTGTGAGAAACTTCTCTTGTAATCTGTAATCTCCTTTGTCGTAGTGGAATCTGCAAGCGGCAGAAACAAGACGTAGTCTCAAATTTGGACGAACCTGTATAAAAATTTGGTGTCTCTTTTTCTTCTTTTCTCCTATTTATTTTTTGCAATTGTTCGTTCTTGCGATCCTTGAAATTAGGAGTCGTCTAATTCCCTAAAATGCTAAATGTGAGACATACGTTAAACTTGTAGTGCCTTGTAATGCCTGCAAATGCATGATCAGGAATGACAGCCAACATTGTTACAAGACAGAAAAGAAACACTCTAAGAAATGCGAGCAACGAATAATGATCAAGTGCACCCATTTTGCTTCTCTGTATGTGTACAACATTCCTTGTACCGAAGAAGTTCTTGTGGACTTGATTGTGTGTTGTTCAAAGCTTTGAGGCACTGCATATATATAGTGGTGAAAGAATTTTTTTTTTTTTTTTTTTGTCTTTTGGTTCATTAGGTGCAGAAATTGAACATAAATTGGTCATAGAAAATGACAAGTTTTTATTTAAATAATTTATAACAGATCTGTTGTTAGGACCAACTTTAGAGTGGTGTCAAAGACAACCAAATAAAATCCTTTGCAATATTCCTTTCTCTTCAAGAAAAAACGCTTTCCTTTTGTGCAAAATCATATCTCTCTTTTTAGCTGTCATATGATGATATGATACGACATCCCATGCCTCATGAAGGAGTTTGGGTACGTGATTTTGACTTACTTCAACTGTATTCCGCGGCTGCAAGTGGAGAGACGAAAGCAGACGCTCTCCTAATTTGCATGACGGGCAAGCATAATAAGAACCTACTAAAGCATACTTTCTGTAATTTTTAAGAATACATGTCGGGTGTTTGGGAACGTAGTTAGAATAACAAAAATATTATAGGATGTGAAAAAACTTGTACAAAAGTTGATTAAAACAAAAAAAAACACCCTCATACACACATATATGCATATAGGTGTAAATGCAATGGGAAAATGTTTGGCAAACATAGTTAGATCAATTTCTTGGTTTAAAACATTATAATATGTGAGAGTTTTATACTATAACAACTTTTTATTTTTTACTGTAGTATGTAAGAGCTTTAGTAACCAAAATAATTAGTTCTACCTGTATTCGTCAAACACCTTATTTAATAAATTTGTGTTTTTCGAGAGTATATGAGCCAAAAAAAGGAGTAAACTGGATAGAAATCTTAACAACTTCTATGTTTTCGTGGACTACAGTGCAAGAATAATCGTGATAAATAATGAACGATTTAATTCAAATAGATTGTATATATCCTATAGTTATTTAATTTAAGCAGTATTTAAATTCAAACGCCTCATATAATTGTGTAGATATTCGTATACGTCACTTGAAAAGTGATTCCATCGTTTTTCAATTGATGAATTGGATTTTTTAATTAATATAAATAGCAATATAGATAAAATTACATGAGATATTTGAATTTAAATTCAATACATATAATATTAAGCTTAATTAAATAGCTATGGCAAATAGATAGTATTTAAATTAATTCGTTTATATTCCTTATCAAGTCGACCAAATCACGCTAGCTATTTGTATGCAGAGTTTCAAACTTTAATGAATCATTGGTGAGAAAGCATATCTGAAGGTTGTTATCAATCGATCGTTTTAACGTCGGACGGCTGCGATATATATACACACACACACACACACACACACTTATAGTTTGTTAAGAATTACGTGCCATGTGTTTGTATATATGTGTGTGTATATATATATATTCATCCATTTATTTATTTATACATATTATTGATTTGTAAGGCAAACCTCAACGGAAGCAATTTTTTCTCAAGCAAAAAACGTTTAGACTTTGGGAGAAAATTCATTGTACTATGTATCCAATCGTGAGCCACCAACTTTCGTAAGACACTTCTGTCTGATACCAGACCCCCTTGCTTAGCATTCTTCTAGATATATTATATATTTATTTTCTTTCTTCTTCGTAATTACTAATTAATTAATTAATTAATCAGTTTATTGGAGAAGTAGCTTATTATATGTTCTAAAAATTAATTAATAAAATTGGGATTTTCTCAACTTGCGTTTTTTTTCTAATTATTTGGTTATTATCACTTGTTAGAAAATGATGTTTCCCATGCAGTCCTTGAGATTACCTCATGAATTTCATGCAATGTGTACACTCTACAAGAAACGATCAATTTGTATATTCTCATTGTTGGTAAACTGTTTAGCGATATATATAGGTGCAATGTCAATTTTCCTGACAATTCATAGCGTGAAGTAAGAAAAGGGAATATAGTAAATATATATATATATATATACACACACACACATCAGATCTCTGTGACACTATATATATTTACTTTAAAAGCTCATTAGGCAATGCATAGATGTTCACTCGCTCTCTCTCTAACAAGGTGGAGAGGACTTGGGGTGCAGACCAATTGCGCCAATTTCTTCTTCTTCTTCTTCTTCTTCTGCTCTCTTTCTTTCTTTCTTTTCTTTTTTCCCCTTGAAAGGAACCAGTTGCGCCAATTTCCCATATATGTATTAAAAATAAAAAAAAAAGAAAGTAAAATGAAAAAAAGTAAGTTACCTAAAATCTCTTAAAATCAAAAGATTCTTTGAATAAAAAATAAATACAATTAAATTTCTAGTGCTAAAATAGCTATATATATTACAAACGTAAACTTCCCGTCCTCAGATATTGACATGCATCACATACCTTTATTATCATTGTGTGTGAGAGACACCTTTATGATCATTGTTGTATTAGTATTACATACACAGAGGTGGTTACTGCCTTTACAAGCATGCTAATGTTTTTTTTTTTACCAAAAAGAAAAAAAGAAGTACCCTAGAAATATTTGTAAGCGAATATTTTGCATTTTTTGACCTCTATTAGACAAAATTTACCGATGCAAAGTAGTAAATTCACTTACAATGTAAAACGTAAAAATTTATTTACAATGCAAGATAAAACGTACAAGAGCGAAAAACATGGAGTCAGACTCAGCAGGGCAATTAATATGGAATATTTACTAGCTTTCAAAAAATATTGAATATTAGACAAAAAATAAATAAAAAATAAATTGCAATGTTGTATCTTGAATTATTTACTATTTGTATAATGTACTTCGATTTTTTAATCTTGTTAAAATGTACCTTGAATTTAAAATCGTTGACAATTGAGATCTAATAATCTCCGTTCTATACTTTTCTCCACATATTGAGCTTTAATTTTTTCTCAAAATAACAAGTTTTAACTTAAAAGAAACTAAGACATAAATCTCATGATCAAAATTGTCTTATCTTTTCAATGGCCAAATATTTCAAAATTTTGGATATATTTTACCAAGACTAAAGATTTTGGATGCATTATATAAAAAAGGAATAATTTAGGGTGCAATGGGCGTAAAAAGAATACCTTATGTTTACTATAAATAAAATTTGTGCATCGGCACCTTGACACTCACCGCTCTATAGATCCTAGGTTGAGGCTGGGCATTTTGCTATTTGAGCTCCAGGGTTCGAACCAGAAGGACAACCAATTTTAGGGTGCTTTCTTTTTAAAAAATTTTTCTTTTAACGACCATCGTCTTCACCATCGCTCGGAAGCTCCCGCCTTTTTCCCCAACAAAAACCTCTCCAAAGCCCCCTTTTTCTGCTTCCTGATTGAGCCAGCGTCTCTCTCCGCTTTCGGCCATGGCTACGAGCAGAGACCAAGTCCAGAACATCGTCTTCACCAAACAGCCCTTCGTCGAAGATGTCGGACCACGGAAAATGTAAGAACAAGGAAAGAAAAACCTGAAAGTTTTAACGAAATAGGTTATTTTTTGCAATTCTAGGTTTTAGTGATTCGTTCGTTGTTCTATTTTGTTGTGAATTTTGCAGTAAAAGCATGCAGTTCACTGTTCAATCCGCGTCCGAGATCAGCAAAATGGCCGAAGCTCAAGTCTGGAAAGGCCAGTACTACGATTCGAATCGCAAACCTATCGAAGATGGTTTATTGGATCCCCGTATGGTAATCCCCGAATAAAAATTTGTAATTCTTTTTCTTGTTACGAATAAAATTTAATGTTTGGGCTTTGCATTTTTGATTGTGTAATCATTTTTCATCTGTTTGGATAAAATCTTAGATTTTGATTGCACTGATTGTTGTTTTTCGGAGGAAAAATCACTTCAGTGATCTTGATTGGTTTTCTTTCTTTCTTTTTTTTTTGAGTGAAAAGAAATGCTTGTTATCAAGATTGTTGACTGCCGTCCTGACGTGATGGAAAATTTTTCCCTTTTTCGTACTTGTCCTTTTCCCAGGGCCCTGCAAATAAATTTTCAGAATGTGCAACATGTCATGGGCGATTTTCGGATTGTCCGGGGCACTACGGATACATGAAGCTTGCTCTACCTGTGTACAACGTGGGGTATCTGAGTACGATATTGGATATTTTGAAGTGCATTTGCAAGGTACCAAACAAACTAGTGTTCTTTCTCTCAAAGAAAAAAGTGTTGTCTTGCTTGGGCATACTTTTTTGAGATCACTTTGGGCATTCTAATCATATCCTGGAATCTTCATTTCTTGTTTATATTCCTGAGGCTTGTTTAAGAGTAATTTTGTCGTACTAATAGTTTATCTAGCTTATGTATATGTGTTAGTACCTTTTTTTTATAAGAAAAGCTTTTATGTGTGTGTGTGTGTGTATCTTTTTTTTTTGTTTTATTTAAAAGGGTTGATATTATAGTGTTCAGACTGTCATGGAAGTGATAATATACTATTGCGATGAAGAAGTTCTAAAATGCGTACCTAATGACACAAATAACTGCTCTATTAGTAGTCTTTTTATGTTGTTTTCTTAAGCACCTGACACCATGAAGGTTTCCTTAAGAGAGAGAGAGGGAGAGAGAGTATATATATAATAAAACGTGAATCCAAGAGGTCTTGCAATGTCAGATTTACATTTTAAGACAATTGGTAAATCAAATGTTAAATCGCTATTGGTTTTATCTTTCATCCAAGAGGACACTGGTTTAAAGGTTCTGCTATGTATTCGTTTTTGTTGTTGTTGTTGTGGGGACTTATATTTCTTTGAGTGTTCAGGTTGTCATTGTCAATGGCCTAAGCTTGAATCCTTTTCCTTTGGACCTTTCAGTCTTGTTCTCGTATTCTTCTAGAGGATACACTACGTAAAGACTATTTGAAGAAGATGAGAAGTTCTAAAATGGAGCCCCTGAAGAAGGTTGAGTTGATGAAGAAGATTGTAAAGAAGTGTAACAGTAAAGCAGTGAGGTGCTCCAAGTGTGGATATATAAATGGTTCGGCTTCTATCTTTTATCTTGATGCTTCCATCATCTCTGAAACAGATAAGAGCGCTCAATTATTCAATCACCTATAACATAGAGTATTAGACTCCTTGCAAGTCTGGAGTCACACACACACACACACACACACACACATATTTGTTGCTGTCCTTTATGTTGTTATAAAATATAAATCGAAGGTCATCTAGGAAAAAAAACTCCTCCATTCTGTCATAACTGTGCTCTCTTTTTATGCCTTTCTCTTCCTAAGCATACACATTCATGTTTGTTAAGTCTTCAGGCCCAAGTCCAATTCTTGGCTAGTCAATTGTCATTATTTTAAAATAGAAAAAAATGGCTAGTAATTTTTCTTAGAGAAAGCAATTACTTATTTATTTTTTTAGGGCCTTAAGGTATAGGAAGTTGAAACGTTCTAAATGTTTTTGTGCCTATATGATTTATGGCTTATAAAGAACATGTTTTTCCGAGAGTGGTTGCTAATATATCTCATGTATTACAGGTTCAGTGAAGAAATCTGTGTCCATCCTGGGCGTTATTCATGATCGCTCAAAACTAAATGATGGTCTGGACGAATTGAGATCAGCAATTTCTCACTTAAAAGAGTCCAGAGCATCCCCCCATTTCTCTAGTCATATTCTTAATCCTGCTAGAGTTTTGTCCCTTTTTAAAAGGATGCTTGATGAGGTATAATTTTAGACCTATATAGATTATAAAGTTTTCAATTCTAAAAGTTGTGTAAATCTCCTTTATTTTGTTGTTTTAGGATACGTACTTTGTTTTGTGGAAATGTTGCCTTGTTCTATATTGAAAAGATCCAATGCAGCAAGTTTAAAATTCGTATGATTTTTGGAATTGGAACCTTTTCAAGTCCTCCTATATATTTAAACTATGATAATAAAACAGAATGCGTATAAGACATTTTCTTGCATTAGTTTTCCCATCATTATAATTACAAAGCAGTGACATAATTGAAAATATTATGGGAATTATCATTATATTTTTGGAATTGTTATTAGTGTTATCTTTTATTATATATCTTTGGATTAATATAAATTTGATTTTAGGTTAACCTTTATTTTAGGAATTAATTGAATTAGATTTCCTTTAGGTTTGGTTCCCATTAATAGAACACTTTATCTTAAGTTTATTCATGTTGTTCTATTATTAATCAACCATACTATTCATTTAGAGTGTTTACTCAATTTTTTTGAAGTGAAAACTTGATGTTCTTGAAATCAACAAGTTGTTGTTGTTGTGTTTTTTCCCCCCTGAGTGAATCAACAAATTAGCAGATGCACTAGTTAGGTACTCTAAGTGAATTAATGGGTTTTAGAAACGTTGTATCCCTTTTTTTCCTCGTGTGTGTTTCTCGTACGCTTTCTATCTACATTGATCACATACCTTTTATTTTTATTTATTTATTTGCTTGCAGGATTGTGAGTTGCTTTATCTTTCTGTTAGACCAGAGAATCTCATCATGACAAACATTGTTGTGCCACCTATAGCTATTCGTCCTTCTGTTATCATGGATGGATCACAAAGGTCATCTCAGCCTTCATTTGCTGAATTAGCAAGCTATTTATTTCTCTTTTTGTTTTTAGTTCCACCAGGCTTTGTTATTCTTCCATTTGATAGTGGTTAAGGTGACCTAGTTGTTCAGACTGCTTATTTATTTTCTTCCACATTTTCTGTTACAGCAATGAAAATGATCTAACTGAGAGGTTGAAGCAAATAATTCAATCGAATGCTAGCATTCGGCAGAATTTATTGGAAGGAAGTGCTGCAATTAAATTTCTGGTACGTGTAGGAATTTAAATTGTTAAATTATTCACTCCGAAACTTGTCTCACGTTTGTTATTACAGGATGCTTTTCCGGTATAGATATGACTATTTCTTTCATGTGTACCGCTTTACTTCTCTATGCTTAGTATAATCTTTTAGTATAATTGACACTGTCAAAGCATTGATGATGATGAATATTGATCAACATTTCTAGTCTACCTTTTTCTATGATGATGTGTTTTGACAAAGATGAGGTAATAATAGTTACGTCCAGTGGTCCTGCAGTGTGGTTTGGTCATACTCATTCTAATATCTATGGTTTAGGAAAGCTGGGATATTCTTCAAGCTCAAGTTGCACTGTATATAAATAGCGATATTCGTGGTATTCCACCTGCCATGCAAGATAATAAGCAATTGAGTGGTTTTATCCAACGTCTCAAAGGGAAGCAGGGAAGATTTCGTGGAAATTTATCAGGGAAACGTGTTGAATATACTGGTAGAACGGTTATATCTCCTGATCCTAATCTGAAAATTACTGAGGTTAGGCATTGAACATAAGCTTGATATGTTTGTCTTTGAGCTGTTATCGTCATTGCCTTTTGATTTCTATATTCTAACATGCTTATGCTGTTTAGGTTGCAATTCCGATACGAATGGCTCGGATTTTAACTTATCCTGAACGCGTGTCTCATCACAATATAGAGAAGTTGAGGCAGTGTGTCAGTAATGGCCCTGATAAATATCCTGGTGCAAGGATGCTCAGACGTGCTGATGGTTCTACATGGCAAGGACTCCAATACTATTATTACGCACTCAAGCATGTCTGAATTTTTCATTTTCTCAGTGGTTTGATTCGTTGTTTGTGGTGTAGGTCTATCAGAGTTTCCAGAAAGCGCTTAGCAGATGAATTGAAATATGGTGACATAGTGGAACGTCACTTGGAGGATGGGGACATTGTTTTGTTCAACAGACAACCAAGCTTGCATCGGATGTCTATCATGTGTCATAGGGTAATATCATATTTGAATCGACTTTTCTGTAACATTTTTTACCTTAAGTTTGTCTGCTGTTTCTTTTAATAATTGATTTTAATTAATAAATTTCCTAATTTACTTCAATAACTTAGGTCTGACACAGTTAATTGAGCTTAGCATAGCGTACAAAAACTTCTCTTTTTAAGTAAGCTTTCTAAGTCACGTGAAGCACAGAAGATGTTTACGTGTGCAATAGAGATATAGCCAACTAAATAAAACAATAGGCACTTGGGAATCTGTGCCATATGAAGTTACTGAATCACTGATTTCTTTAATAGTTTACTTGGAAGTAACCAGGCCCAATTATATCTATCAAGCCCCATACACCCTAACATTGTTGTTCATTTTACTTTGAGCTGAAAATAAATGGGCCACTGCAATGTTCATTGAGTTAAAAAAGTGTAGATGTTCAAAATGAACTACTGTGAACGTGATTAATAAGTTTCTACGTAAGACTGCTTTTGTTAACCAGGGTATGAAGCTGTGGAAGCTAATGCTTCTTTGAAACGTTAAGCTGTAAGGACATGAAACAGTGTCTATTGATCTGAAATACAACTATACATTTTTTAGCAATAAATTAGTTCACTGTGGTTGCAGGCAAAAGTTATGCCTTGGAGAACACTAAGGTTTAATGAGTCTGTTTGCAATCCGTATAACGCTGATTTTGATGGTGATGAAATGAATATGCATGTCCCGCAAACAGAGGAGGCTCGAACAGAAGCAATTTTGCTGATGGGGGTAATTAGTTTACACTCACTACTTTTTTTTTTTTTTTTTTTATAAAAGTTCTATGTATCCTGTTGTTATATTTTTGGATCCAAGTTCTACGAGATTTGTTGCATTTCATACATTTGTTATGCATTCTGTTCTTGTTTTTTACACTATTGTTGAAGAAACTAGAAAAGCTATGAACAGCTGAAATTTTGTTTGATTTTTAAGTGATCCTTTTTGGTCTTGACCACTGAAAGGAGGCATAGTTTGTAAGGGTGGCACCTTTTTCATGATTGGCTAGGTCCACTTCTTTCAGAAGGAAGTTGCCCATGCCTCTATATATATATATATATAGGTAGATAGATATATAGATATATGTATACGTTTCTATTCCTATAACATGTTGTTGTTTTGACAGGTCCAAAACAATCTCTGTACACCAAAAAATGGAGAGATTTTGGTTGCTTCTACCCAAGATTTTCTCACATCTGCTTTTTTGATTACAAGGAAGGACACATTTTACGACCGTGCAGCTTTTTCTCTCATGTGTTCATACATGGGGGACGCCATGGAACATATTGATTTGCCAACACCTGCTGTGATTAAGGTTGACCTTCCCATTCTATTGTATTGAACGCCAGCCATGCTTTTCCTTTTGCTTATGTTCATGATGAGAGATAAGTATTGTATCATTTGTGGATATTGGCTTAAATATAATACTTGAATTATGTATGGCGTTGCTTTTTAAGATTCTTGCCAACAGTTTAAATTGCATAATGATATAGCTTAGGGGCTTAACTCTTGCACAAAGCTCGGCCAAAAATCAGTTTATGGTGAGCAGAATGTTCCAAGTGGTGCTTACTCTAAGTTTGTGACTGGAGAACTGAAAACTATGCCCTAAGTCATTTTTTCATCGTCAATATTCTTACCAAGTTTTTCCTTCACCCCTCCTCCAGCACCTAATTGTTTTCACTATGCTGGTAGACTTGTTTCCTTGTTCGTAATTGATATGTCGTATCAACTTTCGAGTATGACATTGTAGGTGTTGCATTTTTTTCCCCCTTTGCTAAAGGTTATTTCTTGTAGAAAATATTGTTTATTTTAGTGTCTTCAATTTATTGCTATGTTGTCAAGGGAGGAATAGGATGTTTATCTAACTTTTGTCTTTTCTTTCTCTGTATAAATGCGGTTGAGCATCATGCAATTTGCAAATTATCATTATTAGTTGAGAAATATTATTCTTAATAGTAAGATTTATATTCTAATTTCTAATGTAGAAGAAATTGCTGTTTTGCAGCCAGTAGAGCTTTGGACTGGAAAACAATTATTTAGTGTCCTAGTGCGTCCAAATGCAAATGTGAGAGTCTATTTGAATCTCACTGTTAGAGAGAAAAACTACTCCAAGAAGATCCAAGAAAATGGAAGAGAATATGAAACAATGTGTCCGGCTGATGGGTTTGTCTATTTTCATACCAGTGAATTGATATCTGGGCAACTTGGGAAGGCAACTTTAGGTATATATATATATTTTTGTTGTCTTTTCCTCTCTCTCTCTCTCTCTCTCTCTCTCCCCCCTTTTCTTATTGTTATCATCATCATCATTTTGCTAGTAAAATCTTTGAACAAAAACGTTATCATTTATTGCTTGTTTGAGGTTTGCTAATTATTCCAAGAAATGGGTGAAGCTATAATTTTAAGCTCACGTTTATTCTCTACGCTTACGTATGGCATGTTTCCAATACTAAAATTTTAATCAGTGTCATTTTTTAAAAGGTGTGATGGTTGTTTTTTCTTCAAATTTGGATTTTGAAGATATTCATTTACATCGTTGGTCCTCAGTGAAGTTGTCATTATATCCTGTGTCTACCATTTCAATCTAGGAAATGGCAATAAGGACGGACTTTACTCTATTCTTCTCAGAGATTACAAAGCTCATGCAGCTGCTGCTTGCATGAATCGCCTAGCTAAATTGAGGTATTATTTTTATAGTTTTTTTAACACCCTAGTGTTTGCTCTTTCTTTGTCAGTGTTCTTTCATTATGTCTGCCATCTTGGGATTTCTTATTTCTAATGTCAATAGCATCATCACCCCAAATTGGTGGACTTATTTTTATTTATTTTATTTTTCTCTCATCGCTATTTAAAATAAGCTCTATTTGGACATATTGGAGACTGGAAATCAGGAAGCAAAACAGAGTGCTTTCACAGTTGCAGTTTGAGAGTTGAAGTTGCGAGACCTGTTTTTCTTTCTTTCAATTTGATCATTAATTATGCCAACGTGCCAATTAATATATTTATTTGGTTACTTTGTTATTGCATAATATTAGTAGATGAATTGATGTCCAACAACAGGTCTCTAATCCAGAATGTGTTTTCCTAAGAGGCTGAATTAATCTTCATCACTCATGTGTACACGTGCTAAGACTCGTATTTATGATACAAGCTTGAAGTTTTTCTAATGAAATAATCTGAACTTCCTTACTTTAGAGAAGAAAAAATTACACGGTTTTATAGAGAGTCTTTACTCCCAAAACGCCTAAAATGTAGGAACATAAAAACAACCTAACTAAATAATATCTTAATTTCAAAAATCAAATAGCAACTAACATCTGGTATATTCTAGGAATTAATAACAAAGAAAAAACTAGAACCTGATAACCTAGCTCTTCCAACAAAAGCCTAGTTAGATAAGGCTTTGCTAGAATTAGATGATTGTATCCCATACCATTAGCAAATGAACAAGTAATATTGTCCGTTTCTTGTTGGATGCAGTGCCCGGTGGATTGGTAATCATGGTTTCTCAATTGGGATTGATGATGTTCAGCCTAGTGAAATGTTACGAAATGAGAAAGATGGGGTAATTGAGGATGGTGCTAACAAGTGTGAAGTGGAAATAAAGTCATATGATGAAGGAAATCTACGTCCCGAACCTGGTTGTGATGCTGCTCAAACACTAGAGGCAAAAATAACTAAGCATTTAAATGAGATTCGAACGGAAACTGGGAATGTAAGCTTGCGACTTGACTAAACATAAGCATTTCCTTTATTTACGTAGGGCTGTCATGTATTTATTTTTACATATTTTAAAAGTACTCGATCTTAATTTTGGTGAGTAAATATTGGGCTCGTGTTTCAGTCTCACATGAAGAATTTAATTCAGTAAACATGTTTTTTGATCATCACTTTTCTGTTTGCGATTGCACATCTAGAAGTTTGAGCTTATATCTTTGAGGAAAGAACTCTAGAAGCTTCTCAAATGGTTCTGATTGTTGTTCTACTTTCTATCGCATTCTTATAGATTCTCTGGAGTTGGATTGAAATGAGATTTCATTCGTCCTTTTTTTTAATTGAATAGTTGTGCATGAAAAGGCTGCATTGGAGAAATAGTCCGTTGATCATGTCCCAGTGTGGTTCCAAAGGATCTCCTATTAATATCAGCCAGATGGTTGCCTGTGTTGGCCAGCAATCTGTTGGTGGTCGTCGTGCACCCAATGGATTCATAGATCGAAGTCTTCCTCACTTTCCCAGAAAAGATAAAACCCCTGCAGTAAGTTTTGCAGCTTTTTTTTTTCCTCATTATTTCAAATACAAGGGAGCGTCTTGTGAAGTTTTCGCTCGGCACATTATTATTTAATTGTGTGATGTCTGGTTCAAGCATGCTAGTATTTATGGTCATTGACTAACTTTGAATGTTATTAAATTGATAATTAAAACCAAGCGACGCATTCGATTTGGCATAACCACAAAAGATCGCTTTTATTGCCAATGCCTCAGGAATCTATACAGTGCAAATTTGGAACAGCGGGATGTTATGTTTTATTTATTTATTTGTGATTTGCTTTGCACATTGGCTTGTGTATAGAATGGCATAGCTGTCCAGTATGGACGAATCTTAATAGCTCGTCTCCGTGTTTCGTCAGTTTTGTTGAGGAAACCTCTTCCTCTTTTTGTACTTAATTTTTGACCATTGATATAATTCGTTTCTAGTTTTAAAAAGAAAAAAGTATGGAGAAATCATAGAATAGCCAGTTCCTGATGACTTCTTGAGGCATATAAGTTTTTGTTTCGTTTTATTTTATTTTTTTAATTGAGACTCATTATGCGATTGTTAATGCAGGCTAAAGGATTTGTTGCTCATTCGTTTTATGATGGCTTATCAGCTACTGAGTTCTTTTTCCACACTATGGGAGGACGAGAAGGTCTTGTTGATACTGCGGTGTGTATTCTATATGCACATATTTTGGTCATACTTTATGAGGATCTAAACTTTTACCACTTTTCTCAATGCATGGTATTCAAAATTGCATGTGCAACCAATATTTCAACTTGGACATAGCTAGTATTCTAGTTAGTAGGTATTGATTGGGCTTCGACAACCAGCACATGGATCTGCCATCTATCTTAACATATTAAATTTGTTTGGTAGAGAGGTCGTGATATTGAACACACAGTAATTAGTGCTATATGAGAACCCGAAGTGGTGGCTCATTTCTCACCTTAAAAGAGGGAGCTCTAAGTTTTGAGATCCCAAGGGGCCATCTGCTTTAGTTACTCTAGACTTTTCAATGCAGGTTATGGCTTATAGGCAGCATTCGTGCAAAACTCTAATTGCAAAAAAATTGGGTTTTGCCTCAGAAGCATATTTGCATCTGGATTTTGGTAAACAGTGTGGGGTCTGAGGGTTCAATGAATGCTGTTGTCCAGGGCAGGGTTTTCTTTAAGAATGTTTTAATGAAATATGCCTTTGCATTTCATAATTTAGGTTTACATGATTTATTCCAACATACTCCAGTATAAAATTTTCTTTTGTAAACAAATATTGGGGGTTTCAGATTGTCATCAACCAAACAAGAAGGCAGGATTTGGGCCTTTAAACATTTTTATTACTGATTTTTTGTGAAACTTTTACAGGTGAAAACGGCTGACACTGGGTACATGTCCCGTAGATTAATAAAAGCTTTGGAGGACTTGTTTGTCCATTACGATAACACAGTACGGAATGCAAGTGGATGTATAATTCAGTTCTGTTATGGGGATGACGGCATGGATCCTGCTCATATGGAAGGAAAAAATGGAGCTCCACTAAATTTTGAACGATTATTTTTGAAAGCCAAGGTTTGAAACGTTAGCATTGTTTACAGTTTCTGTTCAGTGTTAATATTCGCATATCAAGTTTAGAATGCTGGTTTACAGGCCACATGCCCTGCTGGAGGAAATGAAAAGCTGTCTCCTGAAAAGGTGTCTGAACTAGTTGAAAGCAGGCTTTCTAAAAAGGATATGACTCCCGAGGGAGGTTGTTCAGCCGCGTTCAAAAACTCTCTGAAATCTTTTCTTGATGGTTATGTGAAAGCATTGAAAAGAACGCAGGATTCATGCGAATCTACTGAAGGTGATGCTAAGATGGAAAATTCTGCAACTACAAAAAAGATTGTTCAGCAGATAACGGGAGCAACTGCCAGACAACTAGAGGTATGGACTGTTGTTTTCTTGATCTTCTTCTCAATACTCTGTGTGTCTCTTTGTTTTGTGCCCTTTTCTCCTTTTAATGGGTATATTGCTTCCACTCAATGCTATTGGTTCACTGACTGAACTCAATAACAGTCCGACCTGTACAGATTAATGTTGATGGTTTGCTCTTGATCACTTTTAACTAAAGCAATGATACTCTGATCTCAGCTGCCAGACATGATTGACATTCTTTGGCTTGTTTCCTTGTCATAGAAGAAACATTTGAAACCACCTAAAAATATGTGACTAATCCTCATAGTTTCACAGTATCTCCTGAAGTTATTGTGAACAGGCTGACCATGACTTTACTTTCGTCACCATTGCAGACCAATGGGTAAGTTAATATAGTTGCTCAAAAACACGACAAGTTAATGTAGTAGTTGACCCTTGGCATATTTTTTACACCGGTTCACGTGTATGGGTCTAGTTTGAATTCCTTTTGTTCTTCTATGTAGATCAGAAGTTCAAAGATCCCTGGCTCAAGTGGACATGCAATACATTTGTTTGCATCTTTGGGTAACTTGGACATAACATATATTGAACTAAATAAGAATTTTATATTTATTCAGTCTTATGATATGTATGTGGAGACATACCGATAAGACCCAATGTTCTGATAGGAAATTATCACGAAAGAACACATGAAAATTCCTAAGAACTCAGAATGATGATCTTTTCTTGAATTGGATTGAATCTGAACAGTTGCAGACACTTGGACAATAACCCAGCTGACCTTCGAGACTCGGCCAATCTTCCCGACTTGGATTAACCAAGATCCACTTAATCTCTGCCTAAAAACTAAACTAAGTTCCTCACACCTCTTATAAACCTCACCACCGCAATTACTCACAGTGACAAACAATAACCAACTCCTTAACAAACACTAACAAACTCTTAATACAACTTCCACGTCAGCAAAACTAACTACAAACAACCCACTTAAACCACCTTCTTATTCCTACTAACATAAGTTTTGATGGTAATGGATCTATCACATACATGTGTATGTGCTACGCTGTTCCTTTGTTTGTTCTTCCTGTCTGTGTTATGTTAAACTCATTTGTCTTTGTGAGTGTACCTGTGTACTAATGCAATTATTGTTTTTTTCCCCATAAGGGTTTACTCTCTTGAAAAATGATGGATGGTTGCATCATAATTGTTCAGGTTTTTTTGGAGACTTGCATCTCCCGTTATCATTCCAAAAAAATTGAAGCTGGAACTGCAATTGGAGCAATTGGAGCTCAAAGTATTGGAGAGCCTGGGACTCAGATGACATTGAAAACTTTTCACTTTGCTGGAGTTGCGAGCATGAGTGAGTCTCTTAAATATTTTAATAAAAGTGACTAGGGATGATATATATAGCCATAAATTTACTGGGCATTCTGCCTTTTTTACTGCTTGGTTTAAGTTTGATCTTTAACTCTTTGTTAGACGTTACACTTGGAGTTCCTCGTATCAAAGAAATCATTAATGGAGCAAAAAGGATTAGCACACCCATTATCACCGCAATACTTGAGTGCGACAATAATGTAAATGTCGCACGAATAGTGAGAGGTCGGATTGAGAAAATAAGTTTAGGCCAGGTACATAACAGTTTACTAAATAGTTTTAAAACATTTTTTTAATATTTTATGTGAATTTTGTCACCTGATGAGTTTAATTTATAAGATTTTCTTTCTGCATATTAATGCTGAAGTTTCTTTGGAAAATGTTCCTCTGCGTACAAATCTGAGGACTGATTAGGTTAACATTTCTCGATGCATGTATAATCTATGATCCTTGTGCAGGTAGCTAAGAGTATAAAGACTGTAATGACTGCAAGAGTAGCATCAGTAGTGATCACACTTGACATGGAGATGATTCAGGATGCACAATTGTATATAGATGCTAATGTTGTCCAAGATTCAATATTACAAACCCCGAGAATTAAATTGAAGCAAGAGGTGAACATCTCCTCCTTCCTTGATGTTACAAGGCTGGTATATTAGAGATCTAAAACGCATGTACATTTTGCAGCATGTTAGGGTTTTGGATTATAAGAAGTTGGAAATCCTTCCTTATGAGTCAGATAGAAGGAAACTTCATTTTCATCTTGAACATCTTAAGAATATGCTTCCGAAAATTATAGTAAAGGTAAGGCTGGGACTATAGTTGATGAAAAAAGTCCATAGCTGTTTCTTATTTGTTTTGATTGGAAATCTGGTGGCAGATTTTTATCAACTTTTGTATGAATGGCAGGGTATAAAAACTGTGGAGCGTGCTGTAATAAGTGAAGAAAAGGATAAAAAAACAGAGACTAAGAAATACAAATTGCTAGTTGAAGGGTGAGTTTGTTGTCGAACTTCTGTATAATCTAAATGGTTTAATCAATTTGAGATGAATGTTATGTTTCATGAATGATTAAGTAAGTTTCAATTAGCATGTATTCTGCCTCTACTCTTTCCAGATTCATGCGATTTTGGTTATTATTTTTTCTTAATGCAATCAATTTCATTCCACCTTATTCTTATGGTTCACATTTAGGTGGGTTATTCTCCATGAGGGTGTTTTGTTATTGTTCATTAAGCATTTGTTTGAAGAAAGTCACCCTAAAAAAAAGTATTAAGTGAATTTTTTGGGACAAGAATTTGTCACAAGTTTATGTACGATCCAAAAAGTAGAGGAAACTATATCCTTTATGTGTTGACTGCCGTTCAATGTTAAACTGCTCTCTCTACATATAATTTTTTTTTTTTAATTTTTCAAAAAAGAATATTGAAGTTTTACCTGTTGTAAATTGTTTAGAACGGGCCTTCTAGCAGTTATGGGCACTGAAGGAGTAGACGGGCGTAATACCAAAAGTAATCACATCATTGAAGTGCAGCAAACACTTGGAATTGAAGCAGCAAGAACTTGTATCATTGATGAAATAGAGTACACAATGAAAAGTCACGGAATGAGCATAGATAATCGGCACATGATGCTTTTAGCTGATGTGATGACATCTAGGGTTAGTATCTTTCCCTCTCTCTCTCTCTTTTTTTTTTTTTTTTAACTTTTAGACATATATGCTGAAATTATGCAATTATATTTTGTTAATGATTTATTAACAGGGAGAAGTCCTTGGAATCACAAGATTTGGAATTCAAAAAATGGACAAGAGTGTATTAATGTTGGCTTCATTTGAGAAGACGGCAGATCATCTATTCAATGCTTCTGTAAATGGAAGGGAAGACAAGATTGAAGGAGTGAGTGAATGTATAATTATGGGTATACCTATGCAGATTGGCACTGGAATGATCAAAGTTAGACAAAGGTAAGAAGGAATGTGCAAAGTTGCACGTGCATTTACAAGTTGTCTCTATACCAAAGGTTGCAACTCGTAAATTTTCTAACAGATGACCGGTTTACTTGGTAACCGGAAAATAACATTTTAATGAGGCGATGCAGAATTTTAGACCTTAGAATACGATAAATAGTTCTGGCCTCTTGTTGAAATGGAATTTACATGTCCTGCTAAAATCATCAGCTATTAACGGCAACAAAGCTTTCTCCTGACCCCATCAAAAAGTGTCATCTGAAATTGAACAAATCTATCATACGGATCTTCTGCTATATTGCTTTGTGTAGCTTCTAAATGATTTGTGTTCTCAACTTTTGTATGATTGTACCATGTCAGTTTGTGGGGCTTTTGATCTAATTCTTAGTGCCATATGTTGTACAATTCTTTTCCTTGTGGACTTTGCAGTACAAACTTTCCTTCCTTTCCAAGGACCCTCTTGAAGCTAATATTTGTATTTACTTTTTGCAGAGTTGATGTGCCTCCCCAACTATCCTATGGGCCAAAGCCAATTATATCTTCTTAACTTCCAAGTGGAAATTTATGAATTCATCCCAGTTCTGGAATGATGTCATGTTGAGAATAGATGTAGGTAAACACAGAAAACTATTCTATTCTCTAGCCAATCTGGGATGATCTTTGTATAAGATTCAAGGTTTAGTTCTGCTCTTTCCCTGGTACCGCCGTGCAAAGATTGGTTGGGATTCTAAAGCTGATGGTCAACTTGTTTCATCATTTCATTTCGAAGAGGAGAATAATTTTACTTGAAAACTTTTTACTCTCTTCTTTAGTGAGAAAAAGAAACAGGAACGTCATAGCCAAATTATTTATGAATCTTGTTTATTGCGGTCAGTTCTATAGAGAAAAGTGACGTAATATCTTAAAATTACATTTTGAATTATCTCTACAGCCAATTGTATTTTAAAATGATGGTGTAAGATGCAATTTTCCTGAAGTGAGAATTATTTGCAACGGCATTAAGTTTCCAGTTTTAGGGTTCTCTTTTTCGAAAAAAAAAAATTTAAATCGCCAGTGGTTTACCCGAAGCCATGCGGAAAATTTTACCCAAGAATGACAGCATCTCTCTCTGAGATGCCTGGTTTATGCACGTGGGCTTCTCGATATAAGGTACATGTGGAACTCAAGCATCGTCTCATTTTACCTCAAATCCTCTTTATAATTCATGGTTTTCCACAAGAGTGAGATTTCCAAGAATAAAAATTCCAAGCGGACTTGAGCAGTAAAAATCATAACAATCCCAATGAAAAAGAATTGTTATTATATACATATGTAATTTGAATTGCTATTTTCTTTCCCTTCTATAGCGTGTTTCAAAGATACCTTTCAGTTAGGATAATCGCACACTGTTATTTGTAACTGAGAATTATCACGTTCCGACGCATATTCTCTTTTGAAAGCTCTTCACCAAATTTCAAATGCCTGTTGAATATTGGGACAGTCGTCTCCCTTATTAAGAAACCGATCGAACCAGCTAAGCAAGATGGCCTGTTGCTGGGGCAACGGCAGTGTAAGAATCGTTTGGCTGAGTCCGTCTTCGATTAACTTCTTATCAACGGATCTAGATGCCCTTCTCATACATCCGAAGTCCTCATAAAGAGCTTCCAGCCATGTAGACAGCAAAGAAAATCGGGTATCTTTCGGCACAAGATATGTCCTCTGCGTATTGCTATACACAGTTGAGCAGTTATTCTGCTGACTTGGTGCCGATACCTGATGGGGATCTTTGCATGCATGATTGCAAGCTCTTTCTGATCTGCCCACAGTTTCACAAACTCATCTGCCATCTTTTTCTCCACCAGAATGTCAACAATCCATTGCATATTGTCAGCCTCTCTAGCTATTTTACTCATCACAACTCCTCGATCCCGGGAAGTTCCATCCGTACTTGAAGCTTCTGATAGGCATAGAAAAAGAGAACTGATACACCTATGGCAAAGATGATAGAGACTCTCTTGCAAGATGTCAAGCCTGTTGTTATTGCTGGGCACGTCTTCTCTGAGCAACCGAGAAATAAGAGATTTCATTTCTCTATGAGCTTTATCATCTTTCGCCTGAAGAACACCTGTCAGCAATCTCAAGAGGATGTCGTCGGCTTGCGCTGAACTGGACGGTTTGAAAGACACTCTCAGCAAAACCTCACTCGCCAAGTCCCTGAGATGAAGTTGGCTGAGATTAGAAATGACTTTCTCCTCTTCATCCTCGGACTATGGAACAGCTTTCAAATACTCTAAGCAGGGAGCGATCCCCAAATCAAACATGATAGCTGAGGATACCTACATCAGAACAACAATATTGTTCAAGAAATTTCACAACAACGCAATTGGTAAGGAGAAATCACGAAAAATTGGTGTTTCTTTGCTATCAAACACCGCTTAGTTAATACAGAGCCATTCACATTCTTTAGTGAGCTATCATTCATATTTGCGGGATCCATTCCACTTAAGAGTTCAAGTTTCATTTTTTTCCGAAAATTTAACTGACGAAAGAGGAAATGTGTTTAAACTCTTACTAGGTGATAACAAGTTCAATTATCACCTTATTATACATCACCCAAGTGAATCCAATACAAAATCTATGCAATTAACACAAATGTAAACTAATCCTCACTTGCATTGCTACATCCACAAACTGTTCCATAGACAAATTCAGATGTATATCTCATACCAAAAAAGATAAAAATAAACCAAAGTAAAAGAAAATGTGGAAAAATTACCCATTATACAGCTTTAACACTAAGCTTAGGCTAATTCAACTTCCACTAAACCAAACTTGACATTCAAAATTAAGGTCTTTATCATCCACGACAATTTTCTAAGTTTTTCTTCAATTTTCAACCAAAAGCAACCAACAAATAAGGAACAGGAAAAAAAAAAAAAATCTAACATTCATCCAAACAAATAAAAACAAAATATTTTCTCATCACCCATTCACAGAAGAAAACTATAAATCAATTCTCGTCTTTCCAATAACAACAAAAATTGAAATTTCCCAAAAAGCAAATGACTTTCTCGGCAAACAAACACTAGTCCACCAAAAAGCGCATACCTTGAGCAATCCCAAGACCTTGGAGACCTCCTCGCCTATTAACCTCTTCTTCAAATCCTCCGAGCACATCAAAACCACGGTCTCCACGTACACCTCGACGGCGTCGCAATCGCTGATCTTTACCGACTGAGAGACGCCGCGTTCCCGCTGGAGCTTCTCGGCGAAGAACCGGCTCTTGGAAGAGAGGACGCTCTTGTGGACGTCCATGGAAACCTTAAACCCGTCCTTGGAGACAACCGTGAGCCTCACGTCGCCGGCGGAGCAGGCGCTCCGGAACGGCGCGTCGTCGAGGAGCTTCGCGACTCTCTCGTGGAGCTTCCGCTGCTTGTCATCGCGGAGCCTTGACTCCTGGTGCTGCTCCTCCGACATCATCTCATAGAGCGTCTGGTTGTGAACGGCGTGCGAGTTCGCCAGAGACGGAGCCGGCGAGGAGGAGGAGAGGGTTTTGGAAGACGACGACAATGGCGAGTACAGCCTGGAAACGGACCTCGAGGGAGACAACGAGAGGGTTTGGTCTGATATGAAGCCCTGCTTTATCATCGCTGAGACTTCTCTCGATTTCAGCGAAGTCTCGGCCGCCATTGCACCTGAAAATTGAAGTTTCTTAGTACAAGTGAGATCAAGAAGGGCAAGAACTGATACATTTTCTCGGGAAAATTGGAGAGAGGAAAGTGAGAAATCTATGAAAGAAACGAAATTGGGGGGAAGATTTTTCAGAGAGTGAACCGAAAAAAAAAAAATTGAGTGAAGAAAGATTCGAAGTTTTGGTGAGAAAGTAGCTGGGAAAGCGAGCAAAGAAAGCTGCTGAACTGATCAAGTGATGAGGTGAAGTAAAAACATTTGCAAAGAAGGGAAGAAAAGAAGTGGGAATCCAAGAAAGGAAAAGGAAAGGAATGGGAAAATTGGACAGAGAGGGAGTGTTTTTTTAGTTTAGTGGCTTTCAGCTTTGGTTTTGCAACCAATAATAATGATTAGAAACCTAAAAAACCGGTTCTTTTGGAAAGAGGGAGGGAAATTAAAAAAAAAAAAAAAGAGAAAGAAAAAAGGAGGGAGGAAAAAGGGACTATATTCCCGTAATTAAAAAAGTATTTGATAAAGTTAGTTAAAATCAACTTATTAGTTAAAAAATAGTATAAATTCCTTACCTGATATAATAGAAGATAAAAAATTACAACGGTATAAAATTTTTACATGTTATAATGTTTTAAACTAAAACCAAATACATTATTTTTTTGGCCTTTTTTTAGGTTTTTTCTTTTGGTCTTTTAGGGAGGGATTACTGTTGAGAAGTATTGCTTGCACATGCGCACTAGTGAGAACTGCTTTCTCTTACTAATTGTGCATCACCTCATTTATGCTAACAAGTTTGGAAAATTAAACTAACTCACATTTGATGCTAGATATTTCTTTTTTATTGTTTATAAAATTCTAACAAAACAAAGGTATCACTCTTATTTTCGTTACTTTTTTATTTTATTTTTATCACCGTTCTTGTTTTAGTTATTACTATTTCTCACTCCAACCAAACACTACTTTAGCTTTTAATAACATAATGTCCAAAAATTTTGGGATCTTGTTTTGTTCTTTTCTCCCCTTTTTTTTTCCTTTTAAGAAGACTGTTCTTTTCTCTTTTTGAGACTTATGTGTTTTTTCTATTAATTAAAAAGGGTTAATTTGCAGCAGCAGAGTTAACAAGAGTAGGTTGGAGATGTTAGAATAAAATTGTGATGAAAACCATCATCACCTAAGATCATTCATGTCAAATCATCAAGAATATTAATAAGATGCGGAAGCTAATCAAATCCATGGATTGAATGAGATTCTTGAGTCTGTAGGTTGAGGATCTAAGTCTGGTACGTAAATCCTCATTCTCAGAATGCTCTATAATTTCTCTGTAGATGGAAACAAAATAATGTACGTACTGACTTGAGGACCACAACCCCTTTATATAATTGCTAAACACTAGTAATTATCCTTAATTACCAATTTAGCCCATCATAAAATTAGTAATTTCTCTTTTGGTTTCTACACATAGGAGGCCCACATTTAACGATGCATTAAAAGTTCGAAACCTAAATTGATCACTTTTAATTAAGCAACCTTATTAATAACATTTAATTCACGTTTATTAAATATATTAGCTCATATATTAAATTTTGATCCCACAGGATATCCTTTCCACTACGGTACAAATTCAGGAAATCAATGTGATGGGAAATATGTTTTAACTCTTTTAAGATGCAAGATCCAAAAACTTTTGTCCTTAATTAATTGTACAATAATGATATTACTTCAGAGTGGAACAATAGAAAATGGCAGCTACTAAGACTGTCATCTGGGATGTATGTCACCAACTTCTTGTGGCTAATCTTATCGGATGCACTGATTTCACAGTAATGATTGTGCATCCCTTTTGACACTCTTTTTATTGTTTCAGAACTGACCAACAGGAGCAGATGCGACTCTCTTTAGGCTTGCTCAATACTTACTGAGCTCTTCTTGTTAGGGTTTTTATTCCACGTTTCAAATCCTCCATCTAATTAAAAGCATTTTTTTTATAGGTTTAACGACTAAACTACATATACTTGTTGATAGGTTACTTGCTTAATATCAACAGAAGAAAATACCTCTTCTTATCTTGTGCTTGGCAAAACAATTCAAACTCGTGAGTTTAAACCATCTACGGTGTAAAATGCTTACATGTTACAATATAAAAATAAAAGTACGTTATAATGTAAAGTTTTTTACATACTACAATGTTTAAACTCATTTTTTTAGTTCAACCTGGTTTACTAAATACCTTGTTATTAGAAACGATTGCCATCAATGTGAGCTCCCAATTGCCTTGCCCTAGGGCAAAAGTTGAGCGATAGAATACTATTTGTTGAGGAGGCTGCTCGGTGAGCCTCCACACAGATTTGCCTCCCGTTGGGGGAGCGCGTCCCTTGGGAGTTGAACCTGTATTCTCTTGAATAAGAGGTTCTCTTGAATAAGAGGGTCTTAGGGCCTATTCCAGGTACCAATCCACTCAATTGGAGGGATTGATACCTGGGGATACCCTAAGACCCTCTTATTCAAGAGAATACAGGTTCAACTTCCAGGGGACGCGCTCCCCCCGCACGAGGCAAATCCACATGGAGGCTCCCTGAGCAACTTCCCCGGCAATACATTCGAGGTGCCCGTCAGGTTCCGGCCTGGGATCTCAACATCTCAACATAAAAACGCTCGTTCGGATGGGAGACACGACCCCTACGTATTGTGGACGAGAGATCCCTGCTCGAAAGAGGGACTCAGCTTGGAATGGTGACTCCCTCCTACGTATTGTGGACGAGAAATCTATGCTCGAAAGAGAGACTTAGTTTGGATTTTTGCCTCTCCATGTGGATTTGCCTGGTGCGGGAGGAGCACATCCCCTAGAAGTTGAACCCGTATCCTCTTAAATAAGAGGGTCTTAGGGTGTCTCTTAGGTACGAGATCTCAACACCTCAACACTATTAAAAGCCTCTAATGAGTGTGAAAAATTGTAGGAAAGTTGTCATTTATTTCACCAAATACAAATGTAAAGTGCAAGTACACAGCCAGTAAACGTGGGCAGAATATTATTTTCTATGGGGGAAACGAAAGCAACAATTTGTTCAAGTCCAAATAATGCTCTACGTAGACTCTTGGCCTTTAACGGAAAGATCAGTGGAAAGACCAATATTTTTCCCCGGTGTTACAAAATTAATATTGCACTATATTTATGACATATTGAAAAGATCGTGATGATCAATGTCGCCAGTTCATAGTTTTATTTTTTCTACATCGTCGGAAAGGAGTAACTAATATTTTATAAAGACATAGACAAAAAAGATCCTGGTTTTAGAAGATTATTACCAGTTTCTTTGCGTTGTTGACGTTGTTGTTTTTGTTTTTTAAGCATATATATATATATATATGTATATCTGTATATGTGTATGCACTTCATAGTGTACAAAGACATCATTTTCAACTTTTGTGAATGCAAACGCAAAACCCTTTTTCCTTCCCCTAAAAAATAATATATATTAGTATCCTTGTGATCTAATTTTATGCTAGTCTTGCATTTTATTTGTCCCTCGTCTCATTCTTGTTTCCTTTAAGGATAAAGTAATTGTCTTATAATTTATAACAGTTATCCTTGTATTTTCTTTTGTACGCCACCCTTGCATTTTAGCTGATCTCGAATCTCACATTCATTAGTACTAGAATTAAAAACTCTAGCTAGCCAGGAGTAATTAATAGCCGTTTAGGATGTAAGTTTAAAAAGCGATTTAAATTGACGTTTGGTGGAGTAATAACTAAGGCTAATTTAAACCATGAAGACGATTTTAAAACGGTCAATACTCATAAAATCCAAACTTTGCACTCCAAGTTCTTATAGTTTGAACCATTTTCTACAGTAAAAACCATTCTCATTTTTGTTTTTCTTTCATAGACTATAATTTTTTAAACTCTAGTTCTCGTTTTAAACTTGATGTGATATTTTATTCTCGTTTTAAACCTTTACGTTCTAAACGTCAATTCAAAACTACCATTTAAACCATACAGTTTAGAACTCATAATTCAAACCATTAAATTCTAAACCACATCATTTCAACCTCTCACACCAAACAAACCATAATATATTCTGTCAATATTCCAAAACAACCTAATTTAATGAAGAAAATTAGTGTCCAATCATATGACCTTATTAGAGCGACGCATAGGAATGCAGTCCACCATACGAAGTGAAACCATAACCACCAATGCCAAGAATCAGAGAGAGACACATTTATTACTATGGTTTTCAAAGTCGGCAGCACAGCTCTTCATATTAAAAGCTTCACTCTACTCACTATTGACAATAATATGTTTCTGCCACTTTTTTTTTAAACAATTGCCACAGCATTATTATTGATATAATATATAAAAAAAAAAGTTCAAACAAACAGGATTATCCTTCTTTTTAAATTTTCATTGTTTGGTCAAAGGCGAAATTTATAGAGAGAGACATTTGAATCTTAAGTTACATGAGAAAATAATTGTTAGGAGTATAATTGGTGTCAATGTCATATATTTAATAAAAAGTAGGTCCGACAGCATGGATTAATATATGGTCGGTCGAATGATAAGACTGAGAAACTTGACTTGTAGCAGAGGTGGAAGTACAATTTAAGATTTTTTTTTTTAATCCTATTGTATTGTTGAGAAACTGAACCCCGGTTGTTAACAATAGGATACTTAAGGGTGGTTTGTTTTTGAGTATTTTTTGTATTTAATAAACTTAAATTTAAATTCAAGCATTAAGAATCATTTGAATACATGTTTGTTTTCTCTAAAATTTAAATTTTTTAAGTATTAAGAATCCAAGTTTTTAATGGCCGTTTGTTTCGATACTCGAATCACGGTTTGAATCATTTTGCTACAGTATTTTCTGACTCCCTTTAAACTTTTGATACTCAGATATCTATGCCACAGTAAAAGCTGAAATTCTCTCTTTTATATTTGAGGGAAAAAAATCATAACTTCTTCATTTAATATCTAATTGAGATAATTCTTTTTTCATTATGTTTCTAGTAAAGAGAGGAATAAATTAAGATCTATATTGTATATTTTTTAGGATCATTAACATCAAGATTTTATTAGATTTATTAATAAATCAAAAATTATTTTCACTACCTTTCCAAACACAAATTTCAATTTTATTCCATACTCAGATTAAAACTTAAATGCATATCCAAATGTCAATTCGGATAACAATTCAAATCACTAACTTAAATCTTAATTCAAATCACACTAACTCAAATCAAATCATTAATTCGAATCTATTTATCAAACGGACCCTTAATAGTCTATAAATATTCAAATATTTATATCCTATAATAACACTTGAAGAAGAAATTTTATACATATTTCCTGAATAATTTCTTAGCTAATTAATGGATCGTGCTCCATAATGAGTAATTAACAATATAATAAAATATAATAGGATTAGTTAGTGTTAATATACATGAACGTCATATCTAGTTAAAAAAAAAAAAAACCAAAGCAGACCAGAATTTATTATTAATTAAACAAGGAAACTTCCAGAGTTGCAAACAGATATAGACTGTAAAAATTGCAGTTGGTAAAGCCCACGAAAGGACATGCTCAAAAACGACAGTTTCCTAAGTACAAACAATTAACAAAATAAAGCCTCCCGGCCCAAAATCAGATCAGATTTCTGTTCCATATTGTATTGAGAATCTCTCAGCTGGACCATATGCCATTATGATTTTGGTAAGAAATGCAGTTCATATTAAATTAGCCTGCAGCAAAGAAGGGAAATATATGAAATTTTGCTGAAAGAAACATATTTTCTCAATGTGAAAAGCGTGACAAAATGGTTAAAATCCACACCCCTTAGAAGACATTGGTTTGGAGATCCTCCATCTTTGGGTCCACAGTTTTGTCTCGCTTTTCAGCTTCAGTTGTCTCAAAGATAGGAGCCTCAAGCTTAGGAGGGTTCTGCATATTTTGATGATTTTGGTGAACAAATCCGGATATGTATACGAAGAATTCTACACTATGATATCTAAAAAATTCTTTATAAGATACAGTTTTGAACCGTCAGATCTTTATCATATTATATTAAATTGTTATATTTATTAAATTTAGATGATTATGATATAATTTGATGGTTCAGAATTATATCTTAACAATAAAGTATTTCTTTTAAACGTTTTGTAACATTCTCATAGAACTCTAATTATAATTAAGTTGCAAGTTTTTATGGTGTTACCATGCAGCGAACTAGAGCCCAGTTGACACCACGGAAGAAAGGGTGTCGTTTAACTTCATTAGCTCCTTCCCTTGAACCCAATCTGTTATTGGGATCTCTATGCAACAACCTATACATTAGCTGTTTTGCTTGGAGACTTGCCTGCACAAACCATAAAAACAAAATTAATCCTTAATGCTCAACAACTCAACTTCTATTTGTTACGAAGAATTACGTTTAATTCATAATTTAATCTCTGCACGTTTAATTTTTGTGCTCGTATATGTACTAGAGAGATCATACGCACCGGTTTCCTGCCCTGAAATTTAAGATCTTTGTGAAGTATGTTGGCGAATGTCTTTTGCCTTGTCCTTCCCCTGAAGGGTGTGTATCCATAAAGCATTTCATACAGAAGAATTCCTGATTAAAAAAAATAATAAAGGAAAGAAGAAGAACTAGTTTAAGAAATGAAAGTTGTAAAAGGCCAAAAATGTGCAAAAAGGAAAATAAAAAAAAAATTACCTAAAGCCCACCAGTCCACTGCACTAGTATGGCCTGCCCCAGTGATGATTTCCTGCAAAGAAATTGGAAAACAATGGAAATCAGTAATGACGATTCATGAAACATTAATATGGAAATCATGTAAGCTAATTAAATGAAATGACTTTTGGATTGTTCGTAAAGCTAGAAAAGAATTGAATAGAATATTAAGCAATTTTTCTACAGCAGTATTTGCAATTCCGTTCCCATGTAACTGTGTACAAAACAAGCATATTGCATTGATGATAAGATAAAGAAGTAAAAAAAAAAAAATAGTACAAGACTAGAGTGGTATCAAACCGGGGCTATGTATTCTTCAGTGCCAACAAAAGAGTTTGATGCTCGCATGGGCTCGGCCATGAAGATCGGAGTCTGTTGAGCTTTCTGTGACTTTTTCTTTTCGGTTGTCTCTGGAATTAGAAGCTGAACAGAGGGAAAAAAAAATACTTTTTATAGTAAATACTTAAGCCAGAAAAAGCATTCATAGAGAAGTGTCAAGAACATTAAGTAACTGTTCAGTTATTAGCACATGTTGCAAAAACAGATTTTGAAAAACATTTTAAACAATTTAAACAAGTATAGAAAGTTGTACCTTGTTTACTTATTAAACAAATCAAGAGAAAAAGTATCAGTTCAATTAAGAAGATTTATTAGCTTAAATACCTGTGGTTTACAAGAAGTTAAACACGACAAATCGAAATCTGTCAAGGACACATGTCCACTGCCCTGGAGTAATACATTTTCAGGCTTCAAGTCTCTGTAAATTATCCCTGCAAAGAAACATAACAGAAGATCTAATAAATAAATGAACAAAAAGATATGGTGGCGAGAGAAGCAAGGTTCTTAGCACTTAAGTATCATTTCATTAAGATTGTCTTGTTGTAGAAATATTTGCATGATGCCACAAATGACAAGCTTACCTTGACAGTGAAGGTACTCCAATGCAACCACAACCTCAGCAGCATAAAATCTACATAGTCACCCATAACTTTGTGTTAGTGAAAAAATGCTACTTTATTTCAATCCCTTAAACTATATTGCCTCTTGTTATTTTTGCAGTATGCTTAAGAAAAGTTTGTCAGCTAAATTTACCTGACAGCATCTTCTTTCAGGACCTTTGTAGGTTGTTTGTCCAGAAGCAGGAAGAGTTCTCCACCGGGGCAGTAATCAGTTATCAGACAAAGATGCGTTTTGGTCTGAAAAGAACATGAATATAGGCACTTGAACAATTTATATAGAAGTGCATATATTAAAAGCAATATGGTATAAGCAGGAATTACAAAGAAGGATAAATAGTTGAGATGGGAAATTAAGAATGTGTAGAAAAAGTATCAAGCATAGCTTAACATTAATACCAAGTTTTTTTTATTAGAGTTGCTAACCTGAAATGAAGCATATAATGCAGGAAGAAAAGGGTGATCCAACATGTCAAGGATTTCTCTCTCTGCACAAGCTCTATGCACCTGAGGAAAAAGTGTGGAAAATGAGAAGACAAATCAATTCAGAAGAATAAAATGGTTACTCAAAACTAAGCTAAAAATAAATCTCCATGAGAAGAGACACACCAAAATGAAGAGAAAATGATGAATTTCTGTACCTTGTTACGGTTGAGCATAACATTCTTGTCCATAGCTTTCATGGCAAATAACTCACCCGTTCCACACAATTCCACCAAGTGCACACTGTGGGAAACATCCATATCATAAATATTTAGCAAAGTCACCAAGTTTATTTTCAGCTTAGATTGCAATGTTTTGAATCAGAACTGGGATGCAACTAATATTCCATGTTCTCTAAAGAAAATAATTATTAATTTTTGCAAAGCTTAAGTGAAAAAATGGGACAAGAAAAAGAGACCAACCTGCCAGTATCACCGGATCCCAAAGGCTTAATAGGCCTAAAATGCTTCAACCCTATCAGTTCTCCACTATCTAGAATCTGTAAAAATCAGGAGCACATAAGCTAAACCAATATTAAAAACAATGGTATAAATTGATTTTTTTTTTTTTTTTAAAAAAAAAGAGGCTTTAGAGTCAGTTTACATATATATTGGCCTTACAAGCACATGGACAAATTTTGAAAGAAAAGTACCTTTTGAATGGCTTGCCATGAAGGACTATCTTTTCTATGAGGCTTTGGTTGAACCACCTTTGAATGGTTCATCCACAAGTCTTCTGGTTTCTGCAGTTAATAAAATTTTCTTAAAGAACTGAACTCATTTTCAACATCTTAGAAAGAGGATGCTTAATTAACGATATTTGTTAAATTACCAAATTGGCATCTGGAAGTTCTCTCACTGCCTCGTTAACATTTTCTGCAGTTTCTTTGATCTGAAATAGGAATTAACCAAACTAGTTACCGCGCTAATGACTAATATCCAAAAGAGAAAAAAAGTTCACCAGAACAGGAAAGACTTCTTTTTTTTTTGGGCAAAGAAGAGTTTAGAGAAAAATTCTTACCACTTTTTCACTCTCTTTTGCAGTTTGTTCCAGAATACAATTGCGAAGTGGCTCAACATGTTGACTACCATCAAGTTGTACCCCAATGAAATACTGCACTTCTCCCTGTTAAACAAGAAAATGACACAGGATTTATTCGTCAATTTTCTTTTCTTCTTGTTAATTTCCTAAAAGATTCATGAGATATGTACAGAAATTGGCTTTAATTTATATCATGCAAGGATTATGTTAAGTTAGTGTATAAACACCTTCTGATCACGCATAGGCTGAAGATGGAAGAGGTTCCAGAATTTCTTGCCTGGTTTAAGGATAAATGAACAAATATTTATCATGAGAAATGAATAATATTTTGTTATAGTTTTCCTACTAATGAATTTGAAAAGGAACAATACCACTCTTGGTGTAGTTAATTAATTGTACAGTAACGTCAGTTTGGTTGTCAATTGCCTCTCTTATTTTCCTCACTGTCGCCGGATCAGTTTCAGGTCCTTGAAGAAACCTACATAACCGGCTCAAATCAGAACTTCGAATCCGAAAATTTTCTGACACCTTATTTCAAACCCTCTAGCAAAGATTAATTCTTTTCTAAATTCCTGAAAACAGATTAATATATTTCTTCTTTTTGACAACTATATTTATTTGTTAATCACTACCTGCAATTTCTTCCCAAGATTTCTTCACGACTGTACTCTGTGAGCTCCAAGAAGCTATCAGATGCGAATATCTAAAAGAAACAAACATATTAAAGTGCATAAATTAGTGTCATACTTATTTCATGTTCATTTCCAATAATAAAGAAAATCTAATCAACAAAAAAAAAAAAAAACAATTACTAATCAGTTCGTAAAAGTAACAAATTATTGTAAATATTATGTTTGAGTAGAAATCTTACAATGGGGTTATCAGGCAGCCTTGGATCAGTAATGACAAAGTTTTTCTCAATACGTTCGAGTGTGGTGGCGAGATCAATGCCCTTTCTCATTTCCTTTTGTCTTTTCTTGTCGTCGACATCCACGGGTCCATCATCGTCTTCATCACTCTCCACATCATCCACCACAACAACATTATCAGCTTCAACATTCTCATTGTAGGTTTGACTCTTCCTAATAAACCTGACAGTTGACACATACATAAACAAAGTTCAACATTTCTTGAGAAAATATGTCGGTCTTAGTAGAGTAGATATTGAAGAAATTGTTTTGTTACCCCATGAAAGAACGGCGGCTAGATTTTTTCGGTTTCTTTTCAGGGACTTCACTTATTCGCTGCATTGTGGTCCGTCTTGGTGGAACTACACTCTCTGACTTCCTCCTCGCAAGAGCTTGGTCCCTGCCTAATTCTTCTTCCTTGCCACCTCCTGATTTTCTGATGAAGGGGCGGTTTGCATTAGTTGATTCGCTAAGCGCTCGGGGTCTCTTCACCGCCTGCACTAGCTCGTTTACCGAACTGGTTGCCATATCTTTCTGACGAGCTGCAATAGACTGCTTATCAGTTAGCTCAAAAAGGTTAAAAAAATGTGGTAGTTTTGTGTCAACTATTCAATCTCGTACTGAAACCGTGACTAGGTTAAGATACTGAATGTTGTCTAAACAGAAATAATTAATAATTGTTTGTGAATTACTATGTTAAGACTCATTTTAAGTTCAATCTAATTAGTCTTAGATCAGTGCGTGTTTAGTACGTAAATACTGATGGAAAAAAAGTTGTCAGAATTGATCGTGTTCATAGAGTTTTTGTAATATACTGCATAACTTTCTTACAAACTTATAATCAACGAGAAACACAGGATTTCACGAGTATATAAGAATTTCCTCTTTCGTGTTTGTTAGAATATGGTGACCAGTTTGATCCGACCCAAAAAGCTCGTGATGCGATAATTTAGAATGAAAGAACAAATATGAGATTTTTCATGAGATCTATGATTATATCACATATTAAGATTTTGTTTATACCTCTCTATATATATTGTATTGCATTAGAGTTTGTTTCTATCACACTATTTTCACAAGTGTTAATACATTTCATGGAAATTAGTTGTGCTTTTAAGTAGACAAAGGTTTTTTTTAATTGTACATCCTTAAGTCATATTCATTAATATCCTTTTATCTACATATGACATTTTTACTTTCCATCTTTCACTTGCCACTCTAAGTCTAACTTACTAATAACTGATCTTACATTAGATCGTGTCAAGTAGATTCTTTCCCCCCGCCAGTAGAAAGCACAAAAACGACATGCGTTTTAGGTTTCTTAACTACAATTAACACTAAACGGCAATCATTATTCAACATAATTGCATTCTTATTAAGTCTAATGAAAAAAAGCAGGAATATTAAGCACAATCACAAGTGACACGCAATGCAATTGTCGTTTTCGAAAATGTTCATCTGATATATTTGGAATTAATGGGACCCGCCCAAGTCTCGTACCATCAGTAATCAGCCATAAATGCTATAGACTACCGTACTCGCACAAATATTGTTTCAATAATTAATGCATAAATCCACCACTTGAATAAAATCTGAAGAGAGACAGAAAGCAGAGGAGTAATAGGATGTTTGTAATACCATCGTATCGAATCAAAGATTCTGGCAATCCATTTGGACGGACCATCTTATCCTTGGACCCCTCAGTATGCTTGCTCACCTCCACTTGCATGCTATACATATATATATATATATATATATAAGAATCAACATAATATTAGCCAAAGAGTAAATAATAAAAAAGGATCAGCATCTATATATGTTTCCACTATTATTGCCACAAAATTTCTCAAAATGCACAACATGCCCTATCTCTGTCATCACCCCCCATCATCATCGATCAACAATCTGATGGTTCAAAACTACACAATGCTTTTAAAGAAAACGGCCCCACTTGGTATGATCAAAATCACAATTCTGCTGAATCCCGGGACATTCATGAGCTTCAGTGGCCCAGTTGGAAGAAAAAGGAGAGGAAAAAAAAAAGTTGGGTAAATTATTAAAGAGACATGGGGACACAAAATCAAGGCTATTCCAAGCTTCTCTTTTGGTGAAATGTGTATAACGTCCATGTGGTGTGCTCTAGGACACACACACACACACACACACACACATATATATATGATTTACACAGTTTAGTCACTAAAGGTTTAAGATGTATAATTAGAGCATATATATTTCAAATGATCCATTATGAATTGTTGGTTTCTGTCTATCAAAAATTGTAAATTATTATCGGTTTCAGGAACAAAAGGGTCGTGAAAAATGTCTCATTCAGCATTTGTTTCAAATTCTTATCATACAGAAACGAGATGTGACAATGAGGGATAGCAATTTTCAAAGGAAAAACAAACGTTTGGGGATCCAATGATAATAAGATCAATCAATATAGTACACTGAGAAGAAAAGGATCAAAATAATTCCTATTCAAACGAAGAGAAATATACTAAATAGTTATAGCCGTTACTATAATCTGCTAACTACTAAATTATAGCCATTGAAATGTATGTTGAATAGTACTTAAAGGTTCAAATTAACAAATCTGTTTAGGAAATAAATTGGAACTGAAAATACTACATAGTATGTGTGAGAAAACAAAATGCTGTACCAACCGGGACTGCCAAACGACTTAAAAATTTTTTTTTTTTTTTTTTTTCTGCAAATAGAGAGAATCCAAGTTCAGAGGAGACCACGTAGCTCATTGTTAAGCTTTCATTTATATAAGAAAAAAAATATCAAGAAGAAAAAATCTAAAATTGTATCTTCTCTCTCTATCTCTCTTTTTATATCATCTTATCGTTGGAACTGGAACTGCATATAAGTGATATTTTATATGACCAAATTGACGACCTGTAAGACAAGACAGCTATAAATGCAGGGAACACAAATGTTTGCATGATTGTCTAACACAACCATCTACACCAACCCTCGTGAGAAGAAACCTGACCAATAGTTTTTGCTAAAGGACAAGACATCTCCTCAGCCTCTAAAGTATAAATAAAAAAATAAAAATAAATAAATACATAAATAAGAATAACAAACGAACCCAATAAATTTGAGGATTTTGCCAGACTCGTCCTTGATAGGAGCAATGGTGAGTAAATTCCAAAAAGGGGTCCCATCTTTCTTGTAATTCAGTAATCTCCCGCAGTAACTCCACCCGGCCTGCAACGACTCTCTTATCTTCGCAAGTTCTTCCGGGTCTGTACCCGACCCTTGCAAGAACCGGCTGCAGTAGACCCCACATCAGTACAACATCATATTCATATTATTAAAATCAAAACAAATTCATACCAAAAAAATATACCATTAAAAGATAAACTATATATTTTTTAATTAATGTGTATATGTTACCGAATATACTTTTAAAAATGTTAATTTACAATTTAAAGAACCACAACTTTTTTTTCCTTTTTTAACCGTTGAGAAATACAAGATTTGCAAGACATCTTTTTTTTTTTTAACAGTTTATAAGAGGAATAAGATCATAGAACAACTCAGAAAGGAAAAGCTATAATAATATTACAGTTAATAAATGAAAGTTAGAGTAAAATGACTTTTTTATTATCTAAAGTGCAAAGTTACGTACCAGTTTCTGCCAATGACTTCTTTGGAGGTATAACCGGTCATCTTGAAGAACCCGACACTGGCGTACATAATCGGGTAATTAGGTTTGGTAGCGTCCGACACCACAAACGTCTGCTGGAACGTAGACAGAGCATCCTTTAGATCCTCCGACACCCTTGGAAACCCTCTCTCCTTCCCCACTCCAGTTCCCGGACCGCCCTCATTATCCGACCACATCTCCCCGGAGCTCCGAACCGAGTTGTTGGAGCTCCGCCGTGACTTCCCCCTGACATGACTTCCACTACTGAAATTGTTGCTCGGCTCGTCTCCACCCGAGGTTCTCACGCCAACCCCCTGCGGCTTCCCCGTGTCGGCATCAGTCTTCAGCACCAGCCCCCACTCGGCAGCTCTCTGAGCCGCCACCCCAGTCTCGTTTCCCCCTCCTGCGGCCTCCGCGGAGGCCGACGACTTGTCATTGAGGATGGCGGAGATAGTACGCTGGGCGAGAGGCGCCGGAGATGGCTGCGGTGCCGGGTCCTTGAGGGCCATCCATGAGGCGATCTCCTCTGTCCGGCCAGACTTGGAGGACAGTTTTATCGGTTCGGGTTCGGAGCCGGGTTTCGGATCAGCCCAACTCTGCCACGCCTGCGGGGACCGGAAGGCCGGGTTGGTGGGGCGGGTCGAGAAGGTGGAAGGGTTGAATACCTCAAGTGAGCCCCGGGAGTCCCTTGGCAAAGGAGGAATATTGGTGGTGGGTGATTTTGAAGATGACTTGTCTGAATTGTTATCCATCTCTGCATGAACAAGATATAATAATTTAATCGGAATTATCTACCAGGCCTATTCTACATGAGTATTATAGCATATATAGTTCTTGGAGGAATATTTCAGAGTGATATGTGATAAAGTTGGGAAGCAGGATAATTCCTAAGTTATATATTAACATTTCAAACTAGTGGGAACAGTAAAAAAATGCTTTTTTAGTCCAAACAGTAAGAAGATGGAAGATCCAACAACGTTAATTGATGAGCTCTTAATAGCTAAACCACTATCTAAATTGACAAATATTAAAACTTGTTCCATATTTTTTAAAAGCGTAATCTAAGTAAGTGTATAAAGTATAACATATTTTTTGTGTGTGGGGACTAAGTGGTGGGGCAGATTTATGAACTGGATTTGGAACTTTGGAGAGTGATGTTTTGGCAATTAGGGGTGGGGATTGAGCAAGAAAAGGTGCATATCAATGCATGATTTGTCACCTATCTTTCTTCTTAGTCGGTTGGTCTTATTTTTCGTATATTATATACTCCAAATATTTCGATTTTGAACATCTTTGGATACGGAAAACCGCACATGACTTGTCAGATCAAATGGATTTTTGTGACATTTCACGTTCACGTTGAGGAACCACGTTATGGTGGCTATAGTTGACAACTACATTTGAGCCTTTTAGAACCTCGCACTCTTGAGGATAGTTTCGTCCGAAAGGGACAGGCTAGGTAACTGAAATAATAGGACAGGACTAACCAAAAAATATCAAATTGAAACAAATGTATGATTAAAAAAAAAATACACATTTTGTAGCAAATATTGAAATATTAAGACAAAGGTCCGTGTTCTGCGCTAATTACAATGCAAGGCAATAATTGCTTGCTTCTTTTTTTGTTCCTAGGCCGTGAAGTGAGTGTTATAGTTCCCACATAGCAATCGGAAATTATTTGATCAGTTTCTGCTTTTTTTTTTTTTCAGAACTTTCAGTGTGGAACACTGAAACATAATAATGACTGGAAATAAAAATGAAACTTGGGACTCGGCAAATAGAGAAAAAACAACAGGAGCTATAAGCTAAGCTATTTCACTGACGTGACAAAGAGAGGGACCAACTTTTGTACAGGTTAAAAAGTACATTAAAACTGCATTTTTCACAAAAGTCAATTAAAACTAGTTACCACATGTAATTAAACCAAAATGACTAGTTTCTGTGTATGTTTTATGTGTTGATTGAAACACAAGATAATGCAGACTAAAAGCGGTACAAAAAGAAACCCATTTCAGAATTCAAATTACAAGAAGTACCTCAGGTGAAGATGATGAAACAAACTAACAGATAATTAAACAATGGCTGGCTTCTGCTGCTGTTTCATGTACTTGTTGACAAAGAGATTATCCTGAATGAATATAATGAAAAGCAAACTTGTAAAACTGATCAAGAGAGAAGTAGAGAAAAAAGAAGCGACGAGAAGATCAGACTCAGAGGAGCACCTTTATGGGCAAAAAGGGACTACATTATAAGGGAGGAAAGAGAAGAGTTCCCATCCCTGTACACCAAAGACCTCACCTGCCTCCGCACGTATCCCTGACCAGTAATTAGTTCTGTCCCTCCTCAATAATTATTATACGGCCCTAAAAAAAAAAAAAAAACCCTTTTGACAAAAAACAAAGTGCTTTCAGAAAAATACTCGTTTTCTCTTGAATTCATTTATAAATATATGCATATAGATATATCTTACCTTTATTAGTACTACTGCTGCTGCTGCTGCTGCTGCTATTACTACTCATCGGTCTGCTTTTTGGTTTTCTGAGTGTGTTTTTGCAGACTGGAAATGGGTTAGCAGCAGCAAAAAACAACAAAAGGAGAATCAGAAAGCAGATTCAGAAAATCCAGAATGCTTTTGTTGTCGTTGTGTCTTCACTGGAGGCACAAATTGTTAACCTATGATAAGACTAAAATCAGACGTGGAAGAATGGAAAGAAAAAAGCAAAAGAAATAAAAATATCTTAAACTTGAAGTATTGATTGTGTGTGTGTGTGTTTGAGAGAGAGAGAGAGAGAGACATTGGGTACCATGGGTTGGGTAGCAGTACTGGCAACAGACAATACCTTGAGACTTGGAAAGAAGCATGGTCGTTGTTGGAAACAAGCAGGGAAGCGACCATGTTGCAAACTTTGGCTTTGTGTTGGAAGATAATATAATTGACCACCAATTATTATAATTCTTTCTTTGTTCCCATTACTAGAAAAAGTATGATTGTTAATGCATTGGCCTTGATAAATACACTTCTTCTAGTAGTGTCTTTAATTTCAATGAAAAGAACAAGGAGGAAGTCAAGGAAAATCAGTCAGAAAGAGTGGGGTGAGACGGATCAATTAATTAGATGAACAAATGAAGAGATGTAAAATTTTAAAAAGGCAAGATACAATTTTAGTGAAAAAAATACAAATTTTATAAAATTTTATACAAAAAATCAGACGTGGCGGCCGTATGTCTATATTAGTGTATTATTGGTAATGAAATGGTTACCATTTGTCTTGCTAGTTAATTGGGAGCTTTGGGAATGATAGATAGGTCTCAAGCCTCCCTAACATGGTCCAACTCTATGAAAGCTCGTTAATAGATTGGGACAATGAGAACAAAATTTGTAGTGGGGGAAAGGAAAGAGAAACTGCCCATATAACATGATGAAAAAAGAAAGGAAATTGGTATTTATCCTCAACAAGGTTCGTGTATTATTGGATGTGACTTATGAATTTTATTGGACCAAATTATAATACGTGTTCATGGAAAAGTTTATTATGTAATAAACAAATAAACAAAATTTATTCCGTAATTAATTAAGTGATTATGTACTCAGTAGTAGGATACATAACGTTTTTCTTAGAAACAAAAATAAATTATCCATAACAAGCTCTGAAAAGATAATGGAAACATGTATTGGAAGCTTGAAGACATAATTTAAACCATAAAATTATAATTTAAACTAATTTTATTACAGTATTTTTTTTATAAAATTTAAAACTTAAAATCAACGTTGAAAGTAATAGGATCTATTTGGCACAATTTTTGTTTGTGTTTTTAGCCAATAGAAGAAGAAAAACAAAAAAGCTGTAACTTTTAGCATGTACTTGAGACAAAATTTTAAAAGGGCTTTTATAAATCAAAATGCTTTCAATTTTTTAAAAAATTACAAAGATGTTACATTTAAGTTTATAATAATTATTAACATATCGGTATAAGTTTTAAAGTTTATTTTAAAAGTGTTTTTTTGAAAAGTTATATTTTATACTTTTGACATAGAGCACTTTAGAGGGCAAAAATGCTTTTGATAAATCAATCATGCAGTGTTAAAAATAGCTTTGAGATTCAAGAAGTCAAAAGTAACTTTTTAAAAGTCCTACTAAATAAGACCATAATTAACTAAATCGTGTGAAAAGGCAAGATGAGATATATTCTATTTGTTATTGTTTTAGAAATTTTTAAAATTATTTTTACACAATTTTTGAGGTAAAAATTTTAAAAACAATCTCAACATAATTTTTAAAAATTATCATTTTTAAAAAATAAAATTATTTTCATTCACTTTGAAAACACTACCAAATTTTGAAGATTTCAAAACGACTTTAGCTGTTATAAAACCCACTAAATTACTTGACTACGAACTGCAAAAGAAAACAGAAGATTAGTAGAGTGTAAACCCAAGTTAATTAGAATTAATTCGTTTGCATCCCGCTTTTGTCAAGACTTGAGATGAAGCTGAAATAGAAGGAAAGGGAGGACTTGCGGGAGCCCCAGAGCTGGTAGGTCCCAGAGCCACGTGAAACACTTTTGGTAATAATCTAATCTTATCGGTTCACGGCTGTTTGGCGGCAGTCACATCACACACACCCTGTTGGCTAAGAACTGCCCTTTTCGTGGTCGGTCCCACCCTGGTGGATGGATGTTTAGGGAGAGAGAAAAAAATGGTCCCCACTAACTTTGCGTTGCCAATAGACATGTAAAGCATGGGACGATGGGGAATCACGCACTCGTCTTCGTCTTCATCCTTCGCTTAGCTAACATGAGACATATACGAGTTTATCTTAGCATTGACATGGTGAGGGATTTCTCTAAGAATTTTTTGGTAAATATTAGATAATTTGTTTATTTTTTAAAGAGTAAATAAATAGTTATCTTCATTATACAAATATAACTTATATATCTATTTTTTAAAATTTTATATATTTAAAACCTTAAAATACCTTTTAACTAAATATTATCATGTATTTAAATTTTTATAATTAATTTCTTAATTTTTTAAATAGTTATATTAAGGAAAAAATATACACTAATATTTTTTATTTTAATATATTAGATTGATGCATTATTATTATCACTTGAAATCTTAAAAAATAAAATAAATATCATTGAGTATCATTATCATTATGTATCATTAATATAATGATATCACAATTACATAACTTATAAGATACACAAAAAGACTTAATAAATACTATATTATTAATTTAATTACATATCACAAAAAATAAGAAAATATCATTCACTCGAAGTCTTAAGAAATGAATGTCATTACGTATCATTATCATTACATATCATTAACTTAATAATATATCAATTATATAACTAGTAAGACACATAAAAAAAACTTAATAATACTGTGTCATTAATTTAATTAAAACACCTTAATTTTAATTTGTTGGTAAAACTATATCATTAATTTAATTACAACACCCTAATTCTAATTTGTCAGTAAATCCAACTTGTTGATAAAAAAATTTCATCTTTTTAGAGAATTTTTAAATCGTTATTTTAGATACCAATTTGAATTTAAGCAACAAACATCCTAATTCTAGGGATTTTTTTTTATAAATATAATGATATCATAATTAGTTTGAAATCTTAAATACGTATATTATAGTTATTCTAAAAAAAATTAAAACTAACAATATTATTATTATACTCATTGATGTCTTTATACATATACATTGGGACATATAAAGAACATTCATGATCTACAGACATATTTTAATTCTACAAATAAAAAAAGGCTATATGTCTCATTAACCCAAGATTTTACCCTATGTATACTTTGGGCCTCGAAACCTTAAATCTGGTACATTATAAGCCCAGGTAATCAAATAGTATACTTGCCCAATGTGGCCCAAATGCTTGTAAGCTTTATAAGGATCAATGCGGTATGCCACAACTTTCATAAGTTTTTGAATTTGAGTTACAATTTTTTTGTGCTTTGTATTTATGTCATTTTAAGTGGTCTATTTGTGTAACATAAATATGAATATTTAATATTCGTGACGTTAATCCAAAAGTGGAGGTTTTTTGGAAGTTCTCTGCCAAAGATTAAGGTACTAGAATATTTCTAATACATAAATAAAGTAAATAGGTAGGGAGAAGGGAGATTTGAGGAGAGCGGAGAGGGGCAAGCTTTTAATTTTGACAATTCATCCCTCCAACTAGTTAAATTGTTGAATTTTGGCTCATTTACCTAATTTTGCTCTTAATTTTTGTCAGATTAAAGAAGTTGAGAGTTGAGGAATTGAGCGACTTTATGTTAGAGTTTTGAAATTTTGATTAGACGTACTTTTTTGTCACCAATTTAACACAATGATGAGCGAAATGGACAATATTTTAACAATTTGCAAGTTTATGAGGAAGTTTACCAACCCTAAAAGTTTAAGGTGGTGAGTATGCGAAATCTCCTAATTAGTTATTACTTGTACTTGCATCTTTTCTATTAATTTTTATAAACTTTCAAAGATATCTTTTAAGTGATTCAATTAGCTTTTCCAAATTTGGTTGCGAGTTTCATTCATATCTTTTAAGACATCTTATAACTAAAAATGTAAACAACAAAACCTTAACATTAAAAGAATTCTTGACAAAGATGTAAGCCAACAAAAACCCCCAGCATAATAAGAATCCTTATTAAGAATGACGACCATTAATATAATAGGATAATAACATAGTAAATAGAACTAATAATAAAACGAAAATTAGACTGAATAACAAAATATTTGATATGTTATCTTTTTTTTCAATTCCTCAAAGAACCTTTTTGGTAGAGAGCACGATCAAGAACAAAGTTGTAACGCCCCTATATGGGGGTTAACAGTTTTTAATGAGATAAAATAAAAATAAATAATAAAAGTAAAACCTTAAAAATAAAATTTGCCCGGGACTTAAATGAAAACTCTCAACTCAAAAATAAAAATATAAACGATAAATAAACCACAGTTTTAATGTAGCACCTTAAATTTAATAATATAAACTGTTGTCATCATCATTTTAACCCTCAACACATTATAATACAGTCACAGAAAGTAACAATTGATGCTTACATTATCATGAAGAACATTCTTTACAATTGAGCAGTCCCAATGTAATATAGTTACATCGCTTCCTCAACTATATTTCTCGTAGCCACCTCACACTTAGTGAGTCCTGAAAAGATATAAACATAAGGGTATGAGCAACACTATGCTCAGTAGAGAAAGCCATTACTCACCTTTAGGTTTTTATCATTACCACATTAAAATCTGCATGGTTAGTAAGTCACATCATATTCCAGATTATGAGGTTTATTATGATCACATCTTATGGATACCGTAGTTAATCATTACCAAGTGTCATAATTACACATTTATACAAATATTACCAATCATCATTGTTCCTAGGTATCCATGTTAAATTGAGTATCACTCAACTCATCGAAACCTAAATGGGCGTACTTGATCATCCTATAAACATTCCAAGGGTGTTCCGGTGAGGGGACATCAAGCCCCGAGTCCTCACCAAATCAATTCATGTACAGTGTGTTCTGGGACTTTCAACCCAAGGAAGCGTCATCACCTTCCCCCTATTTTACCTTTTAGGGTATTTATGCCCAAGGACGTAACCGTCGCCATTTTCATGTCTCACAATTTCTCTATATTAAATCATTATTAATAGAGTTAATTTTCCTAACCATGCTTCTCAATTTATAACATGTGTCAATTCATTATGTTCCTCGCCGTACAATACAAGACGAGTCCATGTCATAGTTTCATATGTGATACACATATAATATCAGTTCAACATATATATATATATATTGCGGCAAAACAATCAATTTTAATTCTATAAAAACCTCACAAAAGATGAGTAATAGAATCCCTACCTTTCAAGCTTATCAACAGTCTCTTAATCCTGGAATCAATTAACGTTAGCTCCATACTCCCTTGATCTTGAACTCCAAGCAAAACAGATCTAGTTGTATCTCGCTGTATCTACGAAGCATCCTCTGTAGTGCTCCTCGAGCGACTATGAATGGCTAGGAATGCTTCCTGAAGATCATACATTCTTGAAAACGTCATTCTGGACTCCGATACTGCTGTTTGAATCGCCTCGATTCGCGTGCAATCGGTACCGGATGATTTTCATCGGAGTGGAATTTGCTCAAACGGAGGTCACCATTGCATCCAGAGCATCGAAACGAGTCGGGAGGCGGTCTCGGATCTTCGATCGGAGGTCCGGATCACAAAATTCCAATTTAGCCTTTGACTGGCCGTTGACCGGCGTTGACCACCGTTGACCGGCGTTGACCGACTTTGACCGGCGTTGACCGGCGTCAATCGGGGTCCGTTGGCAGCTGGACTCGGGCCTACCCCCCCTAAATCGACCCTTATGAGTCCAATGGCGGGGTCAATTTCACCCAATTCTGCCTCTAACATAGCGGGTCGTGAAGTACAACGTCGGTAGAAATGGATGAGCTCCGATCTTGATTCTCCGACGATGGAAACCTGAAATTGGCTGAGGGTTTTTGCTACCCATCCTCCTATGAGCATTTCCCCTCATCCAATTTGAAGAAACGTGGCTGGGAAGAGCCAAAACGGAGGCTCCCGCGGCGGTTGACGGCGGCGTTGGCCGTTCTCCGGCGAAACCGGCTCCTTCCGTGCAATTGATCGAGGGGTTTTACTCCCCTTGATCCTCTGAACTCATTGGGAGGGGTGGTGTCAGTCACCTCCTCCGGCAAGGCGGAGTTCCACCATGGGGGCGGCGGTGCACGGCGCCAATAGGCGGGCGGAGCAATCCGGCGGTTGTTGAGCTGCCACCAAGGGTGGGTTTTGTTCCTCTCATCACGGTGGTCGTGTAGGAACAAGAATCACGTCGATCGGACGTCGGACGGCGAAGATATCTCGTCGGAAGAAATGGGTTTTGCCGCCACTTTGGGCGGCGCGTGTGGTCTCCTCCGGCGGCGTTTTGGGCGGCGCGGCACCTCGTTGGACTCAGCTCGTCGAGAGCTTTCCATTGGTGCGGGAGGTGTCGAAAACGGATGCCGAAATCTCAAACGATCTTTGAGGAGAGAGAGAGAATTTTTTTAGAGAGAGAAAGTAGAGAGAGAGAGAGTTTCGAATTATGAGAGATTTTCTGATTTTTTTTATATATATACTAGGTAATTAATCTAATTACCTTAATACCCTTAAGAGAATAACGGGTGTCATAAAAGTTGAAAAGAAATTATTCGGTGGTAAGAACAAATATTAAATGCATATATTCAGTAGCTATAGTAAAACTAAGCGATTTTTTTTTCTCTTATTCTTATTTTTCAACCTAACAATTATTTGAAAAGAAATTACAAAATGTTGAGAGATTTGAAAATGCATATAATCAATTGTTAGAAGAAGAAAAAAAAAAGAGCAAACATTAAAAAATTAATATAGGGAAATAAACATATTTTAAACTTAGACTTATTTGCTTTTTCTTTTTTGTTTGTTTTAGAAAACAAAACTAACTAATAATATGTTTTATATTTTGAGGTGTTTTGTTTGTTTTAGAAAAGAAAACTAACTAATAATATGTTTTATATTTTGAGGTGTTAAGGTAATTAGTTAATGATCCTACTAATAAGGAGCTTAGACTTAACACGAGCCTTAGTTGCCTTAATGACCTTTACCCTTGAGCCGGCGTTGGTTGGAACCAATCAAACCACACACACACATGGGTCAGCAGCAGGCATAGTCGCCAACGACACCAAGAAGCCCCCAACGACACCCTCCTCCAGGTGGATCAGCAACCCATCAAGCATAATGATCGCCCGTGGCACCACCCTCCCTTGCTTCATGATCCTCTCCATTTGCGTCCTCTACATCCTCTACTCCTCCAAACTCCTCTTCCTCTCCCGCGACTCATGTCCCACCGCCTCCAATCTCCTCGACCCCTTCCAGCACCTTCAAACTAACTCTTCCTCCTCCTCCTCTTCTTCTTCTTCATCTCCAGACTACCATGATATTCCGCAAGATGATCGAAAACTGGTGGCCGTACATGCCGATCAGTATCGCTCCAATACCGAGCTCAAACACATTGTGTTCGGCATAGCTGCGTCGTCGAAGCTGTGGGACAAGAGGAAAGAATACATCAAGGCGTGGTGGAGACCGGGACAGACGAGAGGAGTGGTGTGGCTGGACAAAAAAGTGAGGATAAGAAGAGATGAGGCGCTTCTGGAGATTCGGATCTCCAATGACACGTATTCAAGTACACGAACCGGCAGGGGCGGAGATCGGCGCTGAGGATATCGAGGGTGGTGTCGGAGACGCTGACGCTGGGGATGAAGGACGTGAGGTGGTTCGTCATGGGAGATGATGACACTGTTTTTGTTGTTGATAATTTGGCTAGGGTTCTGAACAAGTATGATCATAATCAGTTTTATTATGTTGGGAGCTCGTCGGAGAGCCATGTTCAGAACATATACTTCTCGTACGGGATTGCTTACGGCAGCGGCGGTTTCGCGATAAGCTATCCGCTGGCGAAGGAGCTGGAGAAGATGCAGGACAGGTGCATTCAGAGGTATCCGGGGTTGTGTGGGAGTGATGATCGCATGCAGGCTTGCATGGCTGAGCTCGGAGTTCCGCTTACTAAAGAACCAGGGTTTCATCAGGTAATAGTAATTAATATATATTAGACCTAAATATTAAGCTCTTGAAAATGATTAACATATCAACAGATCACCACTGATTTGTTAATCAATTAGAAGTTGGTATGTAATTATTCTTCAAGAATAGTAACCTTAATTAATTTGTATCCTAATTGGTATATGAATGGATCCATTGTAGATTTACAAATTAGTACATAATTATTAGGGGTTTTAATATGTTCAAATTGCGTAGCACTAGGGAAAAAAAAACCTCAAATCTCAACTTTTTTATGCCAATCTTGAATTGTTACAAATGTAAATAATCTTTAAAGAAAAAACTGACGTGACCAACTTTTAAACATCTAAGAGTTTATATAAAAAAATTAGAATTTTAGTTGGTGGCATGGCATAGAAAGATTTAGGGTAAATTTTACGAGTTCCCCTCAAACTATGTCACTTGAGTTAACATGCCTTTTAAACTTTGAAACATATATATTGTGGCCTTAAAGTATAATATTTCTCTAAATTTACTTCACGAATTTTGAAACATTGTTCTTTTGGATGCAATTATTTATTTTCATTTGAAGTAAGATTATATATAATGCTTAGAGTTTGATGTAAATGTTCTTTTCATTTTACATAAACTAATTATGCACCAATCTCTTGTATATTCTGTCTTTAAAGTACCTGCTAAAAAGCAAGAAAAAGATGGAGGGAAAATAAAGAACTACCATAATTCAACTTGGTTTTTTAAGAGATTTTGAATAAGCTAATAAATTTATCCTTTTAATAAAGGTTACAAATATCATTTTGTCTAAAAACAATACGTTTTAAAATTTAAAGAGTTAATATAAAGACGTATTATAATAACATTTTGACACAAGTAATATAGTTCAGAGAGAATTCGTAAAATTTGTCGAAAGATTTATTATCATGTAAAACTGTGTCTCTGTCTGTGATGGTCTCTGGGTTTAAAGTTAAAGTGATATTGAACACGTGTTTGGGTAAAAACAACCACATATAACATTGCTCTTGTTATATGACAAGAGTGGAAAAAATACGTTGAGATTGTTTGTTTGTTTATTCTAAGAATCATATTCTTTTTGCAGTAGGGGTAACATTAAGGACGTTTTTTACGTTAAATATCAAAACTTTACATCACGCCAACACTAGCACATAGTAAAACGTGGGATTTTATGTCATTGAACAGTAGATGTATGTGGACGCATCTCTACGTTACCTTGAATAACCATCGGTAGTAGTGCTTAAGAAGTTGCAACAATTTCAATCTTAGGAACTTAAACTTCATTCTTTTCATGCATTTTTCAGCAGAATTTAACTTCAATTGCTGCAAAATCACGCCGCAAAGTGACTTAATTTGGTTGTTTTTTGGTGCTCTCTATGACTATAAATCTATGCAGTATGATGTGTACGGAGACCTGTTAGGCCTTCTAGGAGCCTATCCCGTGACTCCATTGCTATCCCTTCACCACATTGACGTGGTGGAGCCAGTATTCCCACGTAGCACCAGAGTAAAAGCCCTGCAACGCCTATTCCAATCCGTCAAGCACGACTTGGCCAGCATAATGCAGCAATCTATCTGCTATGACAAGCGCCGGTCCTGGTCCATCTCCGTCTCGTGGGGCTACATGGTTCAAATCCTAAGGGGAGTGCTCTCTCCAAGGGAGCTTGAGATGCCCACAAGAACTTTCCTCAATTGGTACCCCAGAGCCAACTACACTGCTTATGCCTCAACACTAGGCCTGTCACCAAGCCCTTGCCAGAAGCCCTTTGTTTTCTACATGAACACCGTTCGATACAATCGATCGAAGAGCCAAGTAGTTGGGGTTTATGGTCAGGATGGATCCCACCACCGTTACTGCCAGTGGAAGATGGAATCGCCTGACAAGATTGATTCCATTGTAGTCTTGAAAAGGCCTTACCCTCTTCGTTGGCAAAAGGTAATTGAAAAAGAGGAATTCACTAAATTTTTCTATGTCACAAGTTAATATTTAACAAATTAACCTTCAAAAGCACATTATCTTATGGCAAGTCCAAGAGGAGATGAGTAACAATATTATGTGCATACGTAATATTTCTCCTATACTATATATTGTTGAAAAATATATATAATTATTTTTTTCCTTATACTAACTGAAACACTTGTAATCTACTTGTGCAGTCACCTAGGAGGGACTGTTGCAGAGTTCTTCCATCACATAAGAAGTCAACAATGTACTTATGGGTGGGCAGTTGCCGCGGAGGTGAGATTAGTGAATTGTAGCAGCACAAATAGTAGTACAGAATATACATAGGACTACTTTTTTTTTCTCATGCTATGTGTGTTTTGTATGGTTTATTTTTTAAGACACACATGAACAAAACTCAATATTGCAAAAGGTATAACAAGCATGGAAATTACAGCACATAGAAAGTGACAAACTGCTTAGCTCTGATTCAACCAGAAAAAAAGTCCAAGAAGAAGCAAAACCATTACTAATAGGCTGTATCCATTTGTACAAACTTTGGCACACAAGTAGTCTATACCTTCTGTCGATTCTTGTTTTTGTATCTATAGCTATCTGAATCTATAGAAGTCAAGAACGATGTTGAAGAAAAAAGAAACAAATTCTCTGGATATCCTACATTGATCATCTTATGGTGCAACTGATGGTTGATGACGATTCTTAGTCGCTTTGACTCAGCGGTCTATCTTTACGAGTTATGATATTCTTGCCTTTGAGATTCTGAGGATCAACTGAGTTGACTGGGGATGTTGTAGCCACTGAGAGAACAGCAATTTCCAGATGAGTATCCTTGAAAGACGAACGGTCATTGTCGATCTGCTTTATAGCCACAACTCGGCGTGGATTCATCTCTATAGTTGCTGAAATTTGTGTGAACATATACAAATTTCAATTAGGAAATTAAGACCAAAAAGGAGTTACTAATGAATATCTATTTCTTTCTTTCTTTCTTTCTTTCTTTCTTTATATATGTTGTTTTTGGAAGTCCCCCTATCCATATCATCTTTGCAAGTAAATTAGGGAAGTGTTAATTGAGAAAAATAATCCTCATAGTACTTGTATCAAAATTATAACAAGTTGGTTCAAGCCTATCTTAAATTTCCGTACATACCAAATTATGAAACAAAATAGAATCACGAGAATGTGCATCAATTCAAAGGCATGATATAAAATCAGAAAAGAATTGAAAGTGAAACGACAGGAAAAGCAAGAATGACCAAGAATTTCAAACATAAACGGGCTAAGACCAAGAAACTACAATGTGCGTCGACGAACCAAGATTTTTTTGAAGGAGAAATTCATGTTTGTATTACCAGCAAAACACAACCACCAGAAAATGACGAGGCAGAGAAGGACAATATAGAAAACGGAGTAGTCCGACTTCTCGGCCAGCCGTTTTGAGGATGGCTTCTCTTGATGAGTTACATTCTTTTCTGTGAAATTCTGAGGATCAACTGAGGGGACGAGGGACATTTTAGCCACGGTAAGAACAGCAACTTCCAATTGAGACTGTTGAGTATTGTTGAAAGGCGAATTATCGTTGTCAACTCGATTGATAGCTAGAGCTCTGCCTTTTTTCATCTCCAAACTATCTGAAATTTGTGTAACATATACAAATTTCAATTGCAGAATTAAAAACCAAAAAATTCGCTAAAAAGAGTATCTATTTCCTAAACCTTATGCTCCTTTTATACAGAACGAAGAAACCTCATAGAAATATCAAATTGTTGATTCCTTTTTTTTTTTCTGAGCTTGAAAAATTAGTAAGTTCCTCTTAAAATTCCAAAAATAAATCCAAACAGCAAATAAATTAGAGAAGGAAAGGAACTTAAGAGAAAAATAGTCTCAAGAATGTGAGTTAATTCAGGAAGAAAAAGCGTGATACAACATAATATCATACAAAAATTGGAAGTGAAATGACATTAAAATCAAGAAAGAACAAGAATTTCAAACGAAAACATGCAAATCACCGCCAAAAAAAAGGTTATGAAAGAGAAATAAAATGTGCGTAGAGGAATCAACATTTTGTTACCCGGTGGATAACAGCACCACCAAAGGATGAAGAGGCAGAGCAGGACCACCACGGGAACGGCGTGAACCGCAATCTCGGCCAGCCACGAGTTGTGAGAGCGCCCGACCTCCCTCTTTCTGACGGCGGAACTCGAGAAGTACAGCGGAAGCGAGTCGTGGCTATTGGGGTGGACCATCTTCTGTTCCTCCGGCGGGCTCGCCATGACGTCGTCCTCCACCGGAGCCGAAGGCGATCCTCGCGCAAGCTTGATGTGCATTGCTAATGACGCACAACTGGAAGAGAGAGAGAGAGATTGTGGTTTGGACGGACGAAGAGCTTGGAAAGGTGAGATTTTGTTGGACGGACTGAGGAGGAGTTGAGCGCGTGACCGTTAGTGAGTCTGTAATGAGGCTCATGACATTGAGTTTTAGTTTAGTTAGGATCACTAACGGCTTTGGGCGGGAGATTTCTTCTGCAGGTGCTGTCCACGTGACCGGAGGGCTTATTCATTTATTTGTTTGTTTTTTTTTTTTTTATTAGGTTGTTTATTTGTTTTCTTTTGTTTTAAATAACAAATGATAGTACTCTTTAATAAAAATCGTTTTTTAAGGGGAAAAAAATCATCTTGATAGGCTGTATCATTATGGTACACAAAATTTCTTTTAGGACATCACACGTCTTTTATTTCATTTTTGCGTTTTATTTAATTAGTCTGAAATTTAAAAAAAAAAAAAAAGAAAAGAAGAAGAAATAGGAAAAAAAAACATCATTAAAATGTTATCATTATTTTTTTTTTGAAGTTTGTTATCATTATATTCAAATATTAGTAAAATGTACCTCAAAAAAATATATTAGTAAAATGATGCTTTTAAAAAATGGTATTTTTGGTCTTTTTTCCAAACTTTGGACCGGTTAAGGAACCAAGGAAAACTTGATATAGATATGTTATGTCCAAAAAAATCATATTCAGGGGACTAAAATAGTTTTAAAAAAATGCAAGGGTAAAATTTTTGTAAAAATAACACAATATTAAAAAAGATGTTTTGGAAGTTTAATTTTAGAAGTAATTGCATAAAGTGTCCAATTTGAGGACCTTAAGTCTAAAAATGACGATTTTTCTACAATATTACAAATACGTCTACTTTTAAAAAAAAATTATGCACTTGTAATACCCGTTATGCCCGTTTTGCATATTTTGAATATATATGTATTTATTTTTTATTTTCATAGTTATTTATAATTATTAAAGAATTTATAATCATATTTCAATATGATAATGAATGAATTTATAATCCTATTTTATTATCGTAAAGAAGTAGTCATTATGCTCTGATCATTGATCATATATATATATATATATATAGATTTCAATATTCAATATTAATTATGAAAACAATTATAATTATAAAGTTACAAATTTTTATGATAATGAATGAATAAATTTATAATCTTATTTCATTATTATAATGAACACAACTATAAACTTATTTTATTATGATATTGAAAGAAATTATAATTTATATATATATATATAGTCCAACATTAATAATGAAGACAATCATAATTTAAAGTTACAAATTTATGATAACAAAAATAATTTAGTTTTAGTTCATTATCATAAAGATGCAGCCATTATGTATTGACATTGATTATCATATTTACGTATTGATAGAAATCAAAGCAATAAGCAACAAGAAATAGAGATAAAATTGCACACAAGATTTACGTGGAAAAACCCTAATGAAGGGTGAAAAAACCACGGGCAGAGGAGAAGCAATCCACTAATCACAAAACGGAAAGTACAACGGTGTTTAGAGTGTTCAAATACAGAAATTCACTCACTCAATCACTCACAAACTCACAAGACTGAGTTCTCTGTATCATTCTCAACACTATGATTTCTATGAAATTTTGTGACTCTCTAATGTGACTCTCTTTTGTGACTCACTCTAGTGAACTATGGAGAATATGATGTATTTATATGTATGGGGACTCAAACCCTAGCCCAAAATAACCCAAAAACGCGTAAAAACGTAAAATACACTATCTGGCTGCATTGGAGCGCCGCGGCGCTGCTTTTCTAGCGCCGCGGCGCTGCTTTCAAGCGCCGCGGCGCTGCCTTACTGCCAAAACAAATGGAGGGGTTTTGGGTCACTAAATAATAATCTCCACCTTGACACAAAATCCACCATAAAGAACTCCAACATGTGATTAACCGAATTCTCCACCTCTTCCACAAAGCCCCAACGGGCAACTAACCGGCACGAGCATGAACTCCAACCAAGTTCAAGCAATGCTCAAACTTAGCTGTAGGTAACGACTTAGTCATCATATCGACAGGATTATCATGTGTACTGATTTTGCTCACAACAATATCACCACGAGCAACAATATCACGAACAAAGTGATAACGAACGTCAATGTGCTTCGTCCTCTCATGAAACATTTGATCTTTAGTGAGAAAAATAGCACTCTGACTGTCACACATCACCATAGAAGTCTTCAAATCTTCACTGAGTTCTCCAAATAGGCCTTTCAACCAAATAGCTTCTTTGAAAGCCTCTGTAATAGCCATATATTCAGCCTCAATAGTAGACAAAGCAACAGTAGTAGCCTACAAGGTAGCCTTCCAACTGATAGCACAACCACCAACTGTAAACACATACCCAGTAAGTGACCTCCTCTTATCCAAGTCTCCAGCATAATCAGAATCAACGTATCCCACAACACCATCTCTAGTCCTCCCAAAGTGCAAACAAACGTCAGTAGTACCACGCAAGTATCTAAGAATCCATTGCACTGTTTTCCAGTGCTCTTCACCTGGATTTGCCATGTATCTACTAACTGCACTAACTGCATATGATAAATCTGGGCGAGAACATACCATAGCATACATGAGGGAACCTACTGGACTAGAGTATGGAACACGTGACATATACTCAACCTCATCATCTGACTGTGGAGCTAATGCAGCTGAAAATCTGAAATGTGCTGCTAACGGAGTGCTCACTGGTTTTGCTTTCTGCATGTTGAACCTGTGCAAAACTTTGTCAATATAGCCTTTCTGACTCAGATAAAGCTTACCTGCCTTTCTATTTCTCAAAATCTCCATGCCGAGAATCTTCTTGGCAGCTCCTAAGTCCTTCATCTCAAACTCTCTACTGAGTTGAGCCTTTAACTTCTTAATCTCTCCTTTCTCTTTAGCAGCAATCAACATATCATCAATATATAAGAGCAAATAAACAAAGAACTCATCATCACCCTTCTTGAAGTAGACACAACTGTCATAGCTACTCCTCTTAAACTCATGAGCGATCATAAATGAGTCAAATCTCTTATACCACTGCCTAGGAGACTGTTTCAAACCGTAAAGAGACTTTTTCAACGAACAAACATAGTCTTCTTTACCTGTAACAATGAAACCCTCAGGTTGCTGCATGTAAATATCTTCCTCGAGCTCTCCATGCAAAAATGCAGTCTTCACATCTAACTGCTCAAGCTCAAGATCATAAGTGGCCACAATACCAAGCAAGGCTCGAATTGAGCTATGCTTAACTACAGGAGAAAAAACATCTGTAAAGTCAACACCTGGAACCTGACTGTATCCTTTTGCAACCAATCTAGCCTTATACCTAGCATCTTCAACTCCCGGTGTGCCTTCTTTTCTTTTAAATACCCATTTGCAGCGAACAGCTTTCTTCCCTTTGGGTAACTTCACCAAATCCCATGTGCCATTCTTATGTAGGGATTTCATCTCCTCCTGCATAGCAATCATCCACTTGCCAGAGTCAACTGAATCAACCGCCTCTGAATAAGTAGAAGGTTCTTCACCAGACTCAATACCTTCTGCCACTGATAAAGCATAAGCCACCAAGTCGGCCTCAGCATATCTCTGTGGAGGCCTAACATCTCTCCTCGGCCTATCCTTAGCAATAGAGTACTGTGGTGGCGACGGTGATGGCTATTGGAAAGCACTATCGCCTTGACTTTCTGAACTTGACTGGGAAGTAGAATCGGATGATATACTTGTCTCTATTTGAAACTCCACCTGTTTGCTAGATCTATCCGATCAATATCACTAGACCTTGTAGTAGATGTCCCACGTAACATGGAAGTCTCATCAAACACAACATCTCTACTGATAATAACTTTCTTGGTTTCCGGACACCATAACTTATAGCCTTTAACACCAGGCTTGTAACCAAGAAATATACACTTCATGGATCTAGGCTCCAATTTTCCATTATCAACATGAGCATAAGCAGGACAGCCGAAAATTCTTAAATTTGAGTAATCTGTAGGTTCTCCTGACCATATCTCTTGTGGTGTCTTCTTGTTAATAGCGATGGAAGGAGAGCGATTGACCAAATAGCAAGCTGTAGAAGCGGCTTCAGCCCAAAATGACTTAGGTAGCCCAGCATTAGAGAGTATGCAGCGCACTTTCTCCATCAACGTCTTGTTCATCCTCTCGGCCACACCATTTTGCTGCGGAGTACGTCGGACTGTTAAGTACCTCAGAATTTCCTCTGATTTACAGAAAGAATTAAATTTATTTGAACAAAACTCTAAGCCATTATCAGTGCGGAGACGTTTAACTGGCTTACCGGTCTGCTTTTCTATCATGGTCTTCCAATCTTTGAATGTAGCAAAGACATCATTCTTCTGCTTTAAAAAGAATGTCCATAATTTTCTGGAATAGTCGTCAATGATGGTAAGCATATAATTAGCACCACCATAAGAAGGAACAGTAGACGGTCCCCAAAGGTCAGAATGAACGTACTCCAAAATATCTTTTGTGTTGTGAATGCCTTTGCCAAATCGAACTCTCTTCTGCTTTTCAAAAACACAGTGCTCACAGAACTCCATCTTACTGTGCACTGTCCATTAAGGAGCCCTCGCTTACTCAGTTCTATCATCCCAAGCTCACTCATATGCCCCAGTCGCATATGCCATACCTTAGTGAGATCATCATCAGACATAGTAGAAGTAGTAACTTTTGCATCACCAACAACTGTAGTACCCTGCAGAACATACAAACTAGCAGTCTTCTTTTGTGCTTTCATCATCACAAGAGCGCTTTTACTGACTTTCAGAACTCCACCTTCACCGGTGTACTTGTACCCTTTAGCATCAAGAGTACCTAAGGAAATTAAATTCCTCTTAAGATCGAGGACATGCCTCACATCACCTAGTGTCCTCACTATGCCATCATGCATTTTAATTCTGATAGTACCAATACCAGCAACTTTGCATGGGGCGTTGTTTCCCATCAAAACAGAGCCCTTAGGAACCGTTTCATATGTTGAAAACCAGTCCCAGTTGGGACACATATGAAACGTACATGCAAAGTCAAGAACCCATTCCTCACAGGGTTTAGAATCACCATCAGAAATTACCAAAAGCTCACCACCAGAGCCTTCTTCAACGACACTAGCCTCACCAGCATTTGGTTTCTTCCCCTTCTGATTTTCAGCCCTTTTGTTTTTATTCTGCAGCTTATAACACTCAGTTTTAATGTGCCCTTTCTTTTTGCAATAGTTACAGTACTTTTCCTTATTTCTGGATTTAGACCTACCTCTAATCTCAGTCCCAGAACTTCTCTCTTGGGTTCTACCTCTAACAACTAGACCCTCTCCTTGTGTTTCAGATCCAGTAACTAACTGCTTCATCTTTTCTTTAGAAAATAAAGCCTCATAAACCTCATCTAGGGTAAGAGTGTCCCGACTATACAAGATAGTATCCCTAAATGTGGCATATGATGAAGGCAGTGAACATAATAAAATTAACCCAAGGTCTTCTTCATCATACTTAACTTCCATAGCCTCCAAATCAGACACAATCTCCTTAAACACAGTTAAGTGATCCTCAAGAGACGTACCTTCAGACATTCGGTGAGAGTATAGACGCTGCTTTAAATGAAGTTTGCTAGTAAGACTCTTGGTCATGCATAATTGCTCCAGCTTGAGCCACAAAGCAGCAGCAGTCTTCTCCTTCAGTACATCTTGCAAAATCTGATTTGACAGATGAAGGTGTATTTGGGACAAAGCCTTTCGGTCCTTACGCTCATTTTCCTCCTTCGACCATGATGAGGGCATCTTATCGAAACCCAATAGCGCATCATCAAGGTCCATCTGCGCTAGAACAGCCCGCATCTTCACTTGCCATAGAGAAAACCTCGTTGTGCGATCCAACAGCGGAATATCGAATTTCATGGTTGCCATTGCAAATCAAAGCCAAAGCTCTGATACCACTTGTTAGAAATCAAAGCAATAAGCAACAAGAAATAGAGATAAAATTACACACAAGATTTACGTGGAAAAACCCTAATGAAGGGTGAAAAAACCACGGGCAGAGGAGAAGCAATCCACTAATCACAAAACGGAAATTACAACGGTGTTTAGAGTGCTCAAATACAGAAATTCACTCACTCAATCACTCACAAACTCACAAGACTGAGTTCTCTGTATCACTCTCAACACTATGATCTCTATGAAATTTTGTGACTCTCTAATGTGACTCTCTTTTGTGACTCACTCTACTGAACTATAGAGAATATGATGTATTTATATGTATGGCGACTCAAACCCTAGCCCAAAATAACCCAAAAACGCGTAAAAACGTAAAATACACTATCTGGCCGCATTGGAGCGCCGTGACGTTGCTTTTCGGATTGGAGCGCCGTGGCGCTGCTTTTCGGATTGGAGAGCCGCGGCGCTGCTTTCAAGCGCCGCGGCGCTGCCTTACTGCCAAAACAAATGGAGGGGTTTTGGGTCACTAAATAACACACATATATATATATATATATATATATATATATATTTCAATGTTCAACATTAGTAATAAAAACAGTCATCATTATAAAGTTAGAAATCTTTATGATATAATCATATTTCATTATCATAATGAACACAATTACAAGCTTATTTTATTATGACAATGAAAGAAATTATATTCTTTTATATATATATATATATATATATATATATCGCTATCCTACTTTAATAGTAACGAAGGTTGTCATATATAATTATAAAATTACAAATATTTATGACAATTAATTTAATTATAGTTTAGTTCATTGTCATAAAGATGTAGTCATTATGCTTTTTATCATTGATGATCATGTATATATAAATATATATATATACACGTATATATGGGTGTTCAACCTTATAATAAAAACAATCATAATTATAAAGTTACAAGTCTTTATGATTAATCTTATTTCATTATCACAATAAACACAATTATAAAATTATTTCATTGTGATAATGAAAACATAATTTTATTTAATTATGAAGATAAAGAATATATAATCATATAATGGCCTATTATGTAGAGGTTAATTATTTTCTATTACAGTTCAAGGTTATAATGGTTTTTACATGTAAAATAGCAAACAGTTTTGTAATTAAAATAATTTGTGGGTAGTTTTACATTCAAGGTCCTATAATTAAACACTTATTTAAATCACCCTTAATTTTAACCTATTGTAGTATATGTTTTTCTATTATTCTTGAACCCAAACTTGTCCTTGATAGAAATCCTACCACTGATAAGAAATGAATAGATTGTCGAGAAGGGATTTATTTTGAATCGACAAATGCTAAACAGAGACATATTTCTTTCATTTTATTAAAAATCAAAGCATAAATAGATTATTTTTTAATAAAATATGCATAAAGAGCACACCTAAGACTTATAGAAAGATCGACTACGAAGACTTTTAGGAGAAGCTTGTAATTAGGCTTTTTATGGTTGTTCCTCATCCACCAATTAGAGTTGCAATTTATTCTCTCAAAACACGGTTTTTTTTTTTTTTTTTTAACTATAAAATCAGTGTTCTTGCACAGTAACTTTACGACGCCTCGTTTTCTCGTTAATCAGCAACAGGGCATACCCCGTATTTGTATTAACAACCACCATAGCTTGTATATAATGCTGTCATATCATTTTGACACGTGTACTAAACGCAAAATTAGAGACGGCCATTGTTACAGAATTACCGACACTATGTGATATTGGATATTGTGGTCATATTGCCTATTGGCCACGAGAAAAAGATGAAAACCATGGGGTCGGTGAGACTTATCCATCATCAAAAAAGCAGATTCCCATAGGGTATCTTTTTTCCTTTCTCAGTCCCTTGTTTTTCTCTATATCTGTTGACACATGTTAACCATTCCTTTGAACAAATGTAACATAAGTAGGCAGCCAAGTCCCCACACAAGGAGCCTTTTCCATTCCCACCAAATTGAAAAGCCAAGGCTTGGGTTTTGATATGAACTAGGAACTGGGATTTAATTTGATGGGCCCAGTTCAATTTTGAGCTGGCACAGCATACTCCACTCAAGCCTTTGTCACAAAATGGCACAATTTTTTGGGCAATCCTAATCAAGTGTAGGATTAGGACCCACTATTAATAGAACAGTAAATTTCACGTTAAAAAAATACACTACATATTATTAGCACTTAATTTTATAAATAACAAGATTATAACCTATAATATTTTAAAAAATTCTATTTTTTTTTTTGTTTTTTGCATTTTCTGCTGTCAAGACAAATGTTAGTATGTTACTCATGGTGACACAGTGAGACAGTAGGATGACAAGAAGGTCCAGAATCCTTGGCTATTGTGTCAGGAAGAAAACTTCATTTGCCAAATCTTAAAAATCAGCCTTGCAGCTCCTCACCATTGTTGGTTTTTGTTAGTTTATGACTCAAACGTTGGCAAAATGCACTGTTTTGTCTTTGCTTGGTTTTCTTTGCAATTATTATATGGCTCAGCCTTGTCTCTTGTTCTTGGCTTGTGCCTTGCTTGATCAATAGAATGGAGTTATTATTATGAAAATCAAGGCCAATTAACAAAATGGGAATATGGGGTTCCTAAGAAGAGGCATATTACATACAAGAACTCCAGCTCACATTTACAGTGAAGGAAAAAAAAAAAGTGGGGGAGAAATTCTTATATGCGAAGGGGGAAAAGGGCAATAGCACCTGTTATCTTCTGTATAATTTAAAAATTAATATTAAGTCCCCACACAAGGATCCTTTTCCATTCCCACCAAATTGAAAAGCCAAGGCTTGGGTTTTGATGTGAACTAGGAAGACAAAGTACTGTAAACTGGGATTTAATTTGATGGGCCCAGTGCAATTTTAAGCTGGCACAACATACTCCACTCACGCCTTTGTCACAAAATGGCACAAGTGTAGGATTAGGGCCCACTTTTAATAGAACAGTAAATTTCACCCTAAAAACATACACTACATACTATTAACACTTGATTTTATAAATAGCGAGATTTTAATCCATAATAATTTAAAAATTCTTTTTCTTTTTTGTTTTTTGCATTTTCTGCTGTCAAGACAAATGTTAGTATGTTACTCATGGTGGCACAGTGAGACGGCAGGATGACAAGGTCCAGAATCCTTGGCCATTGTGTCAGGAAGAAAACTTCATTTGCCAAATCTTAAAAATCAGCTTTGCAGCTCCTCAACATTGTTGGTTTTTGTTAGTTTATGACTCAAACGTTGGCAAAATGCACTGTTTTGTCTTTGCTTGGTTTTCTTTGCAATTATTATATGGCTCAGCCTTGTCTCTTGTTCTTGGCTTGTGCCTTGCTTGATCAATAGAATGGAGTTATTATTATGAAAATCAAGGCCAATTAACAATGGGAATATGGGGTTCCTAAGAAGAGGCATATTACATACAAGAACTCCAGCTCACATTTACAGTGAAGGAAAAAAGAGGGAAAAAAAAAAGTGGGGGAGAAATTCTTATATGCGAAGGGGGGAAAGGGCAATAGCACCTGTTATCTTCTGTATAATTCAAAAATTGATAACTGGGCAACTACTTCATATACGAACCGCAAAAGGGTATTGACTGTTTTATTATTCTAAATATTAAGTCCTCTATCTTTCATTGTCTCTCTGTTCCACTGCTAACACTTTGCCTTCCATCACCATCCCTTTCCCTTCTGGAGCTCTGGCCTGGGTGGTTTTGGGGGTCAAACGGTTGGGAAGCAAGGTAATTCAAAGCTGTAACCACGTCTGCTATAACGGGTCGTGTGCTAGCCTGCTCTTGAACACACATTGCTGCAATAGCAAGAGCTTGGTATAATCCTCTTACTGGATATTGACCTTGCAGTAACGGATCAGCCATTTGCGGAAATTTCCTCCGGTCTTTGAACAAAGGCCGCGCCTGCAAAGAATTCAACAAGCAACCAAGTGTTCAGAACCATACTAAAATGATTTAACAAAAGCAATGGCACGAATAAAATTGGCTAATTCAAAGAGGTACTAATTCTATTTATGTCAGTAATGAGAACAGAGATTAGGATTATCTTACCCAAGCAACCAGGTTTTGCTCCTTGGAGGCTTTTGTCTCATCAATGGCTTTCCTACCTGAGATGAGCTCCAAAAGAACAACCCCAAAGCTATATATATCAGATTTGAAGGTAAGTTGACCTGTCATTGCGTAATCTGGCGCACAATATCCATATGTTCCCATAATCCTTGTAGAAACATGAGTTTGATCCCCACATGGTCCTACTTTCGCCAAGCCAAAGTCAGATAGCTTCGGATGGTACCCCTCACCGAGCAAAATGTTTGCACACTTCAGGTCGCGGTATATGACAGGGGGGTTCATCTTGTCATGCAAATACTCCAACCCGCTCGCTGCCCCGGCTGCTATCTTCATTCTTGTATTCCAGTCAAGTGCTCTCCTACCAGGGGGAAGATCTGCAACAAAGAGTCAAAAGGAACATTAGACCTTCTACTAGTAAGAAAAAGAATAACAGGACAATCAAATCTCAGGTCAATCGAGTTTTATATACCCTGCAAATGGTTTTCCAAAGATCCTAAGGGCATGTATTCATAAACCAACATCCTTTGATCCTCCTCAGCACAAAATCCAATTAACTTAACAAGATTAGGGTGGTCAGCAAGACTTAGCGTCAGTACTTCAACAACAAATTCCCTAACCCCTTGAAGTCCTTTCGGGTCAAGTCGCTTGATAGCCACATCCTACACAAAAAACTTCATTACTTTCACCTCCAAAGGCAACATCGATACTCCATAGCATATAAAGGAAATATGTTAAAGAAAATAAATGAAAAGGGCAGTATTTTGAATAAGAGTAACAGGGGCAACCTGATTGATTCTCTCCAAGCGACCCTTGTAAACTTTGCCAAAACCTCCCTCGCCCAGAAAGCAATCTGGCCTGAAATTATCGGTCGCCATCTCGAGCTCTTTTAAGGAAATGGTCTGTGCCCGCCTGCGATTATTGGCCTCGTCATCCCTCAAGTTTAAGTTATTGGCGTCCAATGATAACTGGTCATCCTTAGAGACAGCCTCCTTCTTCACGTCCGGACTGACTTTTGGAGAAACTAATCACATGGAAAACAGAAACGAATCACATGATCAGATAGAGAGAAAGAGAGAGAGATAGAATGAGAGATTATTAGGCCAAAGATAAGGACATGAAACTAAGCAGATGGTAAGAAAAAACCAAAAAGAGATGATTAATTCTTGATTATGAAAATTGAAGACATCAGAATTTAAAAGAAAATAAAAAAGAACGTGTGAAATGAAAAAAATAAAATAAAATAAAAATAAACAAAATCAATACCAAGAACCAGACGGAACTGGGACAATTGACTGGACCTTGCCAACCATGCAAACAAACAAAAGAGAATTAGTAAATATTGAGACAAATTACTCAAACGAAAAGCAGTAAGTTTAGCAACTCATGGGCACTAAATTAAATGGACAATTAAATAAATAAGATCGAAAATTGAAGCTACTTATTTTGAAGCCCATGTTCAACTGAAGCGCAAATTCTTGCCTTTTTCTTTCCCACAGAAGGCATCAAAAAATAATTAAAAGAACAGAAAGATAGTTCCTAAATCATGGAACGAGGAGCAGTAAAAAAAAAGGAAAATTTCTCCACAAAAAAAAAAGAGAGAGAATTCCCGAGAAAAAGCCAAATTGGAAGAACAGCACGGCTCGGAAAGAAAAGTGAACAGTAAAGAAGCCTTCAAACTTGGCAAAGAAAACGACAAGAAAAATCCCAGGTGCGTCACAAGCACCACCGACGAAAAAAATAAACAGAAAAAGGAAAGGAAAATGAAAAATCGATTCCGATTAAGTTCCCCCAAAAACCACGAAGACAATTCAAGAAAACAAACAAACCAAAAAAAAAAGGGGGAAATTTTCAAAATTCCACAAAAGAGCAAAATACGTTTTTCTTTTTTCTTTCAATTCGAAACCTTTTGGAAGAAAAAGGTTGAACGACCAACACACCTTGCGCCGTTTGATCGCCTGACTTTCTATTGTTGTTGTTGACGCTTCTAGTCTCCTTCTTCTTCTCCGATCCTTTGCTCGATTTTCCGGCGCAAGGAAAGCACCCCATGAGGGCGTCGTTTTTCCTCCTTTCTCTTTCTCTCTCTACTCTCTGGAAATTTCTTCCTCAGCTACGACGAGAAGACAGAGCCGAAACGACGAGCTCCGAAACCGAACATGAAAAACAGAGGAAATGCGAGACTTTTCCGAAGCTACGGGACAGAACTAGAGAGAGAGAGAGTTCTTCAACAACACTGAGCAGTTTTTCTTTTAATTTTTTTGCTTTTTTTAACTCCTTTTTATAGTATGGGAGGCAAGTTTCCACTGCATCTCAAACAGCGTAACAACTACCATCGGTCAGCAATGAAAGTACGCCACGTGGGCATCTGAGGACTGTCTCGTCATCTGGCATTCGTTTAGGAGCCGATCCAGCTAGGACCCGGGCCCCGCGATGGGCCCCACTATGTGGGTCATATGGTGGGGTTCACCCATGTTAGGGGGCTTGAGCTGGAGCCTGAAGGGCTGAAAAAAGTTTTTCATTTGTTTAAGCATTAGGTGTAAGTATTTAGTTGCCATTTAAGACGTATTGCTGAAAACACCACATCGTTTTACCATCAGTTGTTTATGATTTGGGACTTTTTTTTGGTAAGTATTTTGCTTTAATAACTACTGACTTCAAACAAAATATAATAGGAAAAGAAGAGTTACTGTAAGAAGAAAAAAAAAAAGGTGAATAAGAATGGGAGCGTTTGGTTATGTTCTCAGAATTTTTAGAAATATTTTTACATGTTTTTCAAGATAAAAATTTTAAAAACACTCTCAACATAATTCTTAAAGGATTCTCATATTTTAAAACAAAAATATTTTTACATATTTTGAAAACATAACCAAACGACATGTATCTGCCGCCTATACAACTCAATTATTAATTTGTTGTGAATACAATCATTATTAATTTGTTATGAAATACAATAGAAAAAATTAATTAAGAATTTATTTATTTATTAAGAAATGAAATTGGAAACAACTTAATTTCTGTTTCAATGTTTATTAATCTCGAGATTTGAAATTTTGTTAACTTTAGAACTAAAATGTTACCTCAAAAAAATTACTTATTTGTCTTCAAAAAAATACTATTTTTTTTTGTGTATGTTACGATCAATTAAAATTTAATATGATTGTAAAAAAATTTGAATTTTTGGTTTAAATGTTATAGCCTTATTCTTTATATTTTAACAATTTTTTATTTAGTAAAAATACATTAAAAAAGGAGAACATTCTTCTCATTCTTATCTTAACTGAACATGTCCTGAGGTTCTTTTTTCCTTTTTAAGTGAGAAATAAATAAGGTGTTTAGAAGTCTTAGTTAGAACCAAATTTGGTTGAAAATATTATAGTATATAAAAACTTTACATTATAGTATATTTTTTTCTTAATATTGTAACACCTAAAGAGCTTTATATTACAGCAACTAAAAGTTTAGTTCTAACTCTCATTGCAGACAACACAAAAATATTTTCTTTTTTTAGAATCTAGGAAATTAGTCGGGTGTTTGGTTAGTGATGGGAACAATTAACGAGACTGTTTTTACTGTAGCATATAAAAACTTTATACTGTAATAATTTTTTTACTATAATATATAAAAATTTTATATTATTTATAATTAAATTTATGATTCATAACACCTTTAACCAAACACTGTCTACATGTCATAAGCTTAGTAACCGGAAAGGGATTTAATTCCAAAAAATTAAAAGGGTGGGGATTTTTTTATTTTTAAGAAAAAGGTGTTGTTGTATTGTCTTTTACGTGCTCGAATAGCACTCTTCACTGACGTGGCAAAATCTGATTCTTTTAAGGCGATTCTTGGATGCAAGCCGGTTTGCAACAGATCTTTGTCCTTTTCTTCCGTAACCAAGATTTTCTTCTTTCTTCGTTCTTTCCTTCCTTTTCTCGCCCATTTTATCTTTATTTTTATAAATCTTCTTTCTTCTTTTGTCATAAAATTAAAAGAACAATTTTTGTCTTGGTTTTGTGTTTATCCCCCGTGACTCGCACATCATCATACGGTACTTGGTGGCCGTCTGATTTGGCAAAATTTCGAAAAGGTCAACTTTGAAAAAGGTAGGTCCCACCTCGCTGACGTCCTCTTGTAGTGACCTGGACCCACTGGCCGAAACGCGCTGCCCATTGGAGCCTTTTTTTTTATTTTTTTTCATTTTTCTGTTTTATTTTTTTTTTTAACTGCTAGGCTCAAATTTAAGCTTTGAGAGCTGTGTTCCACGCGCACAACAACTCCGCCCACCACAACTCCTCTAAAGTTAAAAGTTACCAAAAAAAACAAACTAATTAAATATATTTTTTTGACCTTTCTCTGGGATTAAAAAAGAAAAAAAATGAGAGAGAATCAGCCAAGATTGAATCAATGATTTCTTGGAACGTGGTATTGACCACAGATGATCACAGCTGGTGTTTAAATTAGAACGTGTGAATTTTGGACGCGAAACAGAACACGCTGTTTCGTTAGCTGGGTTCAACAAGTTCTAATCTTAAAAGCGTCCTAGGATAGTCTATGAAAGTCTCTCTTATGTTTTCTGTCAAAATCTCAGGATATAAATATGTATATTTAATTTATTTATAATGGAAATTTCAATTGGAGTTAAACGAATTAAACTCTCAATAATTATAATAAAAAAAATTTATAATATAAAAATTTTATATGTTATAATTTTTAAATTAATATTTTTAGTTTTAACCGTTCTTTTAAACACTTTTTTAGTTTAATATTATTCTTTATTTATAAATGCCAAAAGGTTTTAGCTAAAACCTTCTCCTAATAGTTCTTTCTTTAAAACTGATTAGAAAAATTTAAGTCCTTTTAACATTTGTGCTTCATTGAATCAAGTGATAATGTGATCATTCTTCAATACGAAGGGGTCAATTAATTTTTGTTACCTCAAAAAAATAAGGGTTTCATATAATTTTAATTAAGAACAAAACTTTCACCGTTAAATGTAGAAATGTCATATAAATCATATTGACATTGTTGTCTGAGTTATATATATATAAAAAAAAAAGGGGAAAAAAGAAACAATAGTGACATTGTTTTGTTATACCCTTATTTCTTCTAGATTCCGAACATGGTTATAATCATGCTCTTTTATTTTAGTACAAACCAATTCGGATTTATTAGGTTAGAATTGTCATTCACTTTCATTGTTTCTATATGGAAAAATAAAGGTTCCTTTTACATTGTATAGGGTGTTTGGCAACTACGATTAGAACCATAGTTGTAGTTACTTAATAATGTAAATTTCTCATATGTTAAAGTATAAAGCAAAAATTATTACAGTATTTTAAATCATAACCACTGTTGAGAGATTGGGTTCCCCGGCTGGAGCTGGGCAGGTTCCTCGAACGTATTGCTTGAGAGACTGCTCGGGGAGCGTCTACATGGATTTGCCTCCTGTGGGGGGACTAGAGTTTCCCTCTTGAATAAGAGAGTTTTAGGCCTATCTCAAGTACTAATCCCATTGGATTGGTGGGATTGGTACCTGGGATTGGCCTTAAGGCCCCCTTGTACAAGTAGTCACAGGTTCAAATCCTGGGGGACGCGCTCCTTCAATATATATTATAGGATATTATGCACTACTGGTAAGTACAATTCATGTCGATAGGTTAAATTAGGGTCGGATTTAAGATCAATTTTTATATAAACTAATTCGACATTAACACAACCCTCCAATAACCCGCAACCCATCGATGACCCGTAATAACCTGCACTAATCTGCAACATTTTTAGCTTTGAATTTACATTAATATAATATAAAAACAAACATACAACAAATTTTTTGAAGTCAAATGAGTTCTGTATTACAACAACAAAAAATTGTTCTAAAATTTTAACAACATTTAACAAAATAACAAGTTCAACAAAATAAAAAGTCCCAAATAAAATAATCTTCTTATTGTTTAAGAGTTAAAATTATTTTAGCTTGAAACTTGGTTTGAAATTAAGTGAGCTAGTGTTGTCTTATGGAAATATTTGATAATAAAAATATTTTTAAAAATATTTAAATAATTAATTGCAGGTTAGACGGATCATTTTAAGGCCCGTTTATTTCGATACTCGAATCACGGTTCGAATCATTTTGCTACAGTATTTTCTCTCACAAAAATTTAAATCTCAATTCAAATACTCGAACCAAACGGGTCCTTAGTATCATATGGGTTGACTTGAACACGACTTTTTTTGACGGGTCAAATTCGGGTTGACACTAAAATAACCCGTGATTAATTTTTCTGACCATAACTTGCAAAAAAACATGTCGTATTGTAACGCCCCTATGTGGGGGTTAACAGTTTTTAATAAGATAAAATAAAAATAAATAATAAAAGTAAAACCTTAAAAATAAAATTTGCCCGGGACTTAAATGAAAACTCTCAACTCAAAAATAAAAATATAAACGATAAATAAACCACAGTTTTAATGTAGCACCTTAAATTTAATAATATAAACTGTTGTCATCATCATTTTAACCCTCAATACATTGTAATACAGTCACAGAAAGTAACAATTGATGCTTACATTATCATGAAAAACATTCTCAACAATTGAAGCAGTCCCAATGTAATATAGCTACATCACGTCCTCAACTATATTTCTCGTAGCCACCTCACACTTAGTGAGTCCTGAAAAGATATAAACATAAGGGAATGAGCAACACTATGCTCAGTAGAGAAAGCCATTACTCACCTCTATCATTACCACATTAAAATCTGCATGGTTAGTAAGTCACATCATATTTCAGATTATGAGGTTTATTATGATCACATCTTATGGATACCGTAGTTAATCATTACCAAGTGTCATAATTACACATTTATACAAATATTACCAATCATCATTGTTCCTAGGTATCCATGTTAAATTGAGTATCACTCAACTCATCGAAACCCAAATGGGCGCACTTGATCACCCTATAAACATTCCAAGGGTGTTCCGGTGAGGGGACATCAAGCCCCGAGTCCTCACCAAATCGATTCCTGTACAGTGTGTTCTGGGACTTTCAACCCAAGGAAGCGTCATCGCCTTCCCCCTACTTTACCTTTTAGGGTATTCATGCCCAAGGACGTAACCGTCGCCCTTTTCATGTCTCACAATTTCTCTATATTAAATCATTATTAATAGAGTTAATTTTCCTAACCATGCTTCTCAATTTATAACATGTGTCAATTCATTATGTTCCTCGCCGTACAATACAAGACGAGTCCATGTCATAGTTTCATATGTGATACACATATAATATCAGTTCAACATAGATATATATATATTGCGGCAAAACAATCAATTTTAATTCTATAAAAACCTCACAAAAGATGAGTAATAGAATCCCTACCTTTCAAGCTTATCAACAGTCTCTTAATCCTGGAATCAATTAACGTTAGCTCCATACTCCCTTGATCCTAAGGCGTGCATAAGGACAATTAAAACTAAAGCACAACATACAACTACATTCATAAAATTTATTTTAATTTAATCTTAGAATTTCAAGAAATAACCACTGCCCATAGAGGTATTACAAAGTTTAACAATATAAATTTTCTGTCTAGGGCATATACACTTAGACTTCATACATATGCTCCAAAATAGCAACAAACATATACTTAGGTTTAAGAACGCAAATTTGAATAATCCTTTAGTATAAAAGAAAATTTATAAATGAAAGACTAAATTTGTTCATAAGATTCTAACCTCGGATTATGGTTAGTTGGAAGCTTGAAATGGCTTCAAAACAGGTTCCTTTAGTTCGGTATGACTGAAATTCTTGCTCAAATGGAGGTGATGGTGGCTGATTTTTATGGCTGCCTTGAAGAAGTTCTCTAAGTATTTTGCTTCAGCAAAGAAATAAGAAGAAGAGTGTGGGAACCGTGGAAGAGAAAGGAAGAAAAGATGAAGTCTTTGAAGAGAAGTGATAGAAACAATTATAGAGGAGACATGTTGAAGCATGTCACGGAGGAAATAAAGAAAATGAGGGTCAAGAGTAGTTGGAAAAGATATCCTTATGTCTCATCTAAAGACTTTAACACACATAATGCCAATATGACATTTTTGAGATTTATTAGAAGTTCTAAGGCTTTTTAGTAATCATACTAAATAAATATAGGAGAATTTTAGAAAACTTAAAAATAGATAAAAGTAAATATTATAAAATAAATTTAAATGAAGCAATTTTTTTTTATACATTAAAAATTAATTTAATTACCTCAATACCCGTTAGGAGAATAACGGGTGTCACAGCTCTACCCCCCTTAAAGAAATTTCGTCCTCGAAATTTCAATTCTAGCAATACTAGTAAAAATTTTAATTCCATTATGATTCCAATTCCGAGTCTAAACCGTTAATGTTGTTTGTCCTCCAAATTTAAGTTATCGTATCTCCACTCATTTACTTGCATAATAAATCTTACTCCTAAATCCCTCAATGAGAGTATTTCTGACAAGTTTCAACTTATAACACCGTATAATAGTCTAAGAATCTGATCAGGCATACATATTGACCATACCATGATTCCAGTCCTTCATTGTCCATGGACTGTGATTTACAATCACATTTAAAGAGATTGCCAGAGAAATTTTATATACTTCATCTTTAGGTTCCTTTTCCTTTTTGAGTAAGGAAAAGTCAAATATATTTGATTTCATACCTCAACTAATAAACTAAAACATAATCATAAAACATATATCACAAACGCTTTTATTCAAAACTATACATTAAACTTACTCATAGAGATATTAAACGGAATCTCAGAGTTGCAAACATACCCGGCATATTTTTCATTAAACAGCTATCCTCATGACACAAACATTCAATCCAAATAATATACTCATATTTCATATGGAATATCCCCATAACTGACTCTGGTACTTCCACATAATATTAACAGAATATTACACATTACAAACATAATACGGATACGTTTCGAGAGTACAAGGCACTCCGTATACCAGCTATCCATATCATGCATGCTTAGAGGATACAAAAACATCGATAAACAAAAGATCGGACCTTAAGAAGGATGCGTTTCGAGAGCATCAAGTACTCCGTATCCAGCCATCCCGGCATTAGGCTCAACGAATCTAAAAGATTGAACAACAACGTACCACAAGAAACACAGAATACAAGGCAAACGGTTATTCGTAACACACGAAATACGGACACACATGCCTACATGCCAAAGATAAAACAAAAAGATTACAGATGGAGATTCAAATCAATTGGCCGCTCCCGGCTTTCCCTTTCCCATTCAAGCTTGGATGTTGCAGCGTCGGATTCTGGATGTATGATTTGCATTTTATCTATCAATTCCTCAGCTGTTGAAGCAGTAACAAAGATTTGTCTCTCCGATTCTGTAGTGATGTTTTTTTCCACAGCATAATCTAGAAATTTCAAAAGACCGTCATAAAAACCCTTTACGTACAGCAGTCCCAAAGGTTTGGAATAAAAGCCCAACAATTGCCCACAAGCAACTATAAATATTTCCTCAAGAGTACCTAGACCACCAGGTAATGCTATAAAAGCATCAGAATTATAGATTATGTCTTTAAAATTTTTAGGGATACTCCTGACTCCTTCTCCCTTACCTATGGCTTCCTTACAAAGGTTTCCTTCAACTGGAATATGAGGCCAAATTCTTACATCAGTAGCGTCGCTAGACCTAGCTGCTAGTGCCATATTTACCATCATTTTTATACTACCACCCCCATAGATTATGTTAATCTTTTTGTGTGCTAGGACTTGCCCTAAGTGATTTGCAGCTTCTAAATAAGCTTTATCTTTTCCAAGGCTGGAACCACAAAAGACACAGACATTCTTTATTTTCTTCGTGGACTGGGAGGTAGACATATTTGGTTTATAGAAGTGGTTGCTTAATGTCTGCTCCACTTAGACTTCGGGTTCTACATGAGATTTTAAAGATGAGAAATATACAAAAAGGGCTAAAGAGATAGACGAGTAGGAAATGAAAAGGTAATCCAAAGATTTAAACAAAATCTTGTGCGGATAAGAAAGTAAGATAAGGTGATTGATAGTTTACAGAAAATCTGATTCGCTTTTTGAAAAAGATTAGACTCTAATTGTATAACTTTTGACAATTGAGAACAATTTGACAGAAGACCCTCTTGACACAACTGTAGACTTTTTGACAAATATACACCAAGTCTAAAAATTTAATATAAACGACAAATACTGTAGAACTTTTGAAATTTGAGACACAAATCTTGAAATATCCGGATAAGCTTTTCAAAATTCAAACATATTACTGTACCGTATGTAACGTGTCTGATAAGATAATATATTTTATTATATATATATTTAAGAAAATCATAAATTAAATAAGATATTAACACTTACTGTATCAATCTAATAATCACAATTATTTCAAACACAAAAGCAAATATTCTGAGTAAAAGAAAAACACAAACTGTTGAACATCAGCTAAAACTGCTTCAAATAAGTAAAGACTAAATAACCTTTATAGAGCGATGACTTATTCCCCATCCAGTTTTCTTATGGTTTGGCAAACAGGATCTAGAAATACCATATTCCTGAGGCGTTGTCTTTCTGTATAAAATTTAGGCCAGAGTTTAAAAATAGCTCCTTGAACATATCCACTAGGGTGACCGTGGAGAGGAGGATGGATGCTATCCAAGTTCTCCTTTGAAAGTCCATTCCTACAAAACCTTATTTTATCCTCTCTATTCGTAGACATATAACCAGGTGAAGTACATTTACCGTTACAATTTTGTCTTCCACATTTGTTACAAGCGACCACGATGGCACGAGCTCTTCTTTTCATTGCACTACGACTGGTACCCATTCCTGGTAAACCGACATCTTGACTAAAGTCACTCGGACGGATTTTCCCCTCTATCAACATTCTCACATCACAAGGGATACCAAAACGCATAAGAATCCACAACCGAGTAATTCTAGCCTTGTATTTCTTTCTGAGAATCTTTTGGGAGAGTGATGGGAAATACTTTCTCAGGTGTTGGTACTTTGGGTCCATGATGAGATGAAAGAAGAGTAAATAGAAAGGAAAAATTAAGATAGTAAATTGCAGAATCCTAGAATTCCTTCTTCTTTTAGAGAAAAAGAAGAATTTCTAATGAAAAAGAAGTGGATTTGCGATTTAGAGAGAAAATAACAAATTAAGAGAGAAAAAGTGAACTCAGAGAAATAAGCTCCTATGCACAGTAAACGTATATGTAAACAATGATTAAACCACTGTATATGACACGTATAGAGACCACGTGGGAGAGACAGTGTGAATCAAACTGATTTAAGATTTGAACTAGGCCCAAATGTTCTAAGTTGAAAATGGTCAGGTTGTTTCGGGCCTTAACACATTTGGAACGAGTTAAATAACAAACATAAAATTGAAAACCAATTTGTATAAATCTTAAACCCAATTCAAAGTCCACTATAGATAAAGTTAATTATAAACAACAAATCTAATTTAACGACAACAAGGATCTTCCTGAATGATATTTAAAATCATTTCATAAAAACATAATCCTCCAGCAACTCAAATAATTTTGTTTTAATCAAAACCTTATTGAACAATACATACACCCATATGTTATTCCTAATACTCAACATCTATCAATGGATTCATCATCATTACTACCAAGGGTTTAGAATGTGACTAACCTTGAAATCAATACGATTTACGTCTTTCAACGTAGACCATATCAACGAACAAAGACACTTGATGTTACTACTTAAGAACATCTACAATCCTCACAATTCTACTTATACAATATATAATTTTCTCATATAACAAAACCTTAGGTAACCAAAAGATTCACTGATACACTTAAATACAATGTACGTAACAAAATATTCCAATTTTGAGATTCATGCATTCTAGACTTTACACAGTCTCAACAGACCAAAAGTCTAACATTTATCTCTCTCAAGATTCAATACCATGATTCCCAACTTATATCATATTCCTCAAATATATAGAACTTTTAAGAAAAGATATTGACACTTATGTGTTCCATCGAATCCACACATAATCATTACTTAGGTTTGAATCAATTACGAAAAATTTGGCATATCTATGCCAAACTTTAAAATCAATAAATCAAGCCTTATATTTCTTATTGTTTTTCACGAGACAAAAGGCTCTTAAATCCTCGTATCTATATGAATTTCTCATCGTTTATACGAATTAAATATGCTTATAGATCCAAATATTATACGAATCTCTCATAAGCATTCTACTTATAAACTCATTTCATATAATTATCATTCCCTTATAACTATTAATACTTTCCTTCTATAAAATTATTGTACTCATATAACTATTGATATTTTCATTCTATGGCCTTTCCATGTTACATCCTTCTAGACTGTATAAATCAATGTGAAGGTTCATTTTGATGATGACAATAAAAATTCAGCTTCAAAACCATCTCAAAAATATATATTTTTTTAAAGTGGTGCTACACTCCCTAGGTTAACCGAACCTAGGCTCTGATACCAAAAATTCTGTAACGCCCCTATGTGGGGGTTAACAGTTTTTAATGAGATAAAATAAAAATAAATAATAAAAGTAAAACCTTAAAAATAAAATTTGCCCGGGACTTAAATGAAAACTCTCAACTCAAAAATAAAAATATAAACGATAAATAAACCACAGTTTTAATGTAGCACCTTAAATTTAATAATATAAACTGTTGTCATCATCATTTTAACCCTCAACACATTGTAATACAGTCACAGAAAGTAACAATTGATGCTTACATTATCATGAAAAATATTCTCAACAATTGAAGCAGTCCCAATGTAATATAGCTACATCACGTCCTCAACTATATTTCTCGTAGCCACCTCACACTTAGTGAGTCCTGAAAAGATATAAACATAAGGGAATGAGCAACACTATGCTCAGTAGAGAAAGCCATTACTCACCTCTATCATTACCACATTAAAATCTGCATGGTTAGTAAGTCACATCATATTTCAGATTATGAGGTTTATTATGATCACATCTTATGGATACCGTAGTTAATCATTACCAAGTGTCATAATTACACATTTATACAAATATTACCAATCATCATTGTTCCTAGGTATCCATGTTAAATTGAGTATCACTCAACTCATCGAAACCCAAATGGGCGCACTTGATCACCCTATAAACATTCCAAGGGTGTTCCGGTGAGGGGACATCAAGCCCCGAGTCCTCACCAAATCGATTCCTGTACAGTGTGTTCTGGGACTTTCAACCCAAGGAAGCGTCATCGCCTTCCCCCTACTTTACCTTTTAGGGTATTCATGCCCAAGGACGTAACCGTCGCCCTTTTCATGTCTCACAATTTCTCTATATTAAATCATTATTAATAGAGTTAATTTTCCTAACCATGCTTCTCAATTTATAACATGTGTCAATTCATTATGTTCCTCGCCGTACAATACAAGACGAGTCCATGTCATAGTTTCATATGTGATACACATATAATATCAGTTCAACATAGATATATATATATTGCGGCAAAACAATCAATTTTAATTCTATAAAAACCTCACAAAAGATGAGTAATAGAATCCCTACCTTTCAAGCTTATCAACAGTCTCTTAATCCTGGAATCAATTAACGTTAGCTCCATACTCCCTTGATCCTAAGGCGTGCATAAGGACAATTAAAACTAAAGCACAACATACAACTACATTCATAAAATTTATTTTAATTTAATCTTAGAATTTCAAGAAATAACCACTGCCCATAGAGGTATTACAAAGTTTAACAATATAAATTTTCTGTCTAGGGCATATACACTTAGACTTCATACATATGCTCCAAAATAGCAACAAACATATACTTAGGTTTAAGAACGCAAATTTGAATAATCCTTTAGTATAAAAGAAAATTTATAAATGAAAGACTAAATTTGTTCATAAGATTCTAACCTCGGATTATGGTTAGTTGGAAGCTTGAAATGGCTTCAAAACAGGTTCCTTTAGTTCGGTATGACTGAAATTCTTGCTCAAATGGAGGTGATGGTGGCTGATTTTTATGGCTGCCTTGAAGAAGTTCTCTAAGTATTTTGCTTCAGCAAAGAAATAAGAAGAAGAGTGTGGGAACCGTGGAAGAGAAAGGAAGAAAAGATGAAGTCTTTGAAGAGAAGTGATAGAAACAATTATAGAGGAGACATGTTGAAGCATGTCACGGAGGAAATAAAGAAAATGAGGGTCAAGAGTAGTTGGAAAAGATATCCTTATGTCTCATCTAAAGACTTTAACACACATAATGCCAATATGACATTTTTGAGATTTATTAGAAGTTCTAAGGCTTTTTAGTAATCATACTAAATAAATATAGGAGAATTTTAGAAAACTTAAAAATAGATAAAAGTAAATATTATAAAATAAATTTAAATGAAGCAATTTTTTTTTATACATTAAAAATTAATTTAATTACCTCAATACCCGTTAGGAGAATAACGGGTGTCACACGTATCATTGTTTCATAACCTGTATTGTCGACCTTAGTACCTACCATCTCTGTATATCAACACTACTTGAAATTATTTCATATTTTTTACACAATAAGAAGAAAAGGTCTTAATCACCTAACTTATTTTCAACTTATAATAATGTGTTGTGACACATTTTCTTGTGATTGTTTTTCGTCGCTATTATGCTGCTTTGTGGTAAATAAGTTTGTTGACTTGCCTAATCTTGTGTTTGAAAACATTGTTGCAAACTAATTATTTAAATTATAAACAATATAAAGCCCTCGTATATTATCATGTTTTGGTCCAAACTAATGTTCCCAAATACTCCATCAAGTGTTATTTAAAAAAACACTAAAACTAAAACTAAAACAGCAAAAACAAAATGTAGTTGCAGGCATGACTCAGCGGTTAAACCACATCCTACTCTAATTAAGGGTGAAGAATTTAAATTTTTCTATCCCAAGTTTAAAAAAAAACCACAAAAAAAAAAAACACAACAACAATAGAGATTAAAAAAACAGCAAAAAAAATTAAAAAAACACAAAAACAATAGAGATAAAAAGAGAAGGAATAACCAGCCAGTTGTGCCACAGCCTAAACAAAAACAAAACATCCAGAAAATTAAAAATATATACATTGAATAATTGTTAACCGGAAAAGAAAAAGATTAAATAATTGTATTTGTTTATATGTATTATTGTAAACATGCACTAATAAATGACAATTGATTTGAACAAACTAAGTACGTAAAGCGAAACTAAGGGGGCTTTTGGCGGTGGGAACCACTCAGTTTTCACCACAATCTTTATTATAAATAGTGTAAAGCTCTCACATGCTATAGTAACAATAAAAAAAATATATTACAGTGTAAATCTCTCACATACTACAATAAAAGTGGTTCCTATCACTGATTCCCATCATATTTCAAAACACCCTGTAAAGCGAATAAACAACAACAAAGCCACATAATCAGGCTAGGAAAATTATATATATATATATATATATATATATTATTTATCATGCCAAAATTTGATGAACTCAAAAAAGAAAAAAAAAAGGCAAAAACGTGAAAGTGACAAATAAATATAAATGTAGCAAAATAAAAAGGAGAACTAGATAAACTCTAGGGAGACATCAACAAATTAAACAAAATTAGGCCAACAAGATTTTTCATATACCATAATCTATATATGTCCGCCTATGATTCTTGGTCGGTGCACTGAACGCAATTATCCATATATTAAAAAAAATATGCATTGATTGATCTAGAAATTTCCACTGTTCGAAAAACTGACCAATACGTTAATATTCTAACGAATATTCAAACAAATGTCAGATCATTATCAACAAGAAAATAATGGGTTACGTCCCCAAACTATCATTATTGTAATCCAAGGACTAAAATATCATTATTATCAAGCATTGTGGAAGGTATCCGAACTAGGATTATGAGGGAGACACTTGGAAAAATATGGGGAGTTTGGCGAGCCTATTGATTAGATACCCCTTTACTTTTTTTCAAACATTTTTTTAATGAAATTTTTTAAATATTTAAACTAGAAATCTCAAAAGTTATACATAGTTGGTCGCAAGAGGATTTGCATGTTACAATGGGACAAAGTGAAATGTGCAGGTGTCACACCCAATTATTTGGACTTGATAAGGAAAGAAATATTATAAAAATATATTTGAAAGGTAATTTCGAAGAAAGTTTGGTGTCATGGGGATTTAAATCGTGGAATTAAAGACCATCCGGTGGAAACTAACCAATAACGGCAAATGGGTTGTCATTGGTGATCTCATGCTTGGACTTTCTTCTTCTTCTTTTTTTAGTTTTTTATTTGAATTCATTAAAAAAACATAAAATATATATGTGAGAACCTGGCCTTCCAGAGCACGAAATAGCCATCCAAGGACGTTGAAGATTAGAACAAGAAGATGTTGAAACTTCTCTTACTCCAAGATCAAGTAGTTCTTAAAATAAGTGGGGTATGTGCGTGCGTACCACTATCATATTCTATATTTTAACTAGACATTTACTTTTATTATTATTATTTTTTTAAAAAAGTTAGTCAATAGGTGTTTAATGGGATACCAAGCATGTCCTATAGAGCTACCCTGAGAAAGGAACTAAAACAGAAAAAAATGCAATATGAATGTGTAGGTATTCCATTTAATACACAAATATACCACATACACATATATTTGAATAGTTGGGTAGCCCCCAATCACAAGTAAATAAAATGTATATAGATCCACACAATAATTTTATGCATAATCTTTTGTTTGCAATTAATATGACAATTTCAAATACCAATAGCTTAATAAGAAATTTGTATATTTGCTTATAAATAAATGGAAATTCATGAAGATATGAAAAAAAAAAAAGTCACAAAAATCACAATCTAATATATAATATATTTTTTAGAATGAGTTTTATTATTTTATTAGTAACAAAATTTTAATCATACAAAGTTAAATAAAATTGCATTTATAAAAACATATGTAGCAGTCACGATGAAAAATAATAAAAAAAAGAAAAGAAAAAAGAAAAAAGAAAAAACACGTTTAAACTAACTATTTGTCAGAGAAACAGGTGAAGGTGGGTTAATGCTTAGCATATAGCACTTTCTCTGACTCTAATCTATACTAATTCATGGTCCAAACGAGACTTTTTTCCAGTTAAGCGTAGCAATCATTTCTCACGCTCTCTCTTCATTGATCTTTGTACAAACAGCCGAAAGTGCATCTTTATTACTAGCTACTTATTAATTGGTACTTCCTTGCAGCTCGCAATTATGATATTTTGTTTTTTTTTTTTGTTTTTCCTTTTTAATGTTCAAATATTTATTATTGGAATAATGGCTAAGAAATCCCAATAATAGCATTAAATTTCGTTGTAACTATTTTTTGGGATTGGGGGAAATTTTTAATATGAAAAAAAAGTTTTTAGGTTCAACTTTTGAAGCGCATTGCATGTTACAAAAGCAACACTACTCCACTCTACTTTGAATGGCAGTTTTTTGTTTTTTAAGAAATATGGCAGGGAAAATGCATGGGTTTTTGAAAATAGAACTATCAAAGAGAATGTTTGGAAACCTCAAACTTAAAATTGCAACTTAAACATTATAGTTTATAAAAGCTTTAGAGCAAAGTAAATTTTTACTTTTAACTGTAGCATGTGAGTGTTTTATTGGACGTTTGGCTCTCAATTATAACTAATTAGTTTAACTAATAAATAATGTAAAGCTCTCAGCAAATGTAATAAAAAGCAAAAAATTGCTACAATATAAAGTTCTCATATGCTGTAGCATTTTTAATCAATTAATTCTAACCAATGCTATCAAACATCCTATTATACTCTAACAGTTAAAAACTAGTTTGTCAAACAAAGCCGATCATATAACAGCTTTTTTTTAAGCTAAAAAAACAAATAATAGCCTTTATATGTGCATATGCACAATCTTATCATGAGGCAAGGTTTGGGACCTTTTCTGAAGCCAAGGGGAAGTCGTTGCATAGTGATGAGGAAATTGGGTGAGATTTTCCTTCTTACCCATGATTTATATCACGAAAATATTCACCACTAATATTCCTTGATTTTGTGAAGTTGAAAAAAAAAAAAATCCTGATTCCATTTTAAGAGGATCAATGTATATGAGCCCATCAAAGTTGGATGAATTGTTTAGCCAAAAGTTCAGTGATAGTTTTGACATGTGACCATCCCAAGGCCTCAACTCAACCAAAGTTTTGGTCAACTGTTAGAGCTAAAAAGTTCAGTGAATCTTTTTCTATCATCAAAATATATATTTAAAAAAAAAAGTTGAGTGAAAGGAATTGACTCGTCCCTCTATCCCAACTCCAAAGCCTCAAAGGGTGATCAAAGCTATCTTGGATTAAAGACTAACATGGCCTTTTTGAGACGGAGGTTTAAGGCAATTCAAGTATATATGTAGTTTAAATTAACATTTAATGAAATAATAATTTAAAGCACTTTAAATCATAAATGTGATTTTAATACGACCTAAACTTTTAAATTAAATAGAAAAAAGTCAAGATTTTATATGTCATATTAAAAATTAACTAGGAAACAACTTTAAAGTGCTGTTACATTAAAAAGATCTGGATTAAAATGAGATTATGTTTGTATCCCATTTTCATCATTTTCAAGTTGCCAGAACGCGTCAAAGTTGTGAACTGTAAGCAAGCTAAGACGAAAGCTCAAAGAAAGCTACATATAGAACTAGCCTTGCAGGCTATATAGGCGGCCCTTTTGTTTTTTTTTTGCCCAAATCATTTTTATATTATAATTTTTTTAGAGCACTGATTAGTGAGTTAATCATTGTTTATTTGCTAGTACCTTTTGTTTGTCCCGAAAGAAGGCCTGGTTTTAAGTGCAACAAGAGAGTACGAGCTCTGTCACACTTTTCTAGATTCCAAAGAAAGAAAAACAGTGTTTGTGCGCAGCCCATAACCAGACAAAAAGCCACAAGCATTAAAGAGCAAAAGTCGCACCTTTGTCAGAATGGCGGGAGTGGAATTTGTTGAACAAAGGAGAGAGAGAAAGAGATTTCTTTTTTTCTACTTCTCATTCCAGATATTATTGTTATTGTTATTGTTCTTATTCAGTGTTGGAAAGAACCAACACCGTCCACATTCCCAACATGGGCAGAAACACATTACTGATCACACGCAAGTTGTGGCATTATAATCAAAACCATGGTTGGGTTCTAAGATTTCCATCATACAGGCAAGCGTACTAGGGAAGAATTTGAAAAAAGGGCCCAAAAAAAATCCCTAATTAAGGAAATGACTTTTTTTTTTCATAAAAAAATACGTTTTTTTATGTAGGTAAACTGTCTCAGTTTTTTTCAAAAAAAATACGAAAATAACTATAACGAGGAGATGAACCTCAACAGAGTGGAAAAAAAAACTGGAGCTGTTTTGATGCCCAAAAAGCATATTTTTTTGCTTCAAAAAACTGTAAAAAAAAAAGGTCATTTGCCCAAAATAACTTTTTCTTAAAGTCATTTTTCAAAATGTCCCGCGTACAATTTTCCACCGCAGCTTAACGAGGGTAGGATTTAGTTTGGTGTCTGAAAATTCCCAGGTTCCAACCTCACAAAAGTTGCTTGATACTGTTTTGAGGCAAGGACGTTTGGCAAGATAGTTCGAACCAAGTAACTTAAAATATTGTAGCAATTTAAATTTTATCAGAGAAAATATTGTAACAAAATGAGTTTAAATTTTATTAGTTCTTGGAAAGACCTGAATGATACGTATTTTATCTCCGATACAAGTAGTTTTAGTTTAATGCCGAACATTTGTCGGGATATAGAGCCTTGAATAATAACTAGCGAAACTCTGCTCCGGAAGAACTTGAAAAAAGGGCCAAAAAAAATTCTTAATTGAGGAAATGACCTCTCTTTTTTTTGCACAAAAAAAAAAACAAGCTTTTCTAGGTAGGTAAATTGTCCCAGTTTTTTTTAGAAAAAAACGAAAATAACTGTAACAAAGAGAAGAACCTCAACAGAGTGAAAAAAAAAATGAAGCAGTTTTCATGCCCAAAAAACATGTTTTTTTACGTCAAAAAACTACAAAAAAAAAAAAAGACCATTTGTCTAAAATGACTTTTTCTTAAAGTCATTTTTTAAAATGCCCCACTCTCCTAGTCGTCCCACTGTTTTTGGCAAGAAAAAAAAAATCAGGTTCAAAAGTTTGGCCGGTCACGATCATCGTTCTGTTTGTTTAGAACCATTTTTCAGATGGTCAAAATTAACCCCTTCTTTCACATCGTTCTTTGTGGATTTTTATTTGCCTAAGAAACTACCACGTTTGCAAAAACCCGTTATCTCAGTATTGTGGGAATATGGAGAAGTGGTTCAGCTGTAAAATTGTCTTTGCCCAAACCCAAGGAACCGAAAAACCATTCTTCCTTCTCGTCAAGCTGACAAATTTAAAGGCCATATCTTCGATATGTGGTCTTTTGGCCATTTTCCCAGATTCCAAACCATCATCAACCATCGTTTTCAAAAGGGTACCAAAGTCCAATCTCATCGGTAACAATGTCCATGAATCCAGTTTCTCTCTCTAGAAACTTCACCGGAGAGAATATGGTCCATCCATTAAAGCATTGGCGTTTGAGCTACCGGTCGTTGTTTAAACTTTAAATGTCATGGCGTCTCATATGTCTAATGTCCAAACCTTTAGATATAATGAATGATGAAATTATATAACGCTTGTTTATTTCGCACATTTGGATTGCAATTCAAATCTTTTTTTCCATGTGTTTTTTCTTAAAAAAAATTGAATTTTTATTCAATCCTGTGAACCAAAACGGCCGTAAGAAAATCAGGTTCCCTAATCTAAGATGCTACTTAGGACCTAATACCGTTCACTGTTTTGTGAACCATGCAGACTTGGGAATCAGCTCCAAAAAATTCAACATATGCACAAAGCTGCATAGCCCGAATCAGCATAAACTCCTGAATGAGATGTTACCTGTCATGGGCGGCGATGAATTTGTAGGTTCATGGCAATTTCAGGTTACGTGAAATTGCTTGGGAAAATCTTCTCGCCAGCTGTATATGCTTTTCCTTGGGCTTCTTCCCCAACAACTGGTTTTACGAAGAGAAAGGAGAATTTCCAAAGGGCCAAAACAAAGTTAAAAAATGACAAAGACGAATGATTTGATATTTTATTGCATGGAGGTCATGATCCTATAAAAGGGTGGCCTCTTCCAAGAAGTCTATCAAAGTTTAAAACCATAAAATACGGCACAGAGCATCTTAGTCAGGTTTCAAAAGTAGAAGTTTGATAACAGTTTCAGAAATGAAAAGGCTTAAGTTACGCACACTATATGTGCCCAGTTGCTACAAATTCCCTGCCGCAAATCTAAGGAGTCCTACACGCAGGCAGCCAGTTCTATGCTTGTAAGCAAATCAACAAGCATTTATAAAGGTCGGTTAGCCATTTTCGTTTTAGCTCCTGCTATTCTACACTGCTGCCAGAATTATCCCCAGATTTGAGGTCTTGGCTCTCGCAATCCTCTCCTGTTTTGGTGTCAGACCTGAGAATAAAGACCAACAATAAATATTCTCTCAATTTTTTTTGTTTTCCAGAATGCATATTATTATAAATTAGCAAAGATCACAAAAGTCTAGCGTCAATCTTATATGGAATCTTACACTATCTGTCGAACAAATTGTCCCCGAATTCGAGGCCTCTGTTCTGCCAACTTTTTCCTGCTATGGTATCGAACCTGAAGAAGAAAGAAAAAAACAACATTTTTTGTCCTGTCATCTCATTTGAGACATACATAACGGAAGGATGAATGTTAAAATATATAAGCATCCAAATTTAAAAAAATCAGTGTAGAAAAAAGCCTTCATTTGAGTCCTGTCATCTCATTTGAGTCCTCCATTGCCGTTTGTTTGGTTTCTGTAATACCATTATGCGGTTGAATGATCCTACAAATGTTTTACGATACAAAAGATGTGTCGTAGTTAACTGCCTAGGCGTACAAGGGACACAACCTCAGAGTTCTGAATCCTTTCAAAGAATATTCCTACATGAGTTTGATTTTTCTTGGCATCTTAAATTTACTTATTTCGACATTTAAGACTCATGAGTTCCCCGTAATCAGTGAACAATGTGATTTATTTGTCAATCTTGCTAAAAAGTGAAACAAATCTTAACAAAAGGCACACAAGTGATAGCAGAAGAATCCATACAAGAGAAATAAGTTACCCTCTTTTCAAAGCATCTCTCTTTTCTTTTCTGACGAAATTTGGTCAAGGCAGCCTCTCTCTGGGCAACCCGGTTTTCATCTACCCCAGTCCCACTGTTCCTCCTGCTAATACCATCTCCTCCACTGTATCCAGCTACTCCATTGTCACTTTCCACATTCGTCAGTCCAGCATTCAAAGCAGTACTACTTCCATGATTACTACCGGAAGCACTCCCATTCACACTGTAGTTTCCGGCGTGACTCTCGACAGGCCCTCCAAACACATTTGAGGATCCACATTGCTGAGCTGCTGCAGCCATATTCTTCAATGCAAGATCATCATGTTCTGCCTGCAGCACATGCTGCTGCACATTGTGGACGTGATGGTGATAATGATGGTGGTGATGATGATGGTGCCGAACTTGGACCTGTTTGTAAGAGCCTCTCATTGGTTCTTGAACTGGGTCAACTTCTCCAGCCTCAGTCTTTCCAGAAGGCACTTGTGGAGCTAAACAAATGCAACCACCCTGCACAGGCTGGAAGGCGGAAGAATGAGAAGATTTGAATACTGATGTGGACTCTGGCTTGTCACTGAAAGCTTCGGGCTTGGGGGCAACATATTTATTGGTCGAGGCCATGTCATTGTTGTTGCTGCTCCCGTTAGATTGCTGGTTGGGAGGAGTGCTATTTGAATGAGATGGAAAATTATGTGACGGTCCTGTATTTGGCGCAACCAAGCTAGAATCAAATGGAGAACAGCTTCCTATATTTCCAGTGGGAGCCTGTTAAAGAGTGGAATGATGTTAGACAGTCAAAGTAGGAATTCAATTTTTGCTTCTTCTCTGTTAGGATCTGAGTTCCAACCACTAAGGCGAAACATGGCAAAACTTCCCATCAAGTCAGTTTAGAACAGGGAATGTCCATATTATTTTCCCTTTTAGTCAATTAAGGAGACAATCCATTTGGATCACAACATGCTGCATGATGATTGGAAGCAGACAAATTAAAGAAGACGTTTCACCACTTATTGAAGGCACCTCAACATTGTCTGAGGTGCAACAGCACATTACCTGTTTCTCAGAAGATGGAGTGTTGTATCTGCACAAGAATGGTAAAGAATAACATGTTATACTCAATTTTGATGATTAACAACATACGACAAGGATATTTATCTCCAACATGTTTTCTCCCATACTTTGAAAAAGCTGATAGATCTGAATGTCTCAAAATGTTGCAGTCATCTAAACCAGCACTTCCAACATCTCCTGATCCTCTCAGCCTCTTTAAAGTTAGTTCAAGAGATAGCAGTTCTCCAGAATCAGAGTTTTCCTTGATTTGTGACCCATCAGAGATGCCATTTGGAGTGCCAAAGATTCTGCCTTCAGATTGTGGTTTGGTACAATTGACATTTGGACTACTGTTTAAATTCTCACCATTGTAATCCACCTCTCCTTGCTTACTATCTACCTCTGGTAGTTTATTCTGCCTTTTGCTTGTTAGAGCGAACGTTAGCTTCTTCTGTTGATAATCACGTTGCAAATCTGGTTTTCTATTTACTCCAATTTCCACGTCTTTACCAACAGCAACATTATATATGAAACAATTAGCAGATAATGGTCATTAATTAGTGAAACATCAGAAGTATGTTCACAACAAGTTAAGCAAGATAATTTTTATATGGCCGTACCATATTGCTCACCTAGTTCTTGGCACTCTTTTGTTTTAGTAAAGTGCACCCACCTATTGCTACATTTTTCAGGCTTAGTCTGGATCACCTGTGCGCAGGTGCTATCAGGAGCATCAGCCCATTGATCACCAGGAGACATAGGAGTGGGGCTGTGAACTTCGGCCGCCCTTGAATTCTAATTAAAATATACTTGATATGGTTATTCCAGTTTTAAGGTTTTGAAACTAGACAGTATGCAGTTAGCAATGATAGACCATAGACCTCAATGACAAAAGAAATAAACTAATCGCATGTTCTATAAAAAGCAATAGGATGAAAGTTACAGTTAAAATATAGTTTAAAATGATCAATTGGAATATTGGATGGTATCATCAACTTTACTCTAGTGCCATTCCATCAGACTGGCATGTATGAGACAAGCGCAGTTCTACACAAAAAAATGTTGACAATCATGAAGTTTAATTTGACATACCTATTTCAAAACTAAGTCTAACTGATCCGCTCAAGCATGGTTGCTTATTAATTACAGAAATGCATCACAGAATTCATAATTCAAGCCAACTAATTACCTGAGTGGCACTTCCATTATCACTTCCAACCCGGATACTCAGACCAGTACTCCCATTATCTTGCTCCTCACTGCTGGCAGAATTATTGTCGGACTCGTCGTTGCTTTTTGACTTTGCATATTTTCGGGTCTCAGTCCCACTTTCACTCCCACTCCCACTAGACTGAGAGGGAAAGTGAGAAATTAATCAAAGTTGAGGGGCAAAAATCAGCGCTTTGTTAACTGAATATATACAAATCGTGACACTATAATACATAAACGCAAAGACTACTTTTTTGAGTCAAATCTGCTGCTATGACAGGCAACAATCTTGCAAGAGAAATGGCAACAGAGCCTTAGCAATTTCAATAAAAGCACAAACACCCCTCAAACAAATTCAAATGAATATTTCCAATTCAGAACTGGTGCTTTGTGAGTTGAACTATGAATCTACAGCAGAAATATATAGCAACTCACACTGTGGCATCTTCTCCAAACATGCTGCCATAGGTTTTTAAGTTCATTCTTCCGAATAGGTTTCACTAAAAAGTCAACCGCACCCTTTGACAAACACTTAAATACTAGTCCCATTGAATCATGGGATGACATCACTGCATTCACAGCTCATCAGGAATGGTAATAGAAACACCACGTCAGAAACAAATCATAGGAACAAGAACCTCATACACCAAAAAACCAAATATAAAGTTGTTAGGAACAATACTTACTGATGACTGGAATATTCTTTAGAGATTTGTGGCTCATAATTTTGCATAAAAGCGCAATTCCAGATAGCACAGGCATTACTACCTCAGTTAGGATGATGTCAGTGTGATTATTTGGATCTTCTAAGATTTTCCATGCTTGAAGGCCGTTTGAAACTGGATTAACTGGGAAAAAAAAATCGTGCAAAAAGAAGTAATAGAAGTTCAAAAGTTAACTTAAGGGGGTTCACTGGATGAATTCTCCTTCAGTCATATACAAGAAACGTTTCCATCAACAAATATCTCGTTAGGTCTGAAGCAACACTGAAAAGCTTACTATATCACAGAAACTGTCACCTTAAACCATCTCATACAATAGGATGCAACCCACAACAAGAATTAAAGGGAGAATCAAATTAGAGCTGTTGATTAGTTAGCTATTTGACTTTCCTAATGCTCTACAGTAATGGGTCGCAATTATGGAGTTGAAGCATTATACTCAATTGAAATATATGAAATAATGGAACAGACTCGCACTAACGAGTTGCATATTACTAATAAGCCTGTGATCATTAAGCACACAGATAACATTAAGACTTGCCAAGTTTTTCTTGTTCGGTTAGCATTAGATAACCATGAATCCTGACGAAAAATTAACTACCAACCTTCATAGCTGCAATTTCGAAGTAGTGCGCTAACAACATGGCGTGTAGAATCATCATTTTCCACTAGCAAAATTTTCAAAGATCTGATGGGGAGGAACCTTTCCCAACGTACCACCTGTCCTTGAGGCAGTGATTGCAGTACAGCGGACCCATCAGCGGCCTGAATCGCTCCTCTAATCCCATCACTCATATCTTGACCGATATTTATTCTCGTATCATCCTCCTCTGGCGTCCCCAAACCTTGCTCTTCATCCAGTACCCCGTTACTGACGTCCTTTTGCTCAAAACACATATGGTCGTTTTGACAAGCAAAAACTCTAGGATTGAAATAACTCCTATCAACCAGATTCAAAGAGGCCAATGATGTGTAATGCACATGATTGCACACAAGGGATACTCTTGTTCAATCTACCAATAGACATACGTATTATTCCCTCAAAAAATCAACCCCTGTCAAATGCAATCCATTTCACTTAATATGTCAAACCCAAACACTTTACTATAAATGCAGGATTCCATAAATACATAAATAAATAAAAACACCACTCACACTAAAAGCAGAAAGTATCTACATGTAATACGGAAGAGTAATCTAGTTCAACTCCAACCGGTACCAAATCAACCATATAATTACAGTAAAAATTTCCACAGAAAAAAAAAAAAAAAAAGAATGTTTACCCTTATCATATCTCACTAAAAAATTGAAAAGAAAAGGGGAAAAAAAAGTCAAAGCAGAACCAGGATCCAAGCCAAATCATCTGAGATAATCATAATATCCAGATAAACAAATTAAAACCCTATATCATGCATAAACCTATATCTTATTGAATCTTAGACCATCACCAAACAATGTTCTAAATTGAAAAGTTAAAAACCACAATAATCTTCAGAGATAAATCAACACTAGTTTCATATACAAATCTTGGCAAGAACAAGGCAAAAATACTCTATCTGAAAATCAGACATTAAGATAAGCTCCCAAATCTATAAGAGCAAATACAGTGAGCATAAGAATTAAAGTAACAATTTTTAATACAAAAAAACCTAAGAAATCCCAATACTTGTTTTCTCGAGCCGATAAGCAGAACAACTAAGATTAAAGGAAAATTTACTCAAACAGATAAATCAAAATTGAAGGAACAAAAGTGATTTTTTCAATTCAAAAAAGTACAAAATCAACAGTATAAAAAATAAAACCTTCAGAGCTTCTCTGAGCAGGACGAAACCGCCATTGTTAACCTCGATTTCAGCCAGACCAAAAACAGGCGAAAAATTACACAAGACAAAAAAAAAAAAAACAGATCAGAACAAGAAGATAGTTTTTAAAGAAAAATCTCAAAGAAAAAAGAAAAAAAATACTGGAAAAGGAGTTTAGAAATTGTTCTCAGGTTTCTTTCATTCCTGTAGAGGAATAAAAATTAAGAAATGTAAATAATATGCCTTTGAGAAAGAAAGAGGCTTTACTGGTCAAGAAAATGCTAAACAAAGAAGAGGAGAGAGAAAGAGAGAAAAAGGAGAGAGAGAGAGCTTCCAAGAGGGTTGGCTGGAGAAGATATTATTGCGCTCGGTGATGACGTGTCACAAATGGAGGTCTGGAGACGCTCCGAATTCCACGCAAAAATAAAATGTGTTGTCAATCCTACGTGGACATAATCGTGGCCATTGGTTTTTCTGAGCTGGACAAAATCTAATGCTGGAAGGTCTGAGACCGCGCCGAATCCTTCTGATCTCGGAGCGGACACGTGGCACGACTCGCGCGCCAGTTAAAGGTTTTCATTTGACTGTCCCCGGGAGGCACTGGAAACCCTGAGAAAGAGACGGCGTCGTTTTGAATTTTGACACGTGTAAAGGCATTCCTTCGGAGTGCGACGTGCAAAGCCTTATCCCATGTTTTTTTACTTTTTTATGGTAATCCTTTCTCTTGTTTTCTTTTTCTTTTTTTTGGTTATACATTTGAATCTTATCTACTTTTTTAAGCCGGTCGCTTCATTTTTTCCATGAATAAGTTGAACGTCGTAAATGAAGATTTTGAACTTTTGTGGGGCATCAAAAGAATTTTAAAACAGCTAATATAAATCTGGTGCAAGATTCTACCCCTTTTCAGGTTTTGGAAATGTTAATAATGGCATATGCTGCTACTTTTGCCTAAAATTTACGACCACACTGGAATGTCCAAGGGGACACTTCTTTTGTAATGTACCTCCAATTCCTGTACCGTACTGTGTAAAATTTTCATACAAGCTTATCATAAATACTACTTTTTAAAACTTATTTTTTATAAATGTTTTATTTATTTAAAAGTTTAACACAATTTAAACAAATATTATAAATAACAATATAATACGGCTATATAAATAAACATATTTTTAAAAGAATAATTTACAAAAATTCTCCTAAATACATCACCTTATTAAAAATATCCTTCAACAAATTACTATTAAAACTACCATTTTATTTAAAATTATGAATTTATTAAAAAACTAAGTTACCCTTGCTCTCGAAATATAACCTATCGAAACCCGTCAGGTTCTGTCATGGAACTCACCTTTGGTCGCCTTAGTGGGAGCTAGATTGTAACTTGCCTGATTGTAACTTGCCTGATTCCAACTTGGAACCTACCAAATTTTTTTTTTTTTTGAAACATAGAAGCACCAACCGTCTCCAGTGGCAGACGCGGGTGACGGATTATAACCTGGTAGTTTCCAAAGTTGAATATACCAGATTCTAACATATTTTCTTTGAAACAAACAAAATGTCAATGCCTCCGATCACTGATGCAGGGTGTTGGAGCATGATGGAACCCGCCAAATTTCATCATAGAATCCACCCAATTCCAACACCGAACTTGCCAATTTTCATCTACGAACTCATCGAAACCGGCAGGTTTCATCTCGGAACCCGCCAGATTCTATCGTGGAACCTGCCAGGTTCTAAATTAAAAAAAAAATAGCGATATTTTCATCTATGAATAGTTATCATCAAACTGATCTTGTTTGACTATTGTCTCTTCTAAGTAAAAAATCAATAAACATTAATCAGGATAATAATAGAGATACAAAAATTTCAAATCAAACCACAAAAACTCGAAACTAAAATCAAATAATCTTGCCGTTGCTGAGCTGCTGGAGCCTCTGCCAACGGCGAGTCTGAGTAGCTGTTATTTTGTGACCCAAAATCTGTGGCAGTAAGGCAGCGCCACGGCGCTTGAAAGCAGGGCCGCGGCGCTACAATCCAGCGCTGCGGCGCTCTAATCAGAAACCAGCGCCGCGGCGCTTGAAAAGCAGCGCCGCGGCGCTCCAATGCGGCCTGATAGTGTATTTTGCGTTTTTACGCGTTTTTGGGTTATTTTGGGTTAGGGTTTGAGTCCCCATACATATAAATACATCATATTCTCCATAGTTCAATATAGTGAGTCACAAAAGAGAGTCACATTAGAGAGTCACAAAATTTCATAGAGATCATAGTGTTGAGAGTGATACAGAGAACTCAGTCTTGTGAGTTTGTGAGTGATTGAGTGAGTGAATTTCTGTATTTGAGCGCTTTAAACACCGTTGTAATTTTCGTTTTGTGATTAGTGGATTGCTTCTCCTCTGCCCGTGGTTTTTTTCACCCTTAATTAGGGTTTTTCCATGTAAATCTTGTGTGCAATTTTATCTCTATTTCTTACTGCTTATTGCTTATTGCTTTGATTTCTAACAAGTGGTATCAGAGTTTTGGCTTTGATTTGCAATGGCAACCATAAAATTCGATATTCCGCTGCTGGATCGCACAACGAGATTTTCTTTATGGCAAGTGAAGATGTGAGCTGTTCTGGCGTAGATGGACCTTGATGATGCGCTATTAGGTTTCGATAAAATGCCCTCATCATGGTCGAAGGAGGAAAAGGAGCGTAAGGACCGAAAAGCTTTGTCCCAAATACACCTTCATCTATCAAATCAGATTTTACAGGATGTACTGAAGGAGAAGACTGCTGCTGCTTTATGGCTCAAGCTGGAGCAATTATGCATGACCAAGAGTCTTACTAGCAAACTTCATTTAAAGCAGCGTCTATACTCTCACCGAATGTCTGAAGGTACGTCTCTTGAGGATCACTTAACTGTGTTTAAGGAGATTGTGTCTGATTTGGAGGCTATGGAAGTTAAGTATGATGAAGAAGACCTTGGGTTAATTTTATTATGTTCACTGCCTTCATCATATGCCACATTTAGGGATACTATCTTGTATAGTCGGGACACTCTTACCCTAGATGAGGTTTATGAGGCTTTATTTTCTAAAGAAAAGATGAAGCAGTTAGTTACTGGATCTGAAACACAAGGAGAGGGTCTAGTTGTTAGAGGTAGAACCCAAGAGAGAAGTTCTGGGACTGAGATTAGAGGTAGGTCTAAATCCAGAAATAAGGAAAAGTACTGTAACTATTGCAAGAAGAAAGGGCACATTAAAACTGAGTGTTATAAGCTGCAGAATAAAAACAAGAGGGCTGAAAATCAGAAGGGGAAGAAACCGGATGCTGGTGAGGCTAGTGTCGTTGAAGAAGGCTCTGGTGGTGAGCTTTTAGTAATTTCTGATGGTGATTCTAAACCCTGTGAGGATTGGGTTCTTGACTCTGCATGTACGTTTCATATGTGTCCCAACTGGGACTGGTTTTCAACATATGAAACGGTTCCTAAGGGCTCTGTTTTGATGGGAAACAACGCCCCATGTAAAGTTGCTGGTATTGGTATTATCAGAATTAAAATGCATGATGGCATAGTGAGGACACTAGGTGATGTGAGGCATGTCCCCGATCTTAAGAGGAATTTAATTTCCTTAGGTACTCTTGATGCTAAAGGGTACAAGTACACTGGTGAAGGTGGAGTTCTGAAAGTCAGTAAAGGCGCTCTTGTAATGATGAAAGCACAAAAGAAGACTGCTAGTTTCTATGTTCTGCAGGGTACTACAGTTGTTGGTGATGCAAAAGTTACTACTTCCACTATGTCTGATGATGATCTCACTAAGGTATGGCATATGCGACTGGGGCATATGAGTGAGCTTGGGATGGCAGAGCTGAGTAAGCGAGGGCTCCTTAATGGACAGTGCACAGGTAAGATGGAGTTCTGTGAGCACTGTGTTTTTGAAAAGCAGAAGAGAGCTCGATTTGGCAAAACCATTCACAACACAAAAGATATTTTGGAGTATGTTCATTCTGACCTTTGGGGACCGTCTACTGTTCCTTCTTATGGTGGTGCTAATTATATGCTTACCATCATTGACGACTATTCTAGAAAGTTATGGATATTCTTTTTGAAGCAAAAGAATGATGTCTTTGCTACATTCAAAGATTGGAAGACCATGATAGAAAAGCAGACCGGTAAGCCAGTTAAACGTCTCCGCACTGATAATGGCTTGGAGTTTTGTTCAAATGAATTTAATACCTTCTGTAAATCAGAGGGAATTCTGAGGGACTTAACAGTCCGACGTACTCCGCAGCAAAATGGTGTGGCCGAGAGGATGAACAAGACATTGATGGAGAAAGTGCGCTGCATACTTTCTAATGCTGGGCTACCTAAGTCATTTTGGTCTGAAGCCGCTTCTACAGCTTGCTATTTGGTCAATCGCTCTCCTTCCATCGCTATTAACAAGAAGACTTCACAAGATATGTGGTCAAGAGAACCTGCAAATTACTCAAATTTAAGAATTTTTGGCTGTCCTGCTTATGCTCATGTTGACAATGGAAAAATTGGAGCCTAGATCCAAAAGTGTATATTTCTTGGTTACAAGCCTGGTGTTAAAGGCTATAAGTTATGGTGCCCGGAAACCAAGAAAGTTATTATCAGTAGAGATGTTGTGTTTGATGAGACTTCCATGTTACGTGGGACATCTACTACAGGGTCTAGTGATATTGATCGGGATAGATCTAGCAATCAGGTGGAGTTTCAAATAGAGACAAGTACATCATTCGATTCTACTTTCCAGTCAAGTTCAGAGAGTCAAGGCGATAGTGCTTTCCAATCACCATCACCGCCGCCACCACAGTACTCTATTGCTAAGGATAGGCCGAGGAGAGATGTTAGGCCTCCACAGAGATATGCTGAGGCCGACTTGGTGGCTTATGCTTTATCAGTGGCAGAAGGTATTGAGTCTGGTGAAGAACCTTCTACCTATTCAGAGGCGGTTAATTCAGTTGACTCTGGCAAGTGGATGATTGCTATGCAGGAGGAGATGGAATCCCTACATAAGAATGGCACATGGGATTTGGTGAAGTTACCCAAAGGGAAGAAAGTTGTTCGCTGCAAATGGGTATTTAAAAGAAAAGAAGGCACACCGGGAGTTGAAGATGCTAGGTACAAGGCTAGACTGGTTGCAAAAGGATACAGTCAGGTTCCAGGTGTTGACTTTACAAATGTATTTTCTCCTGTGGTTAAGCATAGCTCAATTCGAGCTTTGCTTGGTATTGTGGCCACTTATGATCTTGAGCTTGAGCAGGTAGATGTGAAGACTGAATTTTTACATAGAGAGCTCGAGGAAGATATTTACATGCAGCAACCTGAGGGTTTCATTGTTACAGGTAAAGAAGACTATGTTTGTTCGTTGAAAAAGTCTCTTTACGGTTTGAAACAGTCTCCTAGGCAGTGGTATAAGAGATTTGACTCATTTATGATCGCTCATGAGTTTAAGAGGAGTAGCTATGACAGTTGTGTCTACTTCAAGAAGGGTGATGATGGGTTCTTTGTTTATTTGCTCTTATATGTTGATGATATGTTGATTGCTGCTAAAGATAAAGGAGAGATTAAGAAGTTAAAGGCTCAACTCAGTAGAGAGTTTGAGATGAAGGACTTGGGAGCTGCCAAGAAGATTCTCGGCATGGAGATTTTGAGTAATAGAAAGGCAGGTAAGCTTTATCTGAGTCAGAAAGGCTATATTGACAAAGTTTTGCACAGGTTCAACATGCAGAAAGCAAAACCAATGAGCACTCCGTTAGCAGCACATTTCAGACTTTCAGCTGCATTAGCTCCACAGTCAGATGATGAGGTTGAGTATATGTCACGTGTTCCATACTCTAGTGCAGTAGGTTCCCTCATGTATGCTATGGTATGTTCTCGCCCAGATTTATCATATGCAGTTAGTGCAGTTAGTAGATACATGGCAAATCCAGGTAAAGAGCACTGGAAAGCAGTGCAATGGATTCTTAGATACTTGCGTGGTACTACTGACGTTTGTTTGCACTTTGGGAGGACTAGAGATGGTGTTGTGGGATATGTTGATTCTGATTATGCTGGAGACTTGGATAATAGGAGGTCACTTACTGGGTATGTGTTTACAGTTGGTGGTTGTACTATCAGTTGGAAGGCTACCTTGCAGGCTACTGTTGCTTTGTCTACTACTGAGGCTGAATATATGGCTATTACAGAGGCTTTCAAAGAAGCTATTTGGTTGAAGGGCCTATTTGGAGAACTCAGTGAAGATTTGAAGACTTCTGTGGTGATGTGTGACAGTCAGAGTGCTATTTTTCTCACTAAAGATCAAATGTTTCATGAGAGGACGAAGCACATTGACATTCGTTATCGCTTTGTTCGTGATATTGTTGCTCGTGGTGATATTGTTGTGAGCAAAATCAGTACACATGATAATCCTGCCGATGTGATGACTAAGTCGTTACCTACAGCTAAGTTTGAGCATTGCTTAAACTTGGTTGGAGTTCATGCTCGTGCCGATTAGTTGCCCGTTGGGGCTTTGTGGAAGAGGTGGAGAATTCGGTTAATCACATGTTGGAGTTCTTTATGGTGGATTTTGTATCAAGGTGGAGATTGTTATTTTGTGACCCAAAATCTTTGGCAGTAAGGCAGCGCTGCGGCGCTTGAAAGCAGGGCCGCGGCGCTACAATCCAGCGCCGCGGCGCTTCAATCCGGAAACCAACGCCGTGGTGCTCCAATGCGGCCTGATAGTGTATTTTGCGTTTTTACGCGTTTTTGGGTTATTTTGGGTTAGGGTTTGAGTCCCCATACATATAAATACATCATATTCTCCATAGTTCAAAATAGTGAGTCACAAAAGAGAGTCACATTAGAGAGTCACAAAATTTCATAGAGATCATAGTGTTGAGAGTGATACAGAGAACTCAGTCTTGTGAGTTTGTGAGTGATTGAGTGAGTGAATTTCTGTATTTGAGCGCTCTAAACACCGTTGTAATTTCTGTTTTGTGATTAGTGGATTGCTTCTCCTCTGCCCGTGGTTTTTTTCACCATTCATTAGGGTTTTTCTACGTAAATCTTGTGTGTAATTTTATCTCTATTTCTTGTTGCTTATTGTTTTGATTTCTAACAGTAGCATTCTCTTGATTTCTAACAGTAGCATTCTCTATCGCTCCGCTATGATTGATGATATGAACAATCAAAAACCATAAAATCAAAAAAATCAAATAATTATGCCCAAACAAACAAACATGTATAGAAATATGAACAATTGAAAACCTCAAAACAAAAAATTCAAAAGAAAATAGCAAAGAATCACAAAAATCAACATAAAATAACGATTTTCATTTTAGAAATCTAGAAAACAACAAAAAAGGGGGAAAAAAGGAAATTCGTCGAAGACTTTTAGTGGAGGATATGATAGGTCTTTTTCACCAAATTAGGAATTAAATTAGGTCCTCTTCTATATATTTATTATCTTACTTTTTTTTTTTGTAATTTCCCCTCTCTCCATTTTTAAAAGTTAAAACCCTATCCAATTTCCACAAACCCATACTTTCACCGTTCTTTTGATGTTTATTTCTCAATACTTTTATGTCAAAAATACAGTCGCCGTCCTAGGTTTATTGGTTTCCATATGCACAGTTTATATCCTAATATATGCAAACTTATGTTTATTCATAAGATATGTTAGAGATTTATGAATTTATTTTATTTAAGAGGTTACTTTTAATGTTTTCATTTGTATTTTATATTTTTATACACATGATATTGTTTTATCATATGCATTAAAAGTATCAGATTTTTTTACATTGTTTTTCTACTCGTTTAAGTTATAATTTGTTCTTAATTGTGCACCCTCCGGATTCAAATCTTGACTCCGTATTGTTTTTTTATAGCCTATGAGGTTATTTTCCTCTTCTGTGAAAAATCAGAAAATGTATTATTTTATCTCTCATCAGTAAAGTCAATTTCCTTGTCTTATTGGACGATCAAAATGTTGGTAATGTTCGCAAATTCTTAGGAATCTTTATTAGGGACATATAAGCACTTAGTTGGCTTCTTGATTGACTACAACCTATAAGAAAGAAGAGAGAAATCTTCACTTATAACATGGATGTTTAATTATCAACTTCTATTTTATATACCAGTTCAACACCACTTGCTATGCACGTGGGAGTCATGTTGAAGATTTTATAACATAGTGTTTATTATTGTATTATTACTATAATAATAATAATCTTAATTAGTACGCAACTAATACAAATCTCTTTATTCCTATCACTTTTAAAATAATAAAAATTGCAAAGTAAAAATCTAAATAGAGATACATCTTTATTTATACTTATTTCAATAGAAACATGCAGGGAAACAAACTATTTAAAAGAAATACATTGAAGAATAATTATAATATAGAGGATCTTTTGACAAAATGAAAAAAAAAAAACAAAATTAAGCGCAAGCACATATATAAAAATTGTGTTAATAAGAGCAAAGTAAGAAAAAAAAAGTGCATTTCAAAATTCTTCCAAAAGGATTAAATTAAAAAGAATGTATTTTTTTAAAAAAATAATAGTTGAAGGATGGGGTAAAAAAGCTTTTAAAAAGAGACATGTTCAGGGAGAAATTTATTGTAGTGGGTTAATTAAAAAAACCCAACAACATTATTTTAATAATAGCAAGCGAGAATAAAAAAGTATCAACTAAAAAAGCATATAGAAATGAAATTCTAAATCAAGATGAAACATTTTGGAAGAAGTTATTTTAATTCGAAAGAATTTATTTTCATATAGTAAAGTAACAAAACAAATGAAGAAAAACAAAAGAAAAAATACAGTTAAAACGACTAAAAAATATGTATAATTTCTTTTTAAAAGGCTAAGGATTCTTTTGAGGGCCTGAAAAAAAAAAAAAAACCAAAATTGAAAAAGGAAAAAAGAAACAAAGACGAATCGTCAATTTTTTTGTGTTTTTCCACTATGCCTCAGGGCACTTTTAAGAACGTGATAGATTGATTCACGTTACTTGTCTATTTTTGTGTATGTGTCTTCGATTGTTTTATCTAACTTTTATTTTAAAAAATCATTGTTCATGTTAAAGATATATATTTTTGGTAAATTATTCCCCTCCAACGGTTCAGTTGAAATCAAGGCACAAAATGTTAATTTTGTCCCGAAATCTTTAACAAATAGTTAAAGTGAGAATGCGTTTCTCTCAACGCTTCCCAGCATTAGAAACGACGAAACTGTTACTTCTTTTTTTTATTATTTCTTTCTTTTTTCTTTTTCTTTTTTTCATTTAGCTTTTGGCTTCTTTCTCGCTCCCTTTGTTTTCCTCCTATATATATACATATATATTTTTTTAAGCCTTACCTTCTTCCCTTGTGTATTATTGCTTTTTTTATTCCTTTTTTTTGGGAAATTTTATTCTTTTTTTTTTAAAAGTGACCTTAGTGAACATTATTTTCTTGCCTTTGTCTGTTGAAATACTTTCTTTTTCTAAATGTCATTACTTAAAACTTTTCCTTTCAAACTCTCCAGATTTTTTTTTTTTACCTTATAGCTAACAAATAATTTTTATATGTAAAGTGAGCATGAGTTTCTAACGGTGCTCTCACTCTTAAAAAACTCTCAACTCTTAGAAAACGTTAAAACTTTTTTTTTTTTTTTACTTTTTAGTTTTTTTCCTCTCTTTTCTCTCATCTTCCTTCCTATTTTTGTAATTTTTTCCCACGGAGTTCTAACATAAAACATGTTAGATTTTGTCCAAAAAATGGCAGAATTCGCTGGAACTCTGTAATAACCAATTATGGCAAAAAAAAAAAAAACAACAACAACAAAAACCAAAACAAATCTAAAAAAATATCTACAAAAAAAAACTTGCAAGCTTCAAACTCAATGACCACATCAAGATCGCTTATCAACAAGAAATTGGGCAAGACCTTTAAGAAATAGAGCAACTTGATACAGACCACACCGTCCATGGATTCACTTAGAACTTGAAAATGACTACAAAGTAAACCTAAATCTGAAAATGAGAATCTTGCAATCTCCACGGCCAAATCTCCGTCGCGAGCTCGTAACGCCACTGATGACGTGATTCGGTGAGTCAACGACCAGTCTGAAGTTTGCCGAGTCGCTTTTATCTTCGATGATGAACTAAGCTCCGATCATGATTTTCTCACTCCATGGCCAGATCTCCGTCGTGAGCCTGCAACGTTGCCGACAATGTGATTCGATGAGCGGACGGTCAGATCGGAGTTTGTTGAGCCGCTTTGTCTTCGATAGTGAATTGAACTCTAATCGCTATATTTGACGGTGAACTTCATGACGCCGAATCTCACGATGCCTAACCAGATCTCCTCCGTCACTGCTCCACCATCGATCTCGAGCTCAAACTTTCTTGCAACGCCAAAGAAGAGAACAAACGCCATTAGATCCTCGTTAGGCATCGCACTCAGAGGAGAGAGAGGATTTGTGTAACGCCCCTATATGGGGGTTAACAGTTTTTAATGAGATAAAATAAAAATAAATAATAAAAGTAAAACCTTAAAAATAAAATTTGCCCGGGACTTAAATGAAAACTCTCAACTCAAAAATAAAAATATAAACGATAAATAAACCACAGTTTAATGTAGCACCTTAAATTTAATAATATAAACTGTTGTCATCATCATTTTAACCCTCAACACATTGTAATACAGTCACAGAAAGTAACAATTGATGCTTACATTATCATGAAGAACATTCTCAACAATTGAAGCAGTCCCAATGTAATATAGCTACATCACTTCCTCAACTATATTTCTCGTAGCCACCTCACACTTAGTGAGTCCTGAAAAGATAAAAATATAAGGGTATGAGCAACACTATGCTCAGTAGAGAAAGCCATTACTCACCTTTAGGTTTTTATCATTACCACATTAAAATCTGCATGGTTAGTAAGTCACATCATATTCCAGATTATGAGGTTTATTATGATCACATCTTATGGATACCGTAGTTAATCATTACCAAGTGTCATAATTACACATTTATACAAATATTACCAATCATCATTGTTCCTAGGTATCCATGTTAAATTGAGTATCACTCAACTCATCGAAACCCAAGTGGGCGCACTTGATCACCCTATAAACATTCCAAGGGTGTTCCGGTGAGGGGACATCAAGCCCCGAGTCCTCACCAAATCGATTCCTGTACAGTGTGTTCTGGGACTTTCAACCCAAGGAAGCGTCATCACCTTCCCCCTATTTTACCTTTTAGGGTATTCATGCCCAAGGACGTAATCGCCGCCCTCTTCATGTCTCACAATTTCTCTATATTGAATCATTATTAATAGAGTTAGTTTTCCTAACCATGCTTCTCAATTTATAACATGTGTCAATTCATTATGTTCCTCGCCGTACAATACAAGACGAGTCCATGTCATAGTTTCATATGTGATAATCATATAATATCAGTTCAACATAGATATATATATATTGCGGCAAAACAATCAATTTTAATTCTATAAAAACCTCACAAAAGATGAGTAATAGAATCCCTACCTTTCAAGCTTATCAACAATCTTTTAATCCTGGAATCAGTTAACGTTAGCTCCATACTCCCTTGATCCTAAGGCGTAAATAAGGACAATTAAAACTAAAGCACAACATACAACTACATTCATAAATAAATCATGTGTAAACCTATCTTACTAGTATGCCATTAAAGCTTTTATATAAATCTCTTTTGAATAACACAGTAAACAATTTTTGTCTTAACACAATATATAATGTGAACAAGTAATCTATATGTTTTAGTCCCTAATAAGATTCATCAATCACTTAGGATAATATTGGAAAGGTTGCAAGACATTAAAGAATTAGGTGGTGAGCAAAGATGGGTTCTTGGTTCAGGTTAGCAGCTGGTATACCATAACAAACTGGCAGATTTACTAGTTTCCAATACAAAAATTGAATAATTCTTAGAAAATAAAATACAACTCCGATTTAGGTTTATGATAGCTCGTTAGAAAGCCTAGGATGCTACTTTTTAAATATGCAAACCAATTCATAAAATTCATTTTAATTTAATCTTAGAATTTCAAGAAATAACCACTGCCCATAGAGGTATTACAAAGTTTAACAATATAAATTTTCTGTCTAGGGCATATACACTTAGACTTCATACATATGCTCCAAAATAGCAACAAACATATACTTAGGTTTAAGAACGCAAATTTGAATAATCCTTTAGTATAAAAGAAAATTTATAAATGAAAGACTAAATTTGTTCATAAGATTCTAACCTCGGATTATGGTTAGTTGGAAGCTTGAAATGGCTTCAAAACAGGTTCCTTTACTTCGGTATGACTGAAATTCTTGCTCAAATGGAGGTGATGGTGGCTGATTTTTATGGCTGCCTTGAAGAAGTTCTCTAAGTATTTTGCTTCAGCAAAGAAATGAGAAGAAGAGTGTGGGAACCGTGGAAGAGAAAGGAAGAAAAGATGAAGTCTTTGAAAAGAAGTGATAGAAACAATTATAGAGGAGACATGTTGAAGCATGTCACGGAGGAAATAAAGAAAATGAGGGTCAAGAGTAGTTGGAAAAGATATCCTTATGTCTCATCTAAAGACTTTAACACACATAATGCCAATATGACATTTTTGAGATTTATTAGAAGTTCTAAGGCTTTTTAGTAATCATACTAAATAAATATAGGAGAATTTTAGAAAATTTAAAAATAGATAAAAATAAATATTATAAAATAAATTTAAATGAAGCAAATTTTTTTTTATACACTAAAAATTAATTTAATTACCTCAATACCCGTTAGGAGAATAACGGGTGTCACAATTTGAAAGAGAGAGAGAGTAGGAGAGAGTAAATGTCGAGGAGAGAGTATGCGAGGTCGAGGGAGAGCAGAGAGGGAGGATGCTGAGGAGAGAGAGGTAGGTAATGTGTAATTAGGGTGGGTTTTTGATTTTTGTGAAGTGTATTAAAATGGACGAAACAGTACATGTGAAATTAGTATTTTAAAAAATAAAATAAAAAAAAAGACTCTTTTAAAAAGATAAAAATAAAAGGACAATTTTAATAAATAGTATCATTTGGAAGGAATTTTATTTAATGTTTTTTAAACTAATAGGACCTTTTCACTCTTTAGTAGTCCCTAAGACTATTGATGTGTTGAAGGGGTGAGGACCTGAGATGGCTGATCCCTTTTTTTTTTATCAGGGATTCTTATAAAGGGCCTTATGAGAAATTTTTTTTTGGATAAATGGTTCTTTTTTTTGAGACAGTTTTTGACATAAAAAAATGTTTTTTAGATATCAAAACGGTTTCATTTTTTTCATTCTGTTAAGGTTCCTTATCCTACTACAGTCATTTTTCTTATTTAAAAAAAAAAAAACTAGAACAATTTACTTACATAAAAAAACATATTTCTTGGTTCAAAAAAAAAAAACCATTTAGCCAAGTAAAATTTTATGTTGGCCCTTTCCTTAAAATCTTCCTTTTTTTTATCAAGTTGTTGATCATTAATTAAAAACAAAAACCTAAATCAGCATGACGTTCTTGCAGCAACTGCAAAACGACGCCGTTGATAAGGAACACACCCAAATTCGGCAACGTTCCACGAAGAAACTGTCAAGGTGCTACATATATAAGCTGGCACCGTCACCGAGACCACTGCTGGAGCAGACAGAGAGAGAGAAAGCAATGGCGTCACTGGCGCGATCAGTGGCTTTGAGAGCTCTCAGAAATGGAGGACCTCCTCGTTCCTATACAGCACTCAAAAGTTCCCTTACCACTCCGCTAAGAATCCTAACCGAGCGAGCATTCTCGGCCACCATGTCGCCGCCGTCGAAGGCCGTCGTCTACGACCAACAAGGTCCTCCCGATGCAGTCACCAGGTCCGATTCTCTCTTAATCACCCTCAGAAACTTCTCAATTTTTTTTCCTTGTTGTAAAAAAGGAAGAAATTTTAGTAACGAATCATCATCGTTGTTGTTGCTGCTGCTGCTGCTTCTTGAAGAGTGGTAGAATTGCCGCCGGTCGAAGTGAAGGAGAATGATGTCTGTGTTAGGATGCTCGCTGCTCCTATCAACCCCTCCGATATCAATCGTATTGAAGGTTTTACCTTTCAAAGCATTTTTTTTTTTAATTATTATTATTGTTTCCTAACGAGACTTCAATTGAGCTAAATAAGCTTTATTAAGCTTTGCGTAATGGAAATTTGAGGTTTTTGAAACAAGATTGAAATTTCCAAATGTTCAGGAGACAATTACTTGTCAAAACATGAATTATTTTTTTTATTTTGTTATTTTTTTTTTGTGTGTGGGGAAGGAGGGTGTTTGGGAGCATTGAAACCAAGGTTAAACCAAATTTGGTTAAAACTACTATAACATGTAAGAACCCTACATTATAACTCATTTTTCTTGACATAATAGAATATGAGAACTTTATATTATAGTAATTAAAAGTTTTGGTTGAAACTAAGAATGCCTAACACTCTAGAAAATGAAATTGCTTTGGTAATATTTTGTAAATAATCATGGCAGGCGTGTATCCTGTGAGGCCAGAAGTGCCGGCGGTTGGAGGATATGAAGGTGTTGGAGAGGTTTACTCAGTAGGCTCTGCAGTTAAGGCTCTCTCCCCTGGCGATTTGGTCATTCCGTCCCCGCCCTGTTTTGGTACTTTCTCGATCTTGCCCAACATTGTTTATTTTTTCAATTTTTATTGCCAGTAAAACATCAAAAATCGAAATTGGTAGAGTAGGAAAAGTTAAAAGTTTATTCTATAAGAAAACTATGATTTACACAACCACACACATTAAAAAAAAAGAAGAAAAAAAACACACACACACAGAGAAAAGATAAACGGCATTAAGCTTATTAATTTTCTGTTGGGACTAATGAAGATTGGCATTCGTTTTCTATCTGTTTTAATGGGGATTTGACTTGAAAATGTTCCATTCCTGTTATAATTACTTTTAGGCAAAGACAATTTCATATTTACTCAAACGCTGCCTCATGATAAACCAAGCTGTCCTGGTTTTTGTGGTCGGCCTAGGCCTCACACACTCTGAAAGGGAAAAATCAAGTCATTGGAAACAAAAGCTATGGTTCTTAGTTTCCATTTTTCATTTTATACCACACAAAATACATTGAAGAAATGCTCATCTTAAGGGAAAAAGTCACATAAACCTACAAAGAAATGCTTATCACATATACCATGTCCGTACTAGACGATAATAATTGTCTTCCTGTTTAGGGACGTGGCAGACTTACATTGTTAAAGACCAAAATTTATGGCACAAGATTATGAAGGATTCACCTGTGGAGTATGCTGCCACAGCTACTGTTAATCCTTTGACTGCTCTAAGAATGCTCCAAGACTTCATTCCTTTAAACTCAGGTACTGCCATCTCTCTCTCTCTCTCTCTCTCTCTGTGTTTTGAAAGGAAATGCCATTTCTACTATTCTCTTTTTTTCTTCTTTACCAATTTACCTTGGTTACTTTGGGCCTTGGCTAGGGGATGCTATTGTCCAAAATGGGGCTACAAGCATTGTTGGCCAATGTGTCATTCAGATTGCGCGAGATCGTGGCATCCATAGTATCAATCTTATCAGGGATAGGTGCAATCTCGAATCTTTGGTTCAAATTTTGAAGAATCTGTATTTTTTTTTTTTCATCCTCTAGTATTACATACTAGGTACACAAGCAGTGAGTTTTTTCAATACCTCAACCGATTCAACCAAAAGAAAGTTTTTATTGTATTAAAATTTTTGGTTTCACCTGTCATTTCACTCTTCTTACAGGCCTGGCTCAGATGAAGTGAAAGAAAAACTTAGAAAACTTGGCGCTGGTGAAGTGTTTACCGAGAGCCAATTGGAAGTGAAAAATGTCAAGGGTCTTCTGGTATCATCCTCAAAGACTCATTATAGCATATTTCTCTGAAATATAGAGGTTTTTCTTCTTTAATGCATAAAATTATATTATCTTTTGTGTTCTATCATAGTTCTTTTCTCACATTATTTTTGGTTCAACTATTTGTTTCTTTCTATTATGTGTTTTGCTTACCTGGTAGGCTAAAATACCCGAGCCTTCATTAGGCCTTAATTGTGTTGGTGGTAATGCTGCTTCTTTGGTCCTCAAATTCTTGAGGTGCGTGAGATGCATAAAATAGTTTTCAAGCGCTTCAAATCCTAGCATATAATTCAAAATAATATATCCTTATGGCTCTAATATATTCTACTTGCAGACAAGGAGGAACTATGGTAACATATGGTGGCATGTCTAAGAAGCCTATTACCGTATCCACTTCGTCTTTCATTTTTAAGGTAAGCCTCGTTTTCCCCCCATCTTGTATTAATAGAAGATGTTAAGTTCTTCATGGCTATAGACAATATCGAGTTTAGATTTGTCTAAAAATCTAAAAGCAAATGAATTTGATGAGTGATGTGTGCTTTTTTTTTTTTTTTGGTCATTTCAAAATCTGCTGAGTTTCACTTGCACGTATGGTAGCAAAAGTTTGTGGTAAAACATGCCTAGTTCAGCAATCAGCATTCTCATGGTTTTGTCCTGAAAAGATTTTATGCCTATTAGTTCTATCTATTAAATAGTTTTGATTGTCCTTTATATCAGCTTGCGATATCATACTGGAGTCCATAATAACGTCTGTTAACAGGACCTCTCTTTAAGGGGATTCTGGTTGCAGAGATGGTTGAGTACGGATAAGGCACAAGAATGTAGAAAAATGATAGATTACCTCTTGGACCTGGCACGACAAGGGAAGTTGAGATATGAGTATGCTATCTGACCCCATTACTGTTTACTTGTTTGCCTTACACACCAAGCTCTCCCCCCTCTACAGTTAATGTTTACTGCACCGCACCACTTATAGAATGTTAAAATGGAGTCTTTTGCATTCGCAGAATGGAACTGGTTCCTTTTGACAATTTTCACACCGCACTGGACAAGGCTCTTGGGAAGCTAGGAAGCCAACCAAAGCAAGTCATCAAATTCTGAATTTGCAGGAGGAATATGTTTCAATGACTTACAATTAGTGCACTTAAAGCCAGAGAGTCGTATACTTTACGACCTTTTTTTTTTTTCACACAAGACCATTCCTAGTTGAGAACCGGTCGCCGTGAAGCGCAATGGTTATGTAACTGGATATCACGACAACTATATATTATGAATAGATCCTGACAGGCATTACTACCGCATGTTGTCAGCTATTCTTGCCCTAAAGGGAAATACTGTCAGATGCAACACAACCATGGAGAGTCAAAGAATTTGATGTGGGTGGTTTTCCCCCCTTCTATGTGCTACACTTTTGTATAATGTATTTGCATAGGCTCTTTGTTTACTGATAAACCCTTAAAAAGTCTGTTTTCAAAGGTTTGGTTTGCTTTTATTTGATTGTTGTATGGCGAGAGGCCAAATGCTATAGGCTTTTGAAATCGCATTTACTCGTTTTCTCCCATCCCCTGTGCGGAAACAGAAAACCTGATTCAAAGTGTAACCGAAGCGAGCAGAATTTGGAGGCAAAACGAAGAGCTGCTCTTACTAAATCGGAACTTCACTACAAACTATGAAATGTTTAAGGGGGATGAATTGAGTTCACAAGCATCAACTTCAATGAAAATTTGATCCATGAATTCCCAATCAGTTGCACCATGAAATTATGCCAGTTTGAATAACGTTTTCGAGTAGTTGGAGACTGCAATCCAAGTCTCGTCCCACACCTCCCTATTTAAATCTTTTCGCCACAATCACGTCAAAATAATAATAATAATAATTTAAAAAATAAAGAAAAGGGTAATTCCAGACTCAAGAGGCGCACTCCTTTCTCAAAATGTGGTCCACTGCTTCTTCGACGGTGTCAGCAACCTGCACGATTATTTGAAACATTTTGCTTTAGTGAAGACCTTGACAGTATGTCAGTATAACCGCCTATATTCCACAAAGGGTGATTTTGTTTCAATAGAAAGTGGTTGCAGGTTGCAAACACGTCAATTTTTTGGAGAAAAGACGAGGCCCCTTTTATGAATTTGCATGCAACAGATCCGAAGGCCACTATAGTTCCTTGTATTATTACTGGTTTTCGTGAAATGAAACATTACCAGATTAGCTGGAAACTTGGGATAATTTTCTTTTCCCTTGAAAACTGGTCCCCGTCAGAATAGAAAACCAAGGATGCCCCGCCTGAAATTTAGACGTTATTACGCATTTCATGCTCGCATCTAATCTGTGCTTATATTTTGCAATACACGCAAAGATCCAAAAATCCAGGAGACGTACCTTCCGTGCACAGCAGATGTCAACTGAAGGATTATTTCCTTATCATAAACAGCCTTTTGAGATGGTGGCTTCCATCTTTTGCATGATCAACAAGTTGACTATTGCGAGGTAGAGACGATACAAGTTGCTCAAGCAAAGTTTCTGCATTCTTGAATACAAAGGGATTTGGTTTCCCGTACACTCAAGAGCATGAGGGTGGATTCTGCATTATTTAAAATAGTAACGTTACTCCAAGTAAACAAAAAGAGAGAACTAGAGAACATGCAGGTTGTAAAAGGGTTTATCATCTTTTGATACAATTTTAGTTCAGTCAGACATCATTTTAAGTTGAGAACTATTCAACATTTGAACTTTGAAAACACATCATCCAAGGACCGTATGCATCGTGTATTCTCTGGTCGTACCAATTGAAAGCAGATTCTAATGCAATTCTGAAAGCTCCCATACCAAAACGCTCAGTAGGAAAGGCAGCCTAATTTTCGTTGACACCTCATCAGTATATGATCAGTTCTTAAAATCACCGAACTTTCAATAGAGACACTAAAAATAAATTTTCTCATACATAGCCAATTCACAAGGGGAAAAGAACCAACCTGGTATGTAAGATCATCATGAGCAAAATACAGTGGTGGTTGGATTCCAAGTTCCTGACCGGGAAGACCTCCAGTTCTTAATATGTCACAGAGCACCTAATTATCAGTATCAAAAGCTTCAAAGTCAAAATTAACTGGATGATTGTTGGTACCCATGATAAAATCTTTTTTTTTTTTTTTCCTTCAGTAACACAAACCTATAAAGTTTGAAAACTTCTAAAGCAATAACGAAGCCTCTAAGTCTTAAAATTGTGGATTCTGGACAGGTCTGCAATGCATCATACCCCCCTTCTACGTAGATTGGGCAAGGAAGTAACATGAAAGAAGCATCTTCACCCATGAACCATGTCCTCTCTTGTAGCTAGATGACATAATGGCCATTTTTTAAAGCTGAACTTTGAAACCTACTCACTCTGGAAAATGTAAGTTAAAATTTTTATGGTCAAGAACAGATGTTCGACACTAACCTGAAGATCCCTACTCGCTAACTATAAAATACTGCTTGAACTCTCTGCGAGCTTATGTTATCTCTTAGATTCATCTCCTTGGTATTGTTACTCTGATAGGCAAGCTGCTTAGGCGTCCATTTCTTACATGGTAACAGTGGGTCAATGTTGCCAAAGCATGATGCATAGTCATCAATTGAAAGAGCATTTCTGTTCAAGTTTGCAAGCAAATCAGGAGAGATATCCCAGTCACAATCAACGCTTCATTGAGATCCTCTCATGAGAGCACGACTCGGTTAAGTGAGGACAAGCAGGAAAGAAACTTACTTAAATCCATGTTCAGACATCCCTGCCGCAGGTTCTCCTTTCCCCACAGCAATAGCAAGTTCATTCTCAAATCTGCAGAATTAATAAAAAGCGAAACAAGGACTGATATTTGGTGAACTCGCTAGACTCTTAACTCTATGGAATCGCAATAATCTCTAATACTACTTATACCCTTGTCGCAGTGCTTATTGTAAGTGGATCAGGTCTTCGTATTTCTCAATCAAAAGGCCTTAAAAATGTAATTTTCGATTAGAAATTTTGTTCATAACTCAAGTTGGAAATAATCCACTTGACAATGAAAGTAGAGTACTATGGAACTGGATAAGGAAAAACAAAATGATGATTTCTCAAGTTTCCCCTTTTTTTTAGGCTGGCAAAAAAATCAGTGCAACAATTTTGGCAGTGTAATATTTAATCGCATTTACAAGTTAACTTGCCTAAAAGTTAGCATGTATAATTTCTCAGTTTGTAACATCTCTAGCAACAAGTTCTAATAATTAAAAAAAAAAAAATTAATGTCCTCACTTAGAGAAGGGGTTTGCGTGCGCCTGCCTACTAGCTGCTTAAAAGGTGAATGGCCTTGTACAAACCCGTACGCAATATGATGCAAGCAAAAAAGTAATCCCTTTTTACATTGCACACCTCAAAGATAAATCCTTAATGAGTTCTATTGTCAAAATTAAACTTTTATTAATAGATTTAAATGCATAGCCAACAAGCTTTGAATAAACAAAAAAGAGTTAACGGTCAATAATCCTGGCAGAAGAAAACAAAAAGTTGACATCCAATTGACAATGATCACCCAACGCTAAGTAAAAAATGGAACCCCAAGAAAATATATAAAGAAAAGGAGTCATAAACATTTAAGATAATATTTGGAGTACTACCTGTGAAGCTGAAATATTTACACCCAGAAGTTCACCTAGTTCCGGGGCTCTTTTAGCTTCACGAAAACGGCCTCCTGTGAAGTCTTATAACAGTAGTATGTCATTATATATATATATATATATATATATTTATATATATGTATAGAAAACCTCCCTACTTGAAAAACATATGCTCATTAAAATAGTTGTCAAAAAAACACACACACAACAAACTGACACTGAATTGCTTCGAGTATGCAATTCGGAATTCGTCTTTCGCTCGATTAAAAGGGCGTTTGAAACTTAAATTTTAACCCATCAGGGAACAACCTCAAGCTTTTACAAGCTAAAATAAAGAGCAAAAATTGCTATAACATAAAACTCTCACGTGCTATTATAATTTTTAAACTTAAAAAGAAAGTTAGAACTGAAGTTTCCAAGAGAAGTTAAAGTGAAAAAGAAGAACGACTAACCATTTGTCAGGAAAATGTACGGAATCTTCAGAGCACCTGTCCACCAAAGGAGCAAAAAGAAAAAAACCACGAAAAGAGCCTCTATAAGCCTTACAATTTACACATTCCTTCAATTTCAAGACTTTTTGATGAATTCAGAGAGGAAAAAAGAACAAGAGAATGTAAAGAACGAGACAGAGATGCAAAAGATCGGATGAAGGAAAAAAAAAAGAAGCAAAGAAATTTCTCTCCCTTTGAAGTGAAGTAGGAGCTGACCCGAGTACAGCCGTCTGAGAGCTTGCGGAGAGCCTCCGATGGGAACTTCGCTGCGAAAAACGACGCCGTCGATGTCCAAGGCGATGCCAAACGAAGGTCTGCTGAATCAACCAGCCACAATCAGTGATTGCAAAAGAAGAATAAGAAGCAGAAGGAGAAGGAAAACATGGAAGAAAGGAAATACGGACGCTAAGCGGAGGTGAGATGAGAATGAGCGTGAGATTGCAGAGAGAATCGCTCTTTGTTTTTGCTCTGCGAGCGCAAAGCCTTCCGGAGGAGTTCATGGCGAGGAAGTATTTTCTCGGGAAAATCAGACACGATGTTGGAATCGGCGCGCGAGCGGAAGTGGCGACTGTGACTGAGGTTGTAAAGTCGTTAACTGTCATTTGATAAAAACGACATGTCGTTTTTACCTGCTTAATTCCTTTTTTAATCATTGTTTATAACTAATGTCGTTTAGTGCTTAAATATTCCCGTCGCTAAATCTTAAACACTATCCCATCCAAGTTATCCTATCGTTTCCAAAAGTTTGTTGTCGTTGTGAACAAAAAGGGCATACGGCTTTGTTGCGAAATATGCCGTCGTCTGATATACAGAACACTATGTCGTTTATTGCTTAACATACCCCCGTACCTATCTGATAAACGGCATATTGCTCTGAAGCTAAGTTAAGCGATCGTTTATTGCTTAGAAGGCTGTTGTCGTCGACCTTAAAACGGCAAACCGTTCGTAGAGTTTATTGTCGTTTAAAATATGAAAGCATTATTTTAAACCATTTCGTTTATTGCTTTAACTAGGCACGACGTTCAATGTGACAAATGACACATTGTCTTCCATTTTAGTGATCCTATTGTTTGTTATATAAAACTCTATTGCCGTTTATTGAAAACGACATGTAAAATATTTTCGTCATACAAACCCTAAAACGACATGCTAGTTTTCGCTAAGTTGTCTTGTAGTTTATGAGTAGTATGATACGGAGGGCAATGTCTGCTGCCGTTTCTTTGGTTGAAATGTACACAATTGTCGTTTTCCATGAATTTACATGTCGTTCGAAAAAAAAAAAAGTTCGATGTTGTTCGAGATTTAAGCTTTATGACCTGGCACTTGGCAGATTTGCTCTGTTATAAATCCTAGAAACGACAATCTTTAGTCATGTAAAAGGTGCAGTGACGAGAAAATAAAACCCGTTGTTCTCTCTGACAAACGACAACGTTATTTTTTTCTCACAAAAAACAACATTATTTGTTACAAGGGATGCTCTCATCTTAAGCCATACAAATGGCATAAATTTTGTTGTCGTTTTAGGGGCGAAAACGGTGTTCACAAGGGAAGAAGGGGGTAAATTTAAATTTCACATAATTTTGGAGCAAAAAAAAAAAAAAAAAAGTCTAACATCACAATGCTTATGATTAAGTATACTAAAAAATCAGCAAAAACTGACCCGACATGTTTATTATGATCATTCTCTCTCTTCTGTTTGCCTATAAGATGATATATTGGATTTACATATACAAACACCACCCCAAGCGACGAAGGCTAGGAGATCAAAGCCTTCTTTTTATGCACACCAAACCCTCCACGGGCTATCTTCTCAAATTGAATCCAGAAACTTCCCAACACCAATTCTTCATCCTCTCAAATCTCAATACAAAGGGAGAACCTTTCTCCCTCTAGAAACTCATACCATATTGTGCATTTACAAACCAAAACCAATCCTTCAATCTCTACCTAGCCAACAAACAACATAAAAACAGTAAGGACTAAGGACTACCGCTGGTCGCACTATTCCGCCATATTATCTGGGTTGAAGTTCAAAGATTCCCTCCATATTAGCTCCTTTATGTCTTCTTCATTTAAGGATATCTGTTCGAAATCAAAGACGAAAGGAGACGGGCATGTGGGCTCCTCATTGATCTCGTGAAGGCTTGCCAAGTATGGGTGATTCAGTGCTTCCTCAACTTTGCAAACATGAGCAGAAGAAAGATACATTTTCAGGAAAATTAATGAGGTCAAATGATAGATTACTGTAGCATTAAGAAAAGCTGAAGGACGTACCAGTAATGCGTTTGCTCGGATCAAAAACTAACATCCTTTCAGCCAGATCGATTGCCTCAGGAGATACGTTTGGGTACTTCTTTGCAAAGGATCGCTTAGGGACCTGTGGGAGCTGCTTAACATACTTCCTAGCATTATCACTTCTAAGGAATCCTAGATCAGAATCATCTGGTGAACCTAGCAGCTGTTTTTGGGAAAAATCGGTGATTTGTTTATCAATATCACACTAATATTAGACCTAGCCGCAAAAAATATCTAAATAATGATACACGTTGTAATTTGCTATCTCAGACCTATTAAATAGAAAAATGCTCAAGAATGGAAGTACCTCGGTTATGAGAGTTAACTGCTGAACATAGTCTCTGCCCGGAAAAAGCGGTTCTCTTCTGATGATCTCCATCAAAATGCACCCAACTGACCATATATCAATTGCAGCAGTATATTCTGAGCAGTTGAGTAGCAATTCTGGTGCTCGATACCAACGAGTTACCACATACTCTGTCATGAAATCTGTCTCTGAGGTAGTTCTTGCAAGGCCGAAGTCACAAATCTTAAGGTCACAATTTGCATTGAGAAGCAGGTTGCTCGGTTTCAAATCGCGATGCAAGACATTCGCAGAGTGTATGTACTTCAATCCACGCAATAATTGATACATGAAATACTGCCAGGGGCATAAAAGCTTACTAGGATTGCAAATTTTTCAATAATCCTCAACTTGGCATCACAATATCAGGCTACAACATGCTTCATTAGTGATAATATAGTGCGTAGTGAGCATCCCAGGTTCCATATAAAATGCGAATCATATTCTTAAACAAATGTCTAACAACTTACCAGCATGACCAAATTTTGTAGAAAATCAAGTAAGCTTTGACAGTTATAGGATACCTTATGGCTTATACAGGTTCCGTAGTAATTACAAGCAGTATCAAAATTATACAAAAGCTTCCAGATGCCTTATAAGGTTAGATGAAACTAACAAGAATAGACCTAAACTCATCTCTAGATCGCTTACCTGACAGTGATCGTCTGTCAAAGCCTGGCTGGAGCCGATAATTTGATGCAAGTCGGTATCCATCAGCTCATACACAATGTAAACATCATTGAACTTCTCCCTATCCGGTGGCCTTATTATGTCCTTAATTTTGATAACCTACAAGACGCCAATAACAAAAGTTCTCACTTACACCTTAACGAACTAAAGGGCAAAACAAACAATATCATCAACAGAACTCCCTTTAACAAAATTTCCAATGCAAAGGGACTTTTTTTGTGGCCAAAGTGACAGCAGGCTATATTATTAAAATGACTAAATACGAGAGGTTTTTAAATCTTCAATGAGTACATTTTCATGATCCATATGGCCTAGAAGCTTTATCTCCCGGAGAGTCCTCTTGGCATCAATGCTATTATCAAATGCATTGCCAATCTTTTTTATTGCCACTTCCTCTTTTGTCTCCGAATTCGTTGCACAACTGCAGAAGGAAACTAAAACCATATTACTAAAAAGAGAAGCTTGAGTGACCATAAACATCTACCAAAAAAGAGAGAGAGAGAGAGAGAGAGCTCTCTCCACTTCTGAAAACAAGTTTCAATTCAAGTAAGTGACCTAATGTAGACATTCTAATTTCTAAACAGTTATCTTTTCCTGATTCCTGCTTGAGCTAAAAGAGTTTATTGAATTTACTAAACAAGGAAAAGACAGATTCAAATCACTGAAGAGTCATTGTCAAAAAGAGAAATGAAGAAAGATAGTAAAGTAAACCTCAAAAACAGAAGTTCGAATCTTGAACTTCTCTTCAAAGAAATTCAATCAGATGAAAAATCAACCACTCTCTCAGTATTACTGGTAAAAGTTGAATTGATTTTGTTTTTTTCTTTTTCCTTCTTTGTCGAAGAATATTCAAACTTCCTTTTTTTCTCTCTCTGCTTTTTGTCACATCTTTTATGGGAATTCAAAAACAGTATCTGAAAAAAGAACAAGCTTGAATTCTTATCTAGCACAGAAACTACATCTAAGGCGAAAAGGGTCACTAAAAAGAGTAAGCAAAAGCTCAGATTCCATGAAACCTCAATTCAAGGAAAAAAAAAAAAACCAAGAGACGAGAGAGAGAGAGAGAGAGAACATACCAAACAATACCGTACGCACCGCGACCAACGGGTTGAATAGGAGGGACGTACTTGGCGGAGACCTCGAAAAGGTTGCCCAGAATGTTGTACTGAACGTACTTCCCTCCGTAAGCCGGAACCCCTTTCGCTTCACTCTCAGAATACTCATTCTCGCTCTCCATTTTCTCCGACGACGACGACTCTCTTAGAAAGATGAGAGAAAGGCAAAAAATGCTGCTTTTTTTTTTTTTTTTCTCCTTCACACCGACTGAACAAAAAATGAATATGCGAGGCAAAGGAAAAGGAAAAGGCTAAAGAGAGGCCTTTAAAGTGGGACGGAAAAGAAATTTATGAGGTGGGTGGGTGGGTTTAATTTATTTTATTTTATCGCTATAACTTTTGTTTTCTTCTGATTTGCGTTTGAAATTTTGAATGGAATTTGAAGGAAAATTTCAGAATATGCAAGTCACTAGTCAACCACCCAATAATCTAGAGTGGTTTGTCGGACCCTTTGCAGAAGACCTTAAAGGAGAAAAAACCACAGGGTAGTCAAGATAGTGACTTTTTATGGTATGAATTCGTAATAAGTTATCATGCTGTTGTTGAACACCATCTATTAATAGAAAGTAAATTTTATAACGTGGGTTTTATAGATAAAACCTATCTTTTAATGATGTTTAGCATTCATAGTGTCCCTCATTTTTCAATTAATAATAGATATATATCATATTTGTTGTTGCAAAGTATTAAAGGAGACTGCATTTATTTCAACTTGAATTTATGACCTATTATAAGATAGTTGTATTAAATACGGTATATTATGATTTATTGTGGCATTCATGGTCTTGTGTTAAAAGCACGGAACGATGCCATATTAGCTAGACATGCGATGCAAAACCAATAAAATACATAGAGAAAATGGGATTGTGTTCAAACTGTTCTCTAACTGACCTCTTTAGTGTTTATTGTCTTTTTTAGAAAATCCAAAAAAAAAGTTATGAATATTGTTTATAAAAGGCATCATAACTTCTTTTCTCAGGACAATATTCATAAGAGAAAAGAAGACCTCTTTAGTGTTTATTGTCTTTTTTTTTTTTTTTTTAAAGATAGTTTTACTAGAGTTTGAATTGAAGTAATCAAGTAGTGTTTAGGATTAATTTGTATAAAGTTTGAACTAACAACAACAAAAATAAAGTATTTTGAACAATGGTCCTGCGAAAAGTTGTATCACCTCAGCCCCAAACACTCACTTAAGAGGTCTATTTTGATCCATTCACCACGAGAATGGCTCATAAAAGTCATAAAGGAAGATAACACAGTGTTGATACCTGGAATTTACAAGCCCAAGCCCAATCCACATATTTCATGATAAAGCAATTAATAGCAAAAACTTCTCCAAAATTTTCAAGATGCTTGAAAACTTGAAAATTATCTTAGCCACCTCTTATCTGATATCTCTAATTTGCACTTTCTTGTTGATTAATTACCAAGAAGGAGATCATCAATGGGACCACTTTTATTTTTATTTTTTATTTTTTTAATTTTTGGGTGTGTGTTTCTCTAAGTGTAGAAGACTAGAAGTAAAGCATATCTTTAGGCTTTGGCAGCATCACAACTACCATCGTTATAGTAATTTAGATGATTGCATATTAATTTATTGGGATTGACCCCAAACAATAATTAAAAACAAAAAAAAAGAAAAGAAATATGTCCGTTGTAGTCTTGTACTTTCCTTTTTCTTTTAATTGAATGTATCTTCGAGCATGAGAAATAATTAAAAAAATTACAAAAAAGTAATGCAATTTTTTAGTCATTCATTATTATAACATGTGTAAGGAGAAGTGGTTTGATTTGAACTTACACAATATAAAGCTCTTCTTTGCTACAATTTAAAACAAAGGCAGGTTATGGTATAAAACTCGTTGTTACTAACATTATTTTGAATCAAATGATTCTAACCAAAATTTTCAAGCAGCCTAATGATTATGCGTTTCAACCATTTCAAGCCAATGTAATTTACATTCATCCATCCTTTTCATATAAATCTTAAACCTTATCTGAAAACGCGCAAATGATCGGCCCTTATAAGTCTAAAACAATTCCAATTCCAAAACGTGATCTTCTATTCCCTCAAAAGGAAGAAGAAGAAAAAATGATCTTCTGCTTCTTTATTTTTGGTCTCTAAGTACGTTTACTTCTAAAACAAAGATAGTGATAAAATAAATAAATGCATCACCAAATTCTATCCATTCATTGGATACGTATGTGACCCCGTCAATTCCTTTCCAATATCAAAACTTAAACGAGCACCACTTAAATTTTAGTTGAAAATGGATTTAAAAAAAAAAAACAAAAACAAATCTCTCTCTCTCTCTCTCCTTTTTAATTTAAGATTTTTTAATGGCAAAAATCTACACCTTGCTTTTTATTTCTCGTAATAGATCAGAATGAGACCAACAATTTTCTCTTTTGAATACACAACACACACCTTGCTTGAACAACTTACAAAAGATACAGTGTAATATACGAAAATTCAGACAAAAAATTGGGGAAATATATAAATATTTACACTAATGTTATTCTCAAAATTTGTAATTGCGTTATAAGTTATAACAAACCATAGGGTTACCAAAACAAAGGAAAAAAAGAATTACAGGGTCTGCACCAAAACAGCCACACAAATCCTCCACAATATCCCTTTCAAAACCTCAATATTTCCTCTCTAGCCCCACAGTCCCAGCATTTCCTTATTCTTCCCCTATGGAAAAATTCAAAAAATTACATTTGTTTGTTTTTTTTTGTTTCTTCTCTCTCTCTTTTTTTTTTCTCTTTTTTTTTTTGTTTTTTCTCTCTCTTTTTTTTGTTTTTTTTTTGTTTTTCTTTTTGTTTTGTTTTGTTTTTGTTTTTTGTTTTTTTTTGCATACAAAATAATAGAATTCTAACCCTACAAAGACCCCGGAATGGAATCATCACTAATCTTGTAGAGCCAGCATTTAGTGATGGACCTGATCAGTGATTCCTTCAACGAATCGAGAGGTCCCAAGGATTCGGAGGCGTATCCAGAGGGGGTGGCAGCGGGGGTCGGTGAGGTCCTCCTCCGTTGTGATTGTGGTTGGGGTTTTCCGATTTGGTAAAGCTCTTGATAATACGCCACAGAACCTGCCCTCTCTTCGGAGGGATTCGAGGTTGCGTCGTATTCCCCATTGAGCCTGAAAGAATCCCAATCCGGAATCGGAAACAGAGAAATCGAAAGAACGGCATCGAGAGTAAACGTAATCTGATTCTGGTCAAGAGAGAGGGGGAATGAATTTGGACTCAGTGAAGTGTAGAGAGAGAGAGAGACAGAGAGAGAGAGAGAAAGGATTTCGACTGAGTGGAGCGTATAGAGAGAGAGAGAGAGAGAGAGAGAGACAGAGACAGAGAGAGAGAGACAGGATTTGGACTGAGTGGAGCGTATAGAGAGAGAGAGAGAGAGAGACAGGATTTGGACTGAGTGGAGCGTATAGAGAGAGAGACAGAGAGAGAGAGAGAGGGGAGTGGAAACTGGGAATGGCTGCAGGGAAAGCTGGGGCTGGGGGGCATTTTATGGAGGCTTGGCTTGAGTCCCAAGACTCGTACGGGGCATTTTGAGAAAACGTGTTTTTTTGGGAAGAATTTGAAAAAAGGGACGAAAAAAAAATTAAATTGTGAAAAAAAAAGAGGTTATTTTTTTAGTTAAGAATTTTTTTTTGCCCCTTTTTTCAAATTCTTCCGACTTGGACTGTGCAGAGGAAGAGAGTATACACTATACAAGGTTGCAGGGGATTATAGCCGGTGTAAACATGTGACTTATGCATAAAACGGGTGTTGCGAGAGGGGTTGGATTGAAACTTGAAATTTGAAAATTACAAGACGTAAGAGGTTTTTTTTTTATTTGTTGATTGAAATAATAGTTTCAACTGAGATATTAAATATAGGCTAATTTTGTATTTAAAAAAAGAGTTTAAACTAATTATTTAAATTATTTTTAGTTTAAAATATTTTAACATGTAAGAATTTAATTGTATATATTTTTAGTTATATTATAATTGCTAAGAGTTTGACATTATAGATATATAAACCTATGAATTTGAATTGTTACGTGAACCGGAATGTAAAAATTCTTGCTATAATCCTTGCTTATTGATAATTATTGCATTGGTGGTGATCACCAAAATAGTACATGTCCTTAAAAGATGGTCCCACATTTTGTTGATGAATGTCATTATTAGTTATTCATTTTTTGTTAGTAATTATTAGTTTTAGCATAATAAAAGAAAGGATAAATCTTTTAATATTGCTTTTTTAAAACAAAATATTATATTAGCAACACATGCAGAATTTCAGTTTAATATGTTGTTTAAAAAGAATAGTTAGAACAAACTATATTAATTCAAAAATTATAGTATATGAGAATTTTATACTGCTTATAATTATAAATAATGGTTAGAACCGCTTTTCTTTTGTGTATTTTTATTTTCTTTTAACTCTATACTTAAATTAAGCTTAACATAATTAATGTCTTGTTTGACAAGTTGGTTTAGACTACGGTTCGGATCATTATCTCGGTTATAAACAATGTAAAGCTCTCATATGTTATAATAATAATAATAAAATTACTAAAATATAAAATTCTCATATGCTATAATAAAAACAGTTCTAACTATTTTGTATCGATCATTCTTAAGTGTAGAGGGGTTAGGTGTACTCTTCGTAGTAATTAATGATACTAATAAACTAAACTCGCGGGGACCTCTGGACGCGGTGCAAATATCCTAATCCTAGAATGATGATGCAGTTCTACGTGTAAGCATATGTGTATATGTGTATTTTTGTATGCATGAATTTGGCATGATAATGAGTTTATGGTAAAATAACATCAGGAGAAGGATCTAGAATAAAGAAATGGTACTTTCACGGATTTAATGGAAGGATAAATAGAAAAAGAGCTGTCAATGAAGTTATAACTAATGGAAATGTCAATCTTTGACGTGTTTTATGCTTGTTTAGGAAAGTTTAAAAGTAGGCAATTTTTTAAGTGGGAAGTAACTTGGAAAAAAAATATTCACATGGCATCTGTCTTTTATTTGATAACTTTATAAAAAAATAATTTTAACTAAATTTAACAGTTTTATAATGTTCACTACCTGTAAAGTTTCCATAAACAAAAAAAAAAAAATCCTCTTTAAAATAAGCATAAATTTTATCTAATTCTCTCTCTACACACTCACACACCCGCATCTCTTGGTCCATGTTTTATCTTCGTTTCCTTTGAACTCGCAAGATGGTTTGTTATATGGATGTCCATTTTATTATATGAAAAATAGTTTTTTTTTTTTTTTTTTGGGTGAAGGGAATGAAAATCACTTTCAATGCACTCATATTTGTTAATTTGGCTCTTGATTATCAAGACAATTACATAATAATCACTTTTATTTTAAGATGAGCTTGAAATTTCAGTTATATATGGACCTCATCCATACCAATCTCCTTCTGTTCCAATTAATAAACACTATAAATTACAATCACTGGCTTTTGTTAATTTTTAAAATAAATGACTAACTGACCAGCCGCCATTAAACTGCTTCTAGCTTTTCGTCTTCATCATAGGCTATGTTGTCTGTATTTCTATAATTTATGTTTTAGGATATTGTCTAATAATGGAAAATAAAGTACATAGATGGACACATAGCTCATAAATATTCTCTTGCATTCTTTTTTTTTTTTTTTTTAGTTCAATTTGAGCACATTTCGTACCAGGCGGTCTAGACCAATGAGAGTGAAAACTCCGCGTTTTGTGACGTTCCCAAATGGCCCCACAACAACACACGGTTTGGTTTGTATGTAACTTCCTTTTTCCCTCTATTCAATTAAAATTATGAAAAATGCCGGTACTGTTAAGTTTTCTTTTACAAAATATGTTATTAACAAGAAAATTAGCAAACGATATACATACATATTTTAATATAAACTATTTTTTGTTGGGAAAATGGACTGTATATTATTAAATCAGAAAGCACATAGGTGTTAATAAATTTTGGCTAAATACCTATCCAAATACAGTCCATGAAACTAAAACATATAAACTATTTTGAGATAAACAAACTTCCAAAACTTTTATCAGAAAAAAAAAAAAAACAACACGCCTTGATAAGAAGATAAACAAACATGTTTGTTTTTGAATCATAGGTCCGGTATTTGGGACACTAATCTTCGTGTTTAACTAACATAATCAAAGAATGTTTAACAAAATTGGTTAGAATCAATTTTTTTTGTTAAAAAATAATGTAAAACTTTCACGTGTTATTGTAAAAAGTAAAACTTATTAACGTTATAGTAAAAAGTAAAAGTTATTATAATTTAAAGTTATCGCAACCCTACAAAATTTCACCTAGAGAAAACAAGCGTACCATTCTGCCCAAAATTTGTCACATTGATTGCTGCTAAAACTTTTAGACGGACAAAATGGTTATACTTTTAGTCCATGTTCGACATCATTTGTATTGACTTTCAAATTCAAGATATGAACTTTTTTGGTAGAAAAATTTCAAGATGTGAACTTTTTTGCTATAGATTCAGCAACAACGTGACAAAAACCAAAAGTTCCTTAAAGAAGCCTGAATTCAGCAACAAGAATTCTTCTAATAGGAGATATAATACGTCAAAACGAGGGCATAATCAAAACGCAAAGCCAAATTTTGAAAGTGAAAAGAACATGAAAACAGGCTTCAGCTGAAAGCCTGAAAATTTTCAACTTATTTACATGTCATTAATCGAAAATTCAAAGAGACAAATCGCTTCCGCAACTAAATTACAACACACAGGGTCTTCAAAAACTACCTGATTTTCGATTTTTTTTTCCCGAAAATCCCTAATTTCGATCTCTTTTTTCCTCATAATTTTACCCAAAAAAAACTCTAACACAGAAAATTCAAAAGCTCGCCACTAGACCCTGAAACCACAAAACTTCAAGAGCAACGAATCTTCCAGAAAAATCAACAAAACCCGAGGAATCAGGAGCAATCGAAGTGCTATACCCCGACGGAGTTGACGCCGGAGCAGGAGAGGTGATCGGGCTCAGCGATTCACCATTTTCGCCGTCGCGCTTGCTAGAACCTCCGATCGACGCGACTGGGCTGATGAGGCTCTTGATTATCCTCAGCTTGATCTGTCCACGCTTTGGCGGAAGATTGCGCTTCGATTGGGCGTTCAATTTGGGGCTTAGGTTTTCCATTTCAAAAATCGAAATGAACAATCTAGAGAGATAAAGTTAGACAGAGAGAGAGAGGCTGTGTAGTATCGAAGAGTAGGTTTTTTGATGGCTTTGGTGTGGAACTGGCGTGGCGATTTTATAGTCAAACTCGAAAGTTCAATTAGCGGTAACTCCCTCAATACTGAGTTAGTTCCATGCTTCCAGTAGCTGGAAATGTTGCTTGCCGAGCAAGGCTTGAGAAGTTTGGCCACGTCTTTTGAGAGAAAGCGCGAAATGTTATTGGAACTCACACTGTGGTGGTCCTTTTGAAGTTAAGGTCGTTGGATTGGTGCGGTGGAAGTTTGATCAAATTTTTTTCACGTCGTGATTATTGATTGATGATCGGACGGGTCACGTTATAGTTCACACCTGATGGCTGCTGTCTTGCACTGAACACGAAAATAAAAAGTGGGCGTCTTCTATCGGATCAGGATGCAGATCCTAACAACTCAGCAAAATATAAATAAATAAATTCGTCTTATGCAACTTTTTTTAAAATATTTATTTTCACTTTTAAAATAATTAATGTAAGTTGTTTAATTATTTTTTCAACCAATTAACGTAGATATATCTTACCACTGTCTCCAATATTTTTATTTTTTGCTCTCATTTATTGTATTTTTTTGTGGTATAATAAGTTTTAAACATTTGTGGTAAGTATAGAAAGTAAATTTCAATAAGAGACTTTTATAAAAATTCTCCAGAAATAAAAAGGTGGTCTATAGATTTACTGAAAACTAAAAATAGGTACGTATTAATAAAATTACTTTTTTAGTATTCACTGTAAAAATCTTCGAAAATAAAATACCCAAAAATATTTTTAATTCTACCTAAATCTAATGATGTCGTAACCTTAAGAAGGGACTTCCCAACAAAAGGGTCATTAAAAAGCCAAAAATATTTTAATTGCTACCTAAATTTTTATTTTAACTTTTTTTTTTTAGAAGAGAGTGTTTAAACTTTCTATTCAAACTTACAAACCAATTAAGTCATAAATGTCTTGGTGTCACGCCTCTTTAATATCATGTCATGCTTATTTTTACACATTAAGTTGGGGTTTCTTCCATGATCATAGAAAAGCTCTTATATATGACGCAGTGAAGTCATTAAGGATGAAATTACTTAAAATTTTTGGTGCAATGAACATTGTTAGATACGGAAGAAACTGAATGCAGACAACTGTTTTGTCCGAAGAAAGAAACATCACAGTATTAAGCGTTGTATCATGTAAATTATCAATCTTAAATTAATAATACATATCACTTTTTTTTTTTGGCTGAAAATTCGCAAATACTACCCTTTTTTTCTTTTTGGAAATAAACATCATTCATTCAAACCAAAGCAACAGGCTCCAAGACTAAGGGAACCATTCAACAGAGTCAGAGAATACACCAGAGGGGATTGAGCTCAGCTCAATATTCCCATTACACCTACAAAACGAGGCCTATTTAGCAACATTATGAGCAAAAAAATTCACAGCTCTAGGCCTAAAGATAAAAAGAGACAGCCATAAAAGACTCAAGTCTATTTTAAGAAACTCCAGAGCATTAGCAAACTCCAAGTTAAAAGCCGAAGAAGTTCCTTTGATAACATTGATGATGACTTGCTGGTTATCCCCTTCGAAGATGCAACAACACAGAGATTTATCCAAAGCTAGAGAAACTGCAAACGCCGCAGCGGAAGCTTCAGCGACCAAGGGAGTAGAGAGAGGCCTTCTCCCCATTTCAATGGCTACAACTGACGAGCCGCAGTCACGAACCACACACGCCACGACCACCACTTCCTTGAGACCAACAACAACATCAAAGTTTAGTGTAAATCAATCCACGGCGAGGGCGGGGGAAGGCCAAGGAGGCCACGGAGTAGCGCTCAACAGATTATAGCAGGATAAAATGGCTCTAAAAGTGTAACACCCGAGATTTTTAATGCATTAAAAATGCATTAAATTAAAGATTATATTAAGACAAAGTACAATTAAAGAAAAATATTGTATAATAAGATGGAAAATTATACAGTGTTAGAGTAATGCAGTATAAGAATTGAATTGTGTGGACCACAATTTTATCTTATACTTTTTATAAAAGAAAAGAAAAGAAAAAAAAAAAGAAAAATCAGAAATTTAAGCAAATTCGAGACTTTCTCTCTCCTCTTTCTCTCTCTAGATTTTCTCTCTCTCTCCTCAAATCTCGTTTGAGATTTCGGCGTTATTTTTCGACACCTCCCATACCAGTGGGAAGCTCTCGTTGAGCTGAGTCCAACGAGGTGTCGTGCCACCCAAATAGCCGCCGGAGGAGGGCCCACGCGCCGCCCAAAGTGGCGGCGAAACCCATAATTTCTCGACGTCGTTTCTCGGCCGTCCGACCACCAATCGACGTGATTTTGGTGTCTATGGACTCAGTGTGATGAGAGGAACAAGATGGTACCAATTTTCCAGCTCAATTTTGGCTGGAAAGGCTTCGCCGGAGCTGCCCCGTCGCCGCCGTGGAGCCGCCGTCGCAGCCGTCGTGCCTGGTGGCGGTGTGGCACACCGCCGGTGCCAAAATGATCAGAGGGCGACGGCGAGCAAGACCCCTCGGTCAATTGCTCCTTTCCGCCGCCTCTCGCCGGAGAACGAAGGCACCCGCCACCGTCGACGTGGGTGAGTTTGGGTTGGCCATTTTAGGCCGTTTTGTGCCAAATTGAAGGCACAAACACGTTCAGAGGACTGAGAGGAAGCTTCCCAACACCTCAATTTTGGGGAAACACCGCGAGAAGGCGGAGAACCAAGGTCCACCGTGGAGCGCCGCCGTGAGGAGGTGGAGCCGCCGTTCCACGTGGTGTTGAGCTGCCCCACCATAGGGGAAATGCTCAGAGGGTCACGGGGAAGAAAACGCCCAAGTCAATTTTGGGCTACCGTCGCCGAAGGACCGAGATCGGAGCCGCCGGTGTTAGCCGAGAAATCCATCCTCGATTGGAGCAGATGGAGGCCGAATTGGGTGAAATTGACCCCACCAATCGACTCAGGAGGGTCGAATTAGGGGGGGTAGGCTCGAGCTCAGCCCTCAACGGAGCCAACCGCCGCCGGTCAACGGCCGGTCAACGGCGGTCAACGCCGGTCAAAGGGCAAAATGGGATTTTGTGATCCGGACCTCCGATCGAAGATCCGAGACCGCCTCCCGACTTGTTTCGACGCTCTGAACGCAATGGTGACCTCCGTTCGAGCTAATTCCACTCCGATGAAAATCATCCGGTACCGACTGCACGCAGATCGAGGCGATTCAAACAGCAATATCGGAGTCCAGAATGATGTTTTCAAGAATGTATGATCTCCAGGAAGCATTCCTAGCCATTTATGGTAGCTCGAGGAGCACTGCAGAGGATGCTTCACATACTGTGGATGCAGCGAGATACAACTGGATCTGCTTTGCTTGGAGTTCAAGTAAGTAGGAATCTCGCATGCAGTATGAACTGTTTTAGATGCTTTCATAGAAATTTATGAAATGCATGATCAATGATTGTTACACTGTTTTATGTAAGAATAGGTTTTATAACGTTACAGGGTGACAAAAAAAAACCCATTAAGGGTAAAATCGTCATTTTTAAGGAAACGGCTAGAACGGAGTCGAACACTCCGATTTAGCATAATGTTATTAGATGGAAAATGTTCCGTGATACGTTAAGTAACGTAACGGTCATATGAGATCAGAGATTTCATAAGAATGTTTTAAGTAAACGAGTGGTAACCGATGGGTTACAAAGTTAAAAGAAAATGTAACCCCGGTGGGTTACAAGGCTAATTGAAGGAAATGTAAACTGACGGTTTACAAGGTTGAGTAAGAGAACGGTAGACCGAAAGTATACTAGTCAAGTTATGAAAAAGGAATGAATGGTTAATGTTTACGTTTTATTATCAATCGAGTGGATTGATAATAAAGAAAGTTAATTAATGAGTCGGCTGTCGTTTGATCAGGACACAAAAGCCGACCAATGGAAGGAAAAGGAACGAGAAAGGAACGGAATAGAGAACGCTAGAGCATAGTTCGGGTAAGTTTCAAACCTCACCTACAGCATGAAGTAAATGATTTTTAAATGCTCATTTATATGTTTGCAAATGTGTTTGCAAATTGTTAAGCAAGTTATTTTTAAAGTATGTTTGCATTTATTATGCAAAAAGTTTTAAAGTTCAAGAAAAAGAATTGCAATGAAATTGCAATCGTTATGTTAAAGGTTTATTGGCATATTGATATGCATAACGTTATTTAAAAGTTTAAGTTATGATTTTCAAAGTATTGAAAGTATGTTTTGCATTATGACAATGCATAATGTTTTATAGTTTAAGTTAAAGGTTTAATGATGCATTTGCTATGCAATAAGTTGCATTTGATGTGCAATAAATTTAAGAATAAAAAATTATAGTTTGCAAGATGTGTTTGCATTTTATGATGTATTTATTAAGCAATATGTTGCATTTGTTATGCAATGAGTGTTAAAATGCAACTTATGATTTGCAAAATGTGTTTGTATTTTATGATGTATTTATTAAGCAATATGTTGCATTTGTTATGCAATGAGTGTTAGAATGCAAATTATGATTAGTAAAATGTGTTTACATTTTATGTTGCATTTGTTATGCAATGAGTTGTATTTATTATGCAATTGGTTTTATAGTACAAGCTATGAATTGCAAGTGTATTGCATATGATGTGATTGCATTTGAAATGCTCACTAAAGTTAATAAGAAGGTAACGTAAAGATAAAAAGGAAAGTGTCGTACCAGCCTCTTTGTTATGAGGTAATGAAAGTGAAATTAAAGTTTGACCTCCTGAAGGTGAGGTACAAGACCTCAATGTTTGATGGTCTCAAGTCTTCCACAAGGGAAGCATCATGTATATGATCTCATGATTAATGAGTTGGTACGAACACTAAAGTAAAGTAAGGAAAAGAAATGTTATAAGATAAAGAAAGTAAGGAATAAGAATAAAGGTTGAGAAAGAAATGAATATTTAAGTTTATAGAATGTTCATAAAATGCTCATAATTGAAGTTAATAATTGAGCATAAATGGAGTCATGCATTCTGATGTTACTTGAATGCTAATTTATGAAATGTTTATATGTCATGTCATGAAAGACATTTTGAGAAAGGTTATCATGAAACGGTTTATGAACGACGTTTTAAGAAAAACGTTCAAGAAATGTTTTAAGAGAAAGGTTTTACATTAAATGTTTATGAAAAACACTTCATGTTTGCAAGAAAAGGTTTACGAATGACGTTTTAAGAAAAACGTTGAAGAAATGTTTTACGAAAAACGTTTATGCAAAACGTTTCAGAAATGTTTTATGAAAAACGTTTTCAGAAATGTTCTATGAAAGACGTTTATGAAGAACGTTTTTAGAAATGTTTAAGGAAAACGTTTATGAAAAATATTTCATAAATGTTTATGGAAAACGTTCATGAAGAACGTCTCAAGAGAAAGGTTTTCATGAGAAAAGTTTTAAAGCATGTTTAAATGCTTTGTGAGATTATGTTTGAACTTGCTGAGCGAAAGCTCATTAAAAGTTTTTCATGCTATAGGTAACTTATGGGTGACCAATGGGACCCGTTAGAAAAGCTGGGTGCTGCGGATGACAGATGCGAAGATTTGGGTATGGATACCATCACTGTTTGCTTCCGCTATGCAAAGAAAATGTTTTCCATTGTTTAATGTTGTGTTTTCAAAGTTTAAAGAAAATAAGTTTTATAAATAGTATTAAAGGTTTTAAGATACAGTTTACAAACTATTTTATGTAATTATAAAGTAAAGTTTTAAACTATGATTTAATAAATGTTTCTTGTTAAGTTTTAAGAAACGTTTTGAAATGATTTTAAGGGCAAGTGTTGAGCGATGTCTCAACTTGAATGCGACAGAGGTCGCATCAATATTAAAGAACGTTTAAGGAAAGAAAAAAAAATTTTATTACAGTATTTTCTTACTAAGTAAGTAAGATTACTGTTTATGAAACGATGTTTAAGTAAGTAAAGTGACTGCCCGAAAAGGCGGGTCGTCACAAAAAGTGCCGTTAGCCGATGGCATAATGTTGTCATGAACAACCTCATTTCGAGCCTTCCAAGGGTGATCAATGACTACGGGCGCAAATACAAGCAAATTCCTCTGGTTGAACTCCCCAAGATCAGTATCCTGTAGAAACTCATTTTGGCCGTTTCAATTTTGGCCCACGTGAATTTTGGCTCACGTCTCAACTGCCTCACGTGTAACGGTTGGTATTAACCGTTACAACCGTGTGATGGTCAAGGTTATAAAAATTTGGGTCCTTGAGCACACAATTTAAACAGCAAAAATTACACCATCAAGTGAAGAATTAAGAGTGCCCAGAAAACCAAGAATTCATTAAATCACAGTGTGCAAAATCGTGCAAAAACAGAGCAATCAAACGACAATGGCTGGAGGTAATAAATTCGATCCAATACGCTTCCGTTTTCTATGATTTATGGTTGTTATAAATGTCTGAACAACTCACATTTGGTATCCGAGCCTCCATACCTCTGTCTTGTGTTCAATTATGAACGAAAATTTGCTCTGCTTCACGACATAAGAGCCGTGATTTGGGTTTTATTTTTTTTTTGGTATTTTTTCATTGTTACTGCTATAAAACCATTAAGTTAATGTTTTCTTAATGTTTTATGATGAAAAACCAAGAAATTCGACAAATTTATGTAATCTGTACATGCCGGCATTGTGGCCGTGAAAAACAAATCTTGATTCATATGAATTCTTGGTTAATTATGTGTTTTGAATTCATAAATCATCACATTATTGATTTCTGAGCATTTTGAGATTTGGAACGCCTGAAATGGACGTCGGAGGGAGGAAAAATCGTCAGGTTTTTCATTGGGTTACGCGGGTCGCAACCGGGACAGAACGACCTGGCTGAAGGTTGAAGACGATCCATACGACAGGTCGTTTTGCATTCCGACAGCAAAATGACCCGTCGTTTTTAGCTAGCGTGAGGCACCCCCCCCCCCCAAGGCTAAACGACGTCGTTTTGGGGACACCCCCCACCCCCCCCTAAAGTCAAACGACGCCATTTTGCGAAAAAAAAAATCTGAAAAAAAAAATATTTTTATCTAATTTTTAGTTTTTGGATATGCACATAATTTTTGCAATGATTTCATGGGAAATTCATTTTATACATTATGTGTCAAGTATTTGTTTTATGTGCATAATTCTATTGTTGTTGTTATATACATAATTTTAGAAATACATTTTAATGCATAAATTATGAAATTAATTATGCATATCATTTAGAAATTGTTCTATTTTTATGAATGTTTTATTGGAAAACATATTGTGGTTAATTGATGTTCTAGTCATTATTATGTGCATAGTTTTGAGTTTTATTATGCATGTTATTAAGTTAAATTAACATATTTAGCACAAATTGAAATTTTGTTCATAATTATTATATTGCCTATAGAACATGCAATTTTCATGAATAATTTGTGAATAAAATTAAATGTCTAAGTGATTCATATAATTTTGAATAATTGGAGCTTGGCCACAGCAACTCTAATTATACAAAATTATATATTAATTGGTTCAGGATCACATTTGGTTAAAGGACATTTATTGTAATTAGTTGTACTTAATATAATAAATTTTATCCCACAGAAATTTTATTATATTGGTATGACTAATTGGGATAAAATATCAAATTATATTTTCTAATTTACCCACAGGGATTAGAAAAGGGAACATAATTTGATAGTTTTATCATACTATTAAATGGATCTAATTGAATTAGAACTTTAGCCCACATATAAGTTTTATGTCATAGATTCATGATATTATGCATGATTTACATTGGTAAAGCATGATTTATGTTTATTAGCCTCAATATTTTGGATCATAAATATGTTTATTTTAATTATGCAGTCATACAACTGTGCATTTCTCTGATGTTCGATGTGATATCCCTGAGCTGAAAGGGGATAACTATAAGGTCTGGAAGGAGAGAATTCTCCTTCATTTGGGGTGGATGGACATTGATTATGCTATAAGGAAAGACGAGCCCGTAATTACTGACACCAACACTCAGGATGAGATTTCTCTTTATGAACGTTGGGAGCGATCTAATCGCCTTAGCGTAATGTTCATAAAGACTAAAATCTCTGCTGGTATACGTGGTTCCGTCGAACAGTATGAGAAAGTCCGGGCATTACTGAAGGCTATCGATGAGCAATTTGAAACTTCAGATAAGACACTTGCCAGCACCCTAATCATGAGGTTCTCATCCTTAAGGCTCACCAGCGTGAGAGGTGTGCGTGAGCACATCATGGAGATGAGGGACATAGCGGCTCAACTAAAGAACCTTGAGGTGGATATGTCTGAATCTTTCTTGGTGCACTACATTTTGAACACCCTTCCAAAACAATATGGGCCCTTTAAGATTTCCTACAATACACATAAAGACAAATGGTCAATAAATGAACTTTTGACCATGTGTACTCAGGAAAAGGGGCGTCTTGTAATGGAAATGGGTGAAACTGCACTGACAACCACGAGAGGAAAGAATCAGAATCAATACCAATTTCAAGCCAAGGACAAAGGGAAGGGTAAAATACCTCCCAAAACTATCATTAAGAAGGAATCCAAGTGTTTCTTCTGTAAAAAGAATGGACACATGAAGAAGGATTGCACGAAATTTCAGAGTTGGCTTGAGAAGAAAGGTAATCCAAGCTCATTAGTTTGTTATGAATCTAATATGATTGATGTTGTTTATAACACATGGTGGATTGATTCTGGATCTACAATCCATGTTTCGAATACCTTGCAGGGTATGCGAAAACTAAGGAAGCCACTGGGAAGTGAGCTAAGCATCTCTTCAGGAAACAAGATGCGTTCACATGTGGAAGCCATCAGAACATGCACCTTAGTTTTAAATAGTGGTTTTACTTTGGAATTGGATAAGATATTTTATGTTCCAAACTTTTCTAGGAACTTAATTTCTGTTTCCAGACTTGTACATTTGGGATATTCTTTTACTTTTTCAGACAAATGTTTCATTTTATTTTATAAATCTAATCTTGTAGGGAATGATATTTTGTCTGATGGTCTTTTCTCAATTAACTTGCAAAATGAACCACATCATACTGCTATGCATGTTCAATCTAGCATTAAACGTTGTGTTATAAATGAGGATTCCTCTATGTTGTGGCATCGAAGATTAGGACATATCTCCATTGAAAGAATCAAGAGGTTAGTGACTGATGGAATACTTAGTACTTTGGATTTTACTGACTTCGAGACTTGTGTGGGTTGCATTAAGGGAAAGCTAACCAACAAGTCTAAGAAAGGTGCCAAGAGGAGTTCAGAAATATTAGAAATCATACATTCAGATATTTGTAGTCCAATAATGGACTCATATGGTCTGAGATACTTCATCTCTTTCATAGATGATTACTCACGGTACATGTATCTCTACTTGCTTCATACAAAGGACGAAGCATTAGACGCCTTTAAAGTTTTCAAGGCTGAAGTAGAGAAACAATGCAGAAAGCAAATAAAGATCATGAGGACAGATAGAGGTGGAGAATATTATGATAGATACACTGAGGATGGACAAGCTCAAGGTCCATTTGCAAGGTTTCTTCAAGAGCATGGGATAGTTGCCCAATACACCATGCTTGGTTCTTCGAATCAGAATGGTGTAGCAGAAAGAAGAAACCGAACATTAATGGGCATGGTGAGGAGCATGCAGAGTAACTCCAACCTGCCTAAGTCCTTGTGGACTAAAGCTCTTAAGACGGCTGTGTATATATTAAACCGGGTTCCGACTAAGGCTATCCCAAAGACGCCATTTGAGTTATGGAAAGGTTGGAAACCGAGTTTGCGACATATACGCGTTTGGGGATGTCCGTCTGAAGTAAGAGTATACAACCCACAAGAGAAGAAGCTAGATTTGAGGACCATTAGCGGGTATTTCGTTGGATATGCCGAAAGGTCCAAAGGATATAGATTCTATTGTCCAACTCATAGCACTAGATTTGTGGAATCAAGGAACACCAAGTTTCTTGAGAATGACTTGATTAGTGGGAGCGATCAATTTCGGAACATAGTTTCTGAAAGAGATCATACTGAAGCTCAACCATCTACATCAAGTGATCGGTTGATCATAGTTCATAGCACTCCTATAGTTCAACCGAGTGTTGTGCAACCAATCATTGAGATTCCACAAATTGCTGATAATAATCTAGAGGTCAAGTTGCTCAAGAACCACCGGAAACAATCGAGCAACAAGTTGGACAACAGATTCCTATGGAAAATGTTGAACCAACATTAATGAGATCTACTAGAGAAAGGAAATCGGCAATTTCTAGTGATTATGTTGTGTATCTACAAGAATCGGACTACAACATTGGAGCCAAAAATGATCCCGAAACATTTTCACAAGCCATAAGTTGCCAAGAATCGAAACTTTGGTACGATGCAATGAAGGATGAGATGGATTCTATGGCATCCAATGGAGTCTGGGATCTTGTCGAGTTGTCTGATGGTGCAAAAGCCATAAGGTGTAAATGGGTCTATAAAACTAAGAAAGACTCATTGGGTAACATCGAAAGATATAAGGCAAGATTCGTCGCCAAAGGATTCACTCAGAAAGAAGGAATCGACTACAAGGAGACCTTTTCTCCTGTATCTAAGAAAGATTATCTTCGCATTATCTTGGTACTTGTTGCTCATTTTGACTTAGAGTTACAACAGATGGATGTGAAAATGGCATTTCTCAATGGTGAACTAGAGGAAGAGGTTTATATGAAACAACCAGAAGGATTCTCCTCTAGTAATGGTGAGCAGTCGGTATGTAAGCTTAAGAAATCCATATATGGGTTGAAGCAGACCTCCCGTCAGTGGTATTTGAAATTTCATGATGTCATCTCTTCATTTGGATTTGTAGAGAACATCATGGATCAATGCATATACCAGAAGGTCAGTGGGAGTAAAATTTGTTTCCTGGTTCTATATGTGGATGGCATTCTACTTGCAACCAATGACAAGGGTATGCTATATGAGGTAAAACAATTCCTCTCTAAAAACTTTGACATGAAGGATACGGGTGATGCATCCTTCGTTATAGGCATTAAGATACACAGAGACAGATATAAAGGCACTTTGGGTCTGTCTCAAGAGACCTATATCAACAAAGTTTTGGAGAGATTTCAGATGAAAAATTGTTCACCAAGTATAGCTCCCATTGTGAAGGGTGACAGATTCAATTTGAATCAGTGCCCGAAAAATGACTAAAGGCATGCCACCAGTAAAATTTAGGGATCATGTGGATAGAATGGGACTTGGTTCCCTTATGTAATTTTGTCGTACTTTGTTGTGAAGCTCTATATTTATGATATTTTCTCATTTCAACTTCGATTAAGTGCGCAACTTTATTTCTGAGAAATATCACTAAAGTTTGGACCTAAAATAAACATAGGGTTTATTCATTAAGATAAGAGAGAAAATCTAAGAAACAAGATATATTGTGATACATGGAAGATAATACTCGTTATTTAGAGGACTTGTCGCCATGATTCATGTGTTTTGTTTCTCATTATAGCAGTTGATGTAATACGTGGGCCAAGTGGGAGAATGTAGAAACTCATTTTGGCTGTTTCAATTTTGGCCCACGTGAATTTTGGCTCACGTCTCAACTGCCTCACGTGTAACGGTTGGTATTAACCGTTACAATCGTGTGATGGTCACGGTTATAAAAATTTGGGTCCCTGAGCACACAATTCAGACAGCAAAAATTACCCCATCAAGTGAAGAATTGAGAGTGCCCAGAAAACCAAGAATTCATTAAATCACAGTGTGCAAAATCATGCAAAAATAGAGCAATCAAACAACAATGGCTGGAGGTAATAAATTCGATCTAATACGCTTCTGTTTTCTATGATTTATGGTTGTTATAAATGTCTGAACAACTCACATATCCCAAATCCAGTGGAGCTAATCCACGAGAAAGGACAAATGAACAATGCGCAAGCGAATACTCCAAGGGGAAGCAATCCAAATACACACAGAAAATAGGTATTCAAGAACAGATGCGTAAACGATTCAGCCTCCAAACCACAAAGACGACAAAGCCAGTATCCAATCAGGTATAGAACTTGCCACCGCAAAACTTTGTCCTTCTAAAATGCGACTATTCCACAGCTTGTTCCAAGTAGCTTCATCAATCGGGGAAGAACCACTCCCAGAGCAATCTTTAAAAGCAACAAGATAGGTAGATTTGGTCGAGAATTTAGTGGAGCTGTTAGGGCAAATGTAATGTCCGAGAAAATTTCTTAAATTAAAACTAGAATTTATTTAGATTTAAGTAATAAAATTTTCATGATAAATCATATTTTGTATAATTATAACAAAATATAAATTATTTGTAGATAATATTAATGTGCATTATGTATGTGAATTTTGTGCAATTTAAAGTACTTTAAATGTGTGAATTTTATGAGTTTAAAACTTCAAAAATTTATAAATTACTCTTAAGGTGAAATTTATATCATATTAGTTATAAATTTTATGGTATAAATTAATAAAAGATAAACATATTAATTAAAGTAGAAAATCATGTCATAGTCTTAAACATTATAAAGAAATATGTTAGTTGTCAATCAGTTAAATTGGTAAAAATTTTGTGTCTACAATATATCGGTTGATGAAATGCAGTATAGAAAAACACACAAAAGTAAAAAGGTATACAGTACAGTATAATTGTATTGATAAAGTACAAACACAAATAAATGAAATCCTATATTGGGATTAAAAAAAGTAAGCAAAAAGTAAGTCAATATCTTCTAGAAAGTTTAAGTAAATATCTTTTCACTTTTGCACTGATGGTATAAGAAAAATACAGTATAGTATAAAACTACACTGTGTAAAAAGTTAAGTAGAACCCACCATGGGACACCTAAAAGGAAGAAAAAGAGCTACATCTTCCCTTCTTGTTGTTTCCAGTTTTTGGCCACAATTTTAAGCAAATTTTTAACCCCAAATAGGCTAGGGTGATGACTAATCTATTGAGTCATCAAAGTTGGAAAAAAGTCCTACTTATTCTCATCATTTTCATGCAGACTTAGAACAAAAAATACTCATTTTCCTCCTCTAGAACCAACAGCCCTATAAGCTCTCTTTCTCAATTATTTTACTGAAAAACAACCCCAAAATCTATCTTCCAATCAAGTTCTAAAGCAAATTCAAATGTCTAGTCTAAGAGTTGTCAACTTTTTGAGGTAAACTCTAAACTTTTTTTTATATGTTTTATGGGTTTTTCTTTGGTTTTGGAGGGGCCATTGATGGGCTATCTTCATGATTTTGTTTTAGAAGTAATAGCAAGTTTTGAGCTTCATCAAGACGGACAAAAAGCTAGAGAAATCCTTTGGTAAACCCTAACTCTAGCCTTAGTATTTTGTGGTCTTCTTTTCATGAGTTTGTTATGTATTGAGCAAAGTATGGGCTATGACATGTTTAAAGGACTCTATGGCATGTTTATGTGATATTTTCTAAGTATAGTGGTGGTGTTTGATGATTAGAAGCTAGGGTTTTATATGCTTAAAATCAAGTTTGGAAAAAATGTTGCCTCAAAACAAAGTTTTGATGCTTGTTCAAAAAGTGAAGATTTTGGTCGACTTAGAGGATGGTTTATTTTCTGAATAAAACATGAAATCTATCCAATGCAGCGAGACTAACAATTTTCGTGAACAAAGTTTTGTGAAATTTTGAAAAAACGAAATTGATGGGTTACAAATTTTTTGAGTTTTCAATTAGGAAATTTCAAAAAAAATATATAGTGCTTAAAGAAAAACGTTTTGAAACAAAAAGAATTTAATCTCAGTACTTTAGAAAGTTTTAATCCATCAAAAAAAACCAAGCCCGTTGGTGTAAAATGATCTTTTTTGGTCCTGTTGGAAAAAATCCTCGAAATTTCCATAGCTTTGGTTAAAATCGCAAAGTTTTTATTAAAATAGGTTTTGTAGAAAAATCAACACCTCGTTTTTATAAACCACTGCAATTAAAAAAAATTAAAGTTTTTAACTAAAGTGGGTTCAAAAAGTTTTCTATCTATCAAGGGCAAAATAGTTATTTTTCACAAAAACGCTCCAACGGACTATAAAACGTTCAAATTAAGAAAACACCGCCTAGCAGGAATTTTTTTAGTATTACATTAGTGACAGAAAGAAAACGTAAGGTAAGAGAAAATAAGTTCTATAACGCTCAGGTTTCTAAGAAAACCGACCCCGAATTAGATCAAGTGTTTAAATGTCTAATTTCTATTATTGATAAATAGTCGGTAATAAACAAGTTAGTTAATATCGAGATATTGTCAAGTAGGACACTTAGGCAGATAGCAAAGCAACGAGAACTTGGTTAACGCTGTGCCAATTTCAAGTAAGTTTCAAATCTCACCTATATTGTGAAATTAAATGTTTCTAAAATAGATATGATATTTTATATCATTTAATAAAATGCATTTGTTATGCACTTATTTAAAGTTAATAAAGCATCATGTATAATATGTCACCATAATTTAAAGGACTGGTAAAATGATTCACCATATAAGTAAAGAAAGTATTGTACTAGCTCTAGATCTAAGGGGAGTTTCAATTAAAGTGTAATGTCGGATAAAATTCTTTAATTTAAATATAGAATTAATTTAGATGTATATAATAAATTTTTCTCGATAAATCGTATTTATTATAAATACAATAAAATGTAATTTATTTATGGATAATATTAATGAGCATTATGTCCGCAAATTTAGCGCAATTTGGAGTATTTATAATATGGAAATTTTGTGAGCTGGAATACTTAAAAATCTATAAAATACTCTTAAGATGAAATTTATATTACATTAATTATAAATTTCATAGTATAAATTAATAAAAGATAAATAAGTTAATTAAAATAGAAAAAATTCCATAGTCCAAAATAGTATAAAAGTTTATCAATTGTCATTCAATTAAACTGATAAAAGATTATTATGTCTACTATCTATCAGTTGATGGAATATAGTTTAAAAAGGATACATAAAAGTAAAAAGATACACTATACAGTATAGTTGTATCGATAAAGTGCTAACACAGATATATAAAAGGGATTTTGTCAAATAAGCAAAAAGTAAGTAAGTATATTTTAGATTGTTAAAGTAAATATCCTTTCACTTTTACGCTGAAGGTATAAGAAAATATAGTATAAAATAAAATTATATTGTGTAAAAAGTTGTGGGACCTATCAAAAGGTGCCACCCAAAAAAGTGAAATTTTGTCATATGTCCCTCTTGTTGTACCCGCTTTTTACTTGATATATGGGTGAATTTTTCACTACAATTAAGCTTAGGTAATGACTAAGTTTATGAGTCACCGAATTTTAAAAAAAAAAAATCATACCTTTTTGTCATCATTTTTTTATGCAACTTGGAGAAAACACTCCCCTTTTTCTTGGCAAAAAACAGGCAGCCATCCAAGTCTTCTCTCAAAAATTTTCTCAAAAATTCTTCAGAAAAAACTTCCAATCTAGTTCTAGGTTAAGTCTAAGCATTCTAGTCCAAGTTTTTGTCAACTTTGAAGGTAAAAACTCTATTGTTCTTCTATGTGTTTTCATGTTTTTTTCGAGCTTCTGGGAGTAGTGTTTTGATGCATTTTTGTCACAATGTTAGTAAGGAGGAGTAGTAATCCTTTGAGCTTCACTAATGAGGAACAAAATAAGGAAAAATCCTTTGGTAAAACCCTAAACTTTACTCTATAAGTTATATTCTTTGTCTTGGAGTCTTGGATGTAATAATCAAAGTACAGAATATGGCATGTTAAAAGGACACTATGGCATGATTATGTGGTTTGTTATGTGCATGATGATGATGTTAATGAGTAGAAATTAGGATTTTATGTGCTGGAAATCTAGTTTCAAAAATTTTGCTCTAAAACAAAGTTTTGATGTATTTACTAAAGATACTAATTTTGTTAGATTTTGAGGTAACCTAGTTTCTAGGGAAAATACCAAGTCTACCTAAAATAATGAAGGTAGCAACTTTTATGAACAAAGTTTTTTAAAATTCCATTGGGGTTAAATTGAAAAGTTTATAATTTTTGGAGAAGTCTTGAAAAAGGCCAAAAACCTCACTATGCATTCTGAATTTTAGAATAGTTAAATATGAAAGTTGTAAAACTCATTGAGACTATCAAGGATCACGGACGGCTCACAAAAAATCCACATGGTTAATGAGTTATGAATTTTACTAGTTTTTAAAAGCAAATTTTCAAAAATAGAAAAACATTTCAAAACAAAAGATTTTGACATGGGTACTTTTGAAGGATTTAATCCTTCGAAAAACTGGACCCAACGGTATAACGTGATCGTTTTTGGTCTTGGGGCAAATCATCAAAATTTTCAAGTTCGGGTTAAAATCATAAAGTTATGTTAAAATGAGTTTTTACTACAAAATAAAAACCAAAGCCTTATTTTTCTTGCCCCGTTTTCAATTAGTAACAAAATGCAAGCTTTTAACAAAAGTAGGGTTGAAATTTTTTCTAAAACTTGCTAAGAGAAAAAAATGTCATTTTTCGCAAAAAGGCTTAAACAGACCCCAAAATATCCAAATTAGAAAAATGTCCCTTGGTGGGAATTTCTCCCTATTTTGTGAGTGATGGAAAGGCACTGTGAAATAAGGGAGTTTCTCCCTATTCTGTAATGCTTAAGTTTCTAGAAAACCAACTATTAACCAAATTTGGTAATTAAAGTTTACGTCTTGCTATCAACATGTAATTCGATAATAATGGTAAATTGTCCAAGCAGGACACTTAGACAAATAGTAAGGGAATAAGAAATTAGATAAGTGCAGTGCAAAGTCCAAGTAAGTTCCAAACAATAGTGTGGACAAAAAAATTTTCAAAAATGCTATTTATTTTGTTTAATCAAATGCATTTATAATGCATTCATATTAAGTTATTAAAGCATCATAAATGGTATGCCACCATAATTAAAAGAATTGGTAAATGATTCACTAGATAAGATAAGAAAGTGTTGTATTAACCTTCTAACTCAAGGGAAGTTCTAAGTTATATTATGGTCTCTATGTGTTACGATGATCTATATGCGTATGATACGAACACTTAGTTCCTAGATAAGTTAAGAATAAGAAATGGATAATGAAAATTCATAAATAAGCATAAATAGAAATTATTTGTGGGTTATATTTAGACTTACTGAGCAATAGCTTACCTAGTTATTTAATGCCGCAGGGAATCCAGCAAAGAGGCTGGAATAGAATCACCGTTGAGTAGGCAATTGTAGATGTGCAAATGTATAGTCAAGGGTATGGATACCGCCGCAAGAAAATTTCGTTATATGATAAGTATTTTGAGACATGTTGTTTTGAAAGAAAGATATTAAGTATGATATGACGTGGAATGTAAGATAAGTAAGTGTTATAGACCCTTTTGTGATCAACTATGGTTTTATTAAAAAAAATTGAAAAAAAATGTTGGTTTTTACATGACTTTATTAAAATTAATTAAGCTCAAAAGAATATTTAGTAATGGTTCGAAAAGTCAGGTCGTTACATAAAGAATGTTTTGATCTTGGTGTTACAATGATCTTGCGTATATAGTATGAACACTTAGGCCCTACAGTTAAGTTAAGGAATGAATAATTAAAGTTTATAAATAAACATAAATGGATTGTGCATATGAATAGAAATTATTTATGGGTTATGTTTAGACTTACTGGACAATAGCTCACTCAATTATTCAATACTATAAGAAATCCAATCAAGAAACCGGAATAGATGAACTGTTGAGATGGCAGCGACAATATAAGCAACTACGTAGTTAAAGGGTATATATACCACTGTGAGATTGGTTCCACTGTAAATTATATGAGGTCAAACTCTTCCTCGAGAAGTTAACATGAAACCAATTCGATCTACAAATATATAATATTATAATTGCATATATAACGTTAATTTGTTTTTATTTTATAGTATAATATTATATAACGTTATTTTTGTTAATGGATCTAACCAAAAAAAGAAAAAGTCCCAACGGTGTTTCTATTTTTAATCTAAGTTCTAACTTCTAAAGAGAAGGACAAGGGAAATTTAAGGGAATAAAGAAAAAGAAAAAAGGTGACATGTACATATAAACAAACAGTGAGGAAGAAGTAATATTATGCTTACGATATTGGAGTGGTATAGTTGTAATTAAGTGCTAGGAGGACTAATCATATTGACAGCCTATATATTTTACTCAAATGACTGAAACATACTATGAATCAAAACTAATCATATTGACACCTTGTGGGCCAAACTCTGTCAAATTTTTATTTAACATGATAAAAATAACCCCTTTAATTTCAACCATTGATCTAAAAACATCAAATATCAATCATTGATCTTAAAAAAAAAATGCTTAATCTAAACAAGCTAAACAACCCCTCCCCTCTCCCCACCCCCGTGTGCCCAAGCCCCTATCATCTGCTTGCCCGACCCCAACCTGTGACTCTCGACCATCGCCCCCGTCCCTCTCTCGCAACCCACCCCTCACTTGTGACCCGACCCCAATGAGGCCCTACCACCCTCAAACAGCCCTCCAAACCCTGTTATTTCTTGTCCCCTCCCATACCCGTTGGCCCCTTCGTAGCCCAACCCACCCCTGACCCCAATCCCGATGAGGGTCTACCCCTTTGCCCTCTTCATCATCATAGCCACAAAGCCAAAGAGAGAGTTTTTTGCTTTTTTTTTTAATTTAGAATTTGTTAAAATTAGATTTCTTTACTTTTTTTTTGGAATAAAGATTTCTTTCGTTAATAACTGTTTTAAAAATATAAATTTCAAAAAATTATTTTTTTAAAATTATATATATTTTTATTTTTCCCAAAAAATATGTATTTTTATTTTTGTTTATAATTTTTAAAGTTTAATTAAAAATGCTCGTTATAATTGAATTATGGTTTTGTTAGAATTAGTTACTTTTGATTTTGTTGAAATTAATTTGTTTTAGTTTTGTTAAAATTAATTAGCCACTCAATTTTAATGTTAAAAAGGGTCGAAAATATCATTTTAAAATGTTTTCTAATAGATGAAAGGGCAATTTTGACATTTTAAGCAAAATTAATAGTCAAATCTTACATTCAACTAAAAGAGAGAGTCTCTCTGTAATTTTTTTAAATAGTCAGAGGGTGTCAATATGATTAATTTTGGTTCAAGGGTATATCTATAATTTGAGTAAAAAACAGAAAGTGTCAGCGTAATTTATCTTTCACTTCAAAAAAATATAAATAAATAAGAGTTAGGAGGATAACATGTTTATAATATACTGTTTTTATAGGGAAATGAGTTTACACATGGCAGAAGAAGAAGTAAGAAAATGCAAAAAAAGACCCTAGGTGTGATGAAGCTATGTTTAAATATACATATATTATTATATCTAAAACTACAAATGATGATAGTTTTACATTAATTCTCCAAACCCCCTTCGCCCCACCAAAATATATATATATATATATATATATATATATATATATATATACAAATTAATAAAAATACAAATGCCTAGTCACTTTGACGGTGTTTGGGAACGTAGGTGGGGCAATGAGTAATTAGAACTTAAACATTGTAACATGTGAGAACTTTACATTGTAGACAATTGAAACTATGAGTTCTAACTACGTTACTAAACACACTCTTTAACATTAATGAATATATATTTTCTTCTTATTGAGAATGAGGTTTGACATATAATATTTACAATTTATGTGTTTTATTTATTAAGATATATAAAATATTAGGAATTAGATGAAAGGAAGTTAGTTGCTAACAAAAAAAAAATCGAAAGGACATAATAACATATTTTGAAAGTTAAGGGGTAAAATAATATAAGTGACATAGTTTGAAGAAAAATATAAAATATTATACAAAAAACCATCCAAAAACTAACAGAGTTGAATAGAAGGGAATATTTGCTAATGAAATAAAGTTTAAAGTGATTAAATGGTATGTTCTAAAAGTCAGAGGACGGAGTGACATAAATCGAGGAGCAAAAATGAAAACATTAAAATATGAAAAGTTGCCAAAGCCATTCATCAACATTTTCTTCAATATAATTCTATACTTACACATCACTTTCGCATATCCAATCAGACTGTATCTACTTGAGTATTAAGCGGTTCACATGGTCCCAATAAATAATCGGTTGGTTAATTAAGCATATACTAAAGTAGGAAACATAATCTAACAGGCTAGATAACATGACAATTACTTCCCACAGTAGTTTAAGAATCAAGATAACAGAGCAATCCAAAAAAAAAAAAAAAAATTCAAACATAGACATGCAAATTATGAAAAGTTGTAACAATACGCTATGAAAGCTACTCCAGATTTCAAGAATAGATATGCCATGACGACATAAAAATTGTACGTACATGGGCCTGTAACTTTTTGGTGGAAACATGGGCCTTTGACGTCAATCTATCTACATCTAACGCGGTTTTGTCAAGGTTTTTCTTCCCTCCAAGCGCGACGCACTCAAGGACAACCACTAAATTATAGCTTTGGGGGTATTTTGGATGATGGTTGGGGCAAGTTGAGAATTGCTGATAAGTACTAAAAAGACAATACGGTCATAATTAAAGCCATAGTAGACAGTCATGTTTGGTTGGGAACAAAAAATTTTAATTGAAGTTGACTTTATCATTTTTTATATAAAATTTAATTTTTATAGTTTATAATTCAAATTGACTATTCAAACATCTTATTAAATGATAATTGAGAATTAGCGGCCAAGTGAGAGAAACAGTAGTACATGACATGTGGAGTAGTAAAGAGAGAAAGATACAACCAAAATTCGTCATCATCCAAAAATATATTGAAAATTAATTAAAAATTTTAGCGTATCATTTATTATCATGGCACCGACCGCAACAGAACCCTGCCACGACTGCTACTAAATGTGATGGGAATACATATTATAAACACTAGTAATAAATAGATTGGATTTTCTTTGAAAACAAATGTTAGGAGGATTGGACCCTTTATTTGGATATCAATTTGAATTGAAAAAGCGTACAAGGTATGTTTAGAGAATCAGTTCAAAATATATAGTCGAAATGAATTAATTATAATATATAAGAGTTTTATATTGCATTATACTTTTTTTATAAACTATAAAAGAGTGTTAGCAACATTCTCTTTCTTACCTTCTTTTATATTCTTTTTAGTCAATTTATGACATGTAGAATCCCCTAACATTATAAATCATTATTTAAACAAAAAATAAAGTAATGAAGTCAATGAACAGGAGAGGGTGTAAAAGAGAGTAGCGTTAGTATTTTTATAAATTACAACATGTGATAGTTTTACACTATAACAGTTGTAACCATATAGTTAGAACGACATTATCAAATGAAGCAATATATGATAAGAAAAATACTGCAACAAATTCTAACTAATATCAGTTTGAAGTGATGTTCCAAACATGGAGAAAGTACATTTTACTTTTTTTTTTTTTTTAGACTAGAACATCACTCAAACTAATTCGAGTCTAGCGTCCTATTATGAAATTCAATTTTTGTCCATCTCCTCTCCTTACAGTTTAAGGTTCTTAAAAATTGATCCTTTGGTTTGAAGGATGCCCCTAGTCGAGGTTTGCTAGTTACACCGACATATATGATGCAAATGCGAAACGACTGCGACTGACTTTCTCCCTCATTTTGGGTCCAAAAGCCAACTAATTTTCAAGCGGCGTTCTCCCATGGTCATGGACCCATATGAAGTCATGATGCTTATATATGCATATATATATATATATATGGGGTGTACTAGATAGATGGAAAAGAAATGGGAAAGATAGCTGGCCGCCAAAAGAATGAAACGCCGCAACTGAGGAATTGAACCAAATAAGCCAAAGTGTCATTTTTATCACTTTTTAGAAATTTAATTATAATTTTTCTTACTTAGAGTTATAACAGTATAGCTTAAAGGATAGTTTAATAAATAGGCTTTAAAAACTTGTAATGTATCATATATGTATACATTTGTGTGTGTGCAGTTAGCTAAAGTGTGATACTTTTTTTTTATCAGTTTTTATAAGTTATTATTATTTGTTTTTATCTGAATGGTTCAAATTTTATACTGACTAATCAACTTATAATCCTAAATGGTGGACCCATGTGAAGTCATGATGGTTCATATATAAATGGTGTAGTAGATCAAAGGAAGTAGGAAAGATAGTTGGCCGCCAAAAGAAAATATGAAGGGCATCAACCGGGGAATTGAACCAAATAAGGTAATAATTTTTATCACAAAAGTTATAATTTGTTTGTCATTAGTTGGTTCTAACTAATTTTTTAATTAAAAACAATGTAAAGTTCTTGCATGCTACAATAAAATTAAAAAAAGTTGTTACAGTGTAAAGCTCTCACATGTTACGGTGTTCACAATTCTAACTAATGGTTCTAAGCAACATGCCAACACACCCTATTAACGATTATTCATCTTAGTAAGGGTTATAACAGTATAACTTAAAAGATAGTTTTATCCTTATAGGTTTGATTACTTGTAATATATGTATTAATTTGTGTGTGCTTTCGTGTGTGTCGGCTTATATATTCCATGCAAGCAATCAGCTAAAGTGTCGGGTTTTTTTAATCACTTTTTATAAATAATAATTATTATTATGGAAGAGTCGACGGTAGAGAATGAAATAATTCTCCACTAGTAGAAAATAATCTAAGGACAAAGAGTAACTCTTAGTTTTAGATCAATGGTAAAAAATGAGGATGCAGCAAATCAAAATAAACCCTCTCACATAAGATTCAATACAAAATCAACATAAACTCTTAGTTTTAGATGGCGGAGGAAGAAGGGTTGAAGTTGCAGAGGAGAGAGAGTGAGGTCAGAGAAAATTTTAGAAAATTCTTTCACCGATAAAGCATCGATGATGTGCATCGTCTCAGTTGCAGCAAAGGAAAGGATTTGAGGATATTTTCCGTGGAGATTATCGAGGTACACAGGAGGATTACCTCGGGGTGTTTCTTCGCAGAGGCTGTCGGCATTGGAGAAGAAAGAAGCGCCTAGGGTTTCGACGATTCAGGAATAGGAGAGCATTGTGTGGCCTTGCCGGACGAAGGTTCTGACAAGGAGGTCGATTGGAAGTAGTCGGCCGCGACTGTGCTTGTAGGGAAGATGAGTTTTTACTCAATTATATTGGGGTTCAAGGTGGAGATCAATAGTTTTATTAATTCAAGAGCTGACATTTATTTTGAGTAAAATACTCATTTGCATTTTACACATCCAATTCTATTTTTTAAGTTATAAGCTCATTTGATAACACCCGTTAAATATAAATCCAACGGCCCTTATAACTTTCTCCATCAGTGGAGAATTTTAGCATTCTCTACAGTAACTTTGTCCTATTATTATTAATATTATTATGTAGGTTTTTTTTTTTTCATTTTGTACCTTGTATTTTGAAATTATCAAAAAAAAAAAAATCCTAATTGTATTTTATACAGTTGTATGCTTGTTCCTTTACATTGTAAATTTATATTCAATTCATACCCCTTCTAAGTCAATGGTCTTTTTGACGATAAAAAGACTGAAATACCCTCAAAGAATATTAAAATAAAAATAAAAACAGAAAACAAATAGAAGACTCGTTTTTCCTTTTTTTAATGGAATTATTATTATTATTATATTATTATTATCATCTCAATGGTTGAAATTTTATACTGACTAATCAACTAATCCTCATGCCATAGTCCTCCTGAGGTCAAAAAGGTGGAGGTGGGCAAGTTGATCAAAGCCAAAACTTTGTATGATACTACCGTTTACCAGCTAAGCGAACGACTTACGTCTAGCTAGTTAATAGAAACAACACAAACAGATTTTTAAAGTTTCCAGAATATATTTGGGTTAAAGACCCCATTATATACAAATGGTAGTGATATAATGGAAAATTGGAATTTGTTTGAAAATTTCTTTCACGTTCTCAAAGAGGAAGATAGCGTGGGCGGCCAGCTTCGTGGAAAGGAGTTTCTCATTTCAGTTATAATTCGGGCATTACTCAAATGCATGAATAAAAGTCTAGTCTTGATCAGTTGTATGATCATGTAAACTTCAGAAAGTTTGGACGTTACGAGGTGTTTAATAATATAGTTAGAACTAAAAATTTAAAAGATTTTACTGTAACATGTAAAGCTTTAAACTGCAGCAATTTCAACTACAATTGTCAAACATACGTAGGAACACATGTATGTGCATGTGAATAGAATGTAGTCTAGGATAGCTAATTGAGGTTGATTGATCAGTTTGTTTACCATTTTTTTTTTTTTTGAAGGGGATTGATAAGTTTATTTCTAAAATAATAACATAGAAGGATGTTTTATAGAAAATCGTTTTAATGTCATTTTCCTAAATTCGTAAATTAATTTATCAACTTCTTTAAGTTGCGTCTATTGCTTTTCTTTTTTTTATTTCTTGCCCCTTTTTTGCCGTGATCGACTTCTCTCTTTCCCCAAAGAAGTCTTTCTCCTCCTTATAAGTCAATTCAATGCTCGTTCATATGCTAATTAACTATATAAATGCGCTTTATTAGCTCAAAAGTGCAAAAAAAAAATTCACTTTTCTTTACTATGTTATTGGTAAATACAAAATTTATATAAGACGACGTAATCAAACATCGACCAAGTTCTGTTATCCCTACTACAAAATAGCAACTCCGATGTTTTGTTGAAATTTGAATTCCATAGCAGTGAAGATTTTGCTCCAGACTCATTCAAAGCCATGAATATAATTGCCTAACGAGGAACAGCAAGTCAATTTCTATAAGCTGATGATTCTAAAACTACTCAACAAGTAATTAGCAAAAAAGTTATTTGTGGATTTCAATTCGGCCTAGTAGAAAGACCTCTTTTTATCACAATATATCTAATTTTTTTTGGGTAACACGAAATGGCCAAGGAAAAAGAATCACTTTTGTAACAGTGTAGTAGTAATAATAATAATAATAATAGCAATTACCTTTCTTAAGAAAATGTCAAATCTTAAAAATTATATGCCCAAAAATTCTGAAACATCATCGTCATCATCATTCCTAATTTCCTAGTACCTACGTATTCAAGAAAAGCAGAACCTCACTGTGCAAAAAGAGCATAAGTATGATATTCGATTGCAGCCAAATCAAAACTAAACTTTTAGCCTTTCGTGCAAACCGATAATAAAAGAACAAACCAGCTGAAACATAACTCCACTTTTTCATTTTTTTTTTATAACAAAAATAATACAAAGACGATTACATCATGGCGTACATAGAAAGCCCAAAAAACATATCCCAGGATCAACAACACATACTTATATGCTTCCAAAGACACATAATCTTCTGCCCAAAGAGTTGCAGAGACAACAATTTTGGAAGAGCTTACGAAAGACCAAACCCAAATCAAGAGTAAACGACAAGACACAAACAGACATAGATGGAACATAACTACGATGGGTTTTTTTAGCCCTGCAAGACTTCAACAAAAACACAAGTCATGCAAGGACATAAATCAGAATTTGCCAAAAAAAAAAAAAAAAAAAAAAGACCATCTCTCTAATTTTGTTACACTTTTTATTCAACACAAACCACAAGTAGATCTTAAACTAGAAAGCACAACATTGTAGCTTCAAAAAAACTTCCTTTTTCCAGCCTTCAAAAACGGAGCTGGAAAAAAGGGGTTTCACTTTCAGTTAAGAACAACCCAATTCTTAAGAGAACTGAGAGAGACAACAGAAATCTCCAGAGATCGGAAAACCCATCTGCGTATATTGTCGTTTTAGGAGTCGGGGTTGTAGGAACTCGGAGGAGGAGTTGTGGTGGCAGAGCTTTCGCCGGCTGCGGAAGTAGAAGAAGAAGAAGAAGAAGAAGAAGAAGAAGAAGAAGAAAAAGGAGCTCCGATTCTGGAAGCCATGGAAGCGACGGTTTTGACAAGGCTCTTAAAAATCTGAGCCTTGATTTGGCCCCGTTTTGGTGGAATACTCGTCTGTTTCTTCTCCTGGTTCTCGGGTGTGGAGGAAATGCTCGACATCGTGAGATCTGTCAAAAGAAAAACAGAGCATGTTAAAACAAAAAGCAGAGAAGAAAACCAAAAAAAGGGGTGAGCTTGTGGGGCTTTTTTACCCTGGGCAAAGAAGAAACAGACTCTTTTCTTCTGCAGAGCAACAGTTACGTAAGAAAAGCAGAATAGGAAGAAAGAAGAAGTGTGGAGTGAAAGAGAGAGGGGCGAGACAGTGGGAGAATTTGAGAACCTGTCTGGGTGATTTTATAGGGCGTCTGGTTGATAAAGCAAGCTAAGCAACGGGAGTGCCAAAGTAATGTTCCTTTTAAATGCTAATGTGACACGTGGAATAGAGTTACAGATATAGATCATGTTTAGAGAGTGTTTAGAATGAAAGCAGAACTTTTAATGTTGTGGTATAAAAAAGCTTTATATTATAATAGTGAAAATTTATTTATAATATTTGGTAAGTGAGTTAGTTTGGTAACCAAGTAATATGAGTTATAATTAATATTTTTAGTTTATACAATATTAAGTTTTTATATATTATAATTTTTTAATTAAAATTTATTTTAGCTAATGTTTTTTAACACTTAAAGTTGTCAAATAAAGTCTTATAAGGTGTTTGATAAATATGATTAGAATCAACTTTTTTATTCAAAATATTAATATATAAGAGCTTTGTACTGTATTAATATTTTACTTTTACTTTAATATTAAAGAGCTTTAAACTATTCTTTAATTAAAAAATTAGTTAAAACTAACCTCGTCAAAGCACCCTGTTAATTGTTGGTTTCTTAAGATAAAATGTCCTTGTGTGGTTTATAATACCATGGGAGCTCCGCTTAGTTTTGGATTCTTTCTTCGCAAGCACCGAGACATTAAATTTGGAAATTGAAATCTTTGAGTGAAATACGGATCCCCTGTGTTTCTTTATTGGCGAGTTAAAAAGTGGATTGTTACACAGACCTTTGGACAACCTAAAGTAGCAATGTTGTTTTCTATATGGGTCCCACCGTAAGATATTGGGTTGAAATTTCTCCATCTCAACAATTAATCTTAATTTACTTTCATCGTGATAATTATTCTACATATTGAAAAAATAGAGTCATCCAAACTAACGGATCAATATGTTAAAAACAACTCATTTAAAAAAAAAAAAATGTTACAAACAACCATGTTAAAAATATTTACCATGCATGAAGAACTCTTTATAGCTCAATGGACAAAAAAAAAATCATATGCACTCTGTTTTGAATCTTTCTTTCAATTTTTTTCCCAAAAAAAAAAAAAAACCTAGTTTCATTCAAAGTCTATTTTAATTTTAGATCCATACGTTTAATGTCTGCGCTACTTTGGACATCCAAAGGTGTTGATATGTTAATGCGTCAAATGCATACAAAGATAAGATTTAACAATTAGGCAAGCAAATATATTTTAGTGATTGAATTTGTCAGCTTCTACCTAATTGCCTCTTCTTTCTTTTTTTTTTTTTTAAGAATTATGTCTAAGTTTTATAATCCTCAAAAGACGAAATTATATGTATTTTTTTTTTCGAAATCAAATAATTAAAGTTGTAAACAGCATGAGAATGTCGATTTATAGGCAAAAACTCACCAAAGAATTTTGGCTGACGTAGGCAAGAACTAGAGAAAATAGAATACAAAGGAAATTATGACACCCTGTCAAGCTATACCATTTAAAAACAAAAGAAATTATATAAAAAGAGCCCCAATTTTTTAGGTTTTAAAAGACTCGCAACATTTAGAAATGATTGTATATAGTGGTCCCCTTGTTGCCTAGTTCGTTCTTCTCACTAAAGAGGGAGATTCCTATATATTTCATGAGATCATGGTTGGCTTCTACTTGTCTAGAAGATTGATTTGGATCTCTGACTTATGAGCGCAAGACAAAACTAATTAAATGTATATTTTAGAAACCCACAAAGATTAAATCAAGACATCTAATCTTGATAAGCTTAAAAATTTGCAACAACTAAAGAAAACCAAGCACCTTTTCGTACGCTAGCTACTCAAGCAAAATTATAGAGTCTAAAATATTAGACTTTCTTTCCTTCTTGTTTACTTTACTATTTTTTCTATATTTTATCATCTAGCTTTTTTATTTAGTCCAATGTATGATCAAAATATTCTTGAGTTTTTTGATATGGCTATTCCCTACTAATTAGGATATTGGTCAGTTCATGTATCGGAATACGATACATAGCCTTTTCAGCTAATGTTATTTAAGCATTACAGACTTCAAATAATAAATGCTTTTAAGACTATGGTGGTGTGCCATCAAAAGGGACCCAATCATTTTATTTTATATGATTATAACAAAGTTCTTATACTAGGGAACATCAGATCGCATGTTTTTAATAAATATCAAATAAATATAGTAGAACTATAAATAAATCCATAAATGAGATGAAATATAAGTACCTGTCACAAAATTCTTATAGAAAACAATTTCTTTATTTCTTTTTTTAGGACCTAAAAATCAAATCCTATGACAAAGTCTCGACTGAAAAGAAAATAAAGTAAGAAGAAACACAAGAAAAGTACTCTTTTAGCCGGCTCGTCTGTTGCAGATATGGAGCCAAATCAAGTAGACAACCCAACAAAAAGAAGAAAAAGGGAGAAAAACGCGTCCTCAAAGGCAGAGAGCAAGCGCCGCGACTCTGGCAGAAGAGCGCCGCGGCGCTGGGATGAGGGCGCCTAGGCGCCATAAAGAGAGCGCCTAGGCGCCAGGTGAATTGCGCCTAGGCGCGATGTGGCAAGCACCTAGGCGCCAAGGGTTTTACGCCGAGGCGTCGAGTGGTGAGCGCCTAGGCGCCAGGAGAAGAGCGCCTAGGCGCCGCAGGGAGCGCCGCAGCGCGTCGAGCGCAGGGAGCGCCGCAGCGCTCGTTTCGAGCGCCGCGGCGCTGACGCGCTGTGCTGCGCGATGTGTTTTGAATCAAAGTCGAATTCAAAGGTCCCAAAAACGGGAAACCACTAGGGTTTCCCATTAGTTGCTATTTTCTCCTCCTTTGGTTATAAATATACACAAGTTGGCTAGGGTTGGGTGTGTGAAAACTGTGTGTGAAAATTGTGAGTGGCATAATTTTGTGAGAGGCAAAATTCTTGAGAGCTCCATCCTTGAGAGAGAGAAAAATTCCCATTGGGTGTTAGATAGAAGAGAGTTTTGGTAAGCACAATTTGTGAGTGTGTGAGAAACTGCTCTTGTAATCTGTAATCTCCTTCATCATAGTGGAATCTGCAAGCGGCAGAAACAGGACGTAGTCTCAAATTTGGACGAACCTGTATAAAAATTTGGTGTCTCTTTTTTTCTTCTTTTCTCCTATTTATTTTCTGCAATTGTTCGTTCTTGCGATCCTTGGAATTAGGAGTCGCCTAATTCCCCAACATCGTCGTGTCGTACCACCTCTACAATCCAATTCGGCCCACCCCATGTGTCCCGCTTTTCTCGGCTCATTATGACATGCGTGATGCGTCACGCCATCAATGCCCATCCCAATTTAGGACTTTTTTTCATTTCCTTTTTTTGCCACTAAAAGGATAGAGTACATTAATCAACCAAAATCAGGGACTCCATAAAGGGGTGCCTCCCCAAAACTTCCCGTGTAATTGAGTCTGAAGGCCCAAGCGGTCAGCACATGAGCAGGGCGATTTCAAGATCTTGGAATCCATTTAAAGCTGATAGAACTAAACCGTCAAGAATTAGTTAAAATAAAATAAAAAAGCATCAATAGAGAACCGATCCGGTGCCTCAACCACATGTGTCATAAACTTCCTTAGCATCACACTCAATGCTTATCCTCTCCCGGCCCTTGTCCTTGCTGAAACGAATTGCAGCTGCCATCGCTATCATCTCTGCTTTGGGCAGAGCTTTGAGCCTGTCCCACTTTGGTACAACCAAATCTAATCACTTTATCTGCTGTCTCATGCGATCACTGCCAACCCCACCTTACCGTTTTTGAAGGCCGCCTCCACGTTCAATTTAATAACATCTTGGGGGGGAGGAGGGGGCATTCTGGGACATACTAGGTGAAGATGATGATGGTGCCATGGAGCCAAGAATTGGGGGCGTATGGGAAGAAGCCCTGCAATGCTCTGTAAAGGCAGTGGATATGTGTCCCAAGCAAGCCTCTCTAAGACAATCTCTTTACCTTGAAAAATGAGGTTATTTCTAGCCTTTCAAATAGCGTCGCACACCACCAATCCGAAAATTAGAAAATCACGATTAGAAATTCCACAGGAAGTAAAGCGGTTTGGGGGATTAAGAAGCCAATCCACCAAGCTTTTTTCACTCTCAAGATTAAAGTCATCTGCCCGAATGCTCCAAATAGAGCCAAACCGTTGAATCTTAGCTATATGACACCTCCAAAATAAATATAGTGCTGACTCCGCTTCAAGACAGTAGAAAGGACAAAGAGCATCAGGATTAGGCCACATCACCACATATCTTGCTCTCATGGGAAGCAAATTGGAGCCAATTCCCCAAAGCAGCATGTTGAATCTGTCATGAATGGAGGATTTCCATAGGCTACTCCACATTTTCTTTTTAGGTTTGAATCATTGATTTTGGCCCACCAAGTCAACGCTTTTTACTGAGTATTTCACCCCGGCGATCGAAGTGCCATATAAGACGGTCTGGGATTGGATCAGGGAGAGTAGGGGTAGCAAGGATTTTAGAAGACCAATCCTCATCAAAGAGCTCTCTGAGCTTAGCAATATTCCACACCCAAGTACCTGCGAAACATCAATTCATTAACTTTTGAGATCGTAGAGGAAGAAGTTCCATGAATACCTTGTGAGGTAGGACGTCGGGGGGACCTCCCCCTAAGACAGCCATGGAGTTTTCCAAACGTCAATGCTTGAGCCGTCCTCGACTAGGAATTGGGCGCCGAGAGTGATAAGGTCGAGAATGGCATGGGTTCCTCGCCAGACAAAAGAAGCATGGCCAGCTCGAGACATATCAAAGAAGGTTTTCCCGTCGAAGTATTTCGCTTGGAAGGTCTTTCCCCAAATAGTGTCTTTGTTCTCAGCTAATTTCCAGGCCAATTTGGTGATGAAAGCCTCGTTAAAGTCCTCAAACCAAGACCACCTCTCGACTTTGGTTGGCATAAATCATCCCAGTTCTTTAGGGCCAAGTACCTGGTTTTTCCAAGCTGTCTGCCCACCAAAAACGACGACACAGTGAGTCAAGATCCTCACAAAGGTTGCAAGGGAGGAGAAATGTGGACATCGAACAGGACGGGATCCCTTGCACCACTGCCTAAATCAGAGTAGTGCGACCTGCTCTAGACAAAAGCTTACTCTTCCAGCCCTCAAGTTTAGCTAGAATCTTTTCTTTGAGAAATTTGAAATCCTGAGAGTGGTTTTTTGACAAAAACAGAGGGTTCCCCAAGTATCGTTCAGTCCTTTTGAGTTCTTTCATTTGCATACTCCTCATAATTACCGCCTTCTGGTAAGTGGGACTGTTCCCTGAGAAGATAAACCGACTTATCAAGGCTAATAAGTTGGCCTGGCCAGTTACGGTAAGCGTCCAACGCTCTTTAGACTACAGCAACATCAGCTTTCTTTGCACGGCAAAACAGAAAGGAATTGTCAGCAAACATGAGATGGGTGTTTTCAAGAGCATTTCTGGCAATTTTGACACCCTGCACATCGCCCTCTAATTGTTCTTTTTGAATAAGTCTGGACAAAACCTCCACGCAGATGATGAAGACATAGGGAGAAAAAGGATCCCCTCGGCGAATACCACAACGAGGACGAACAAAGGGCAGAGGGCTTCCATTAAGGAGAATTGCCAGCAAGGTAGTCGAGACACAATACATCACCATGGCAACGAATCTTTGATTGAATCCAGTTGCCTCCAAGACTCTCTTAATAAATGGCCACTCGAGTCTGTCGTAGGCTTTGTGCATATCTAGTTTAATGCCTACGAGCCCTTTTTTACCTTTCTTCTTCCTGAGGCTATGCATGTTTTCTTGAGCAAGTACCGAGTTTTTGGCGATTCAGCGACCCGGGATGAAGGCCGATTAAAATGGGGATGTGATCTTGTTTAGAATTCTCCTAAGATGGTTCGCCAAAATCCTAGCCACAATCTTGTATGACAGGTTGCAGGGACTTATGGGTTTAAATTGGCTCACTTCATCGGGACCCATCTTTTTGGGGATGAGGACCACAAAATCGTGGTTAATTATTTGTCAAACCTGCAAGAACAGAAAAAATCATGGACAAAATTAATGATTTGAGGTCCCACGATGTCCCAATAATGTATATAGACTCTCGATATAACATCTCAACCCCACGAGGCTCATTGGCTCAGACATAATCGGATCTTATACTCAGTAATTATACATATTGTTTTGTCTACGAGTCTAGCTACCCTCAAGAATTTCTTCAATCCTTAAGATCAATTGATATCTACACTTCCACTTAAGAACCTTATAAAAAGAAAAGTCTTTGGTTTAAGTATTAGGGGATGCCAAGAAAACCTGAAGGCTGTTAGGTGCCTATAAAAATAATACATATGAGTAATGAATATAAAACCCGACTCTATCAATGTCCCACCAAGGGGACTCCATGGGGTTGAGGCATCACATAAAAACGAGCATTTTTTTTTAATGTAACACCTCAACCTCCCACAGGGTCGAGCAATTACACCCGACATGCCATCAGGCCCTGGAGCCTTGAACGGATGGATCTTCTAAACTGTCTTTTTAATCTCACTAACTATTGGGGTCTTTTCCAGCGTATCCTTGTCTTCAGTTCAGATATCCGCAGAGAACAACCCGTTCGACTCATCAGGGATGCTCAAATTTGACGAAGAAAATAACCTACTGAAGTAAGTATTGAGAGTGTAGCCAATTGATCTGCGGCATCTCTTCCATCTCCCATTTTCGTCCTTTAAGCCATATTTGGTTTCTTCGTCTCCGGATGACTGTCGATGTGTGGAAAAAATGTGCATTCTGTCACCATTATTAAGCCACAACTCCCGAGGTCTTTGTTTCCAAATTTTTTCCATACGATTCCAATTTCTAAGATTTCCAACTGGACTACTGCTTCTCGTTGAAGGTTATCCTGATTTGGTGGTAAATTTTGAAGCTCAGCCAGCTTTTCTTCAAGACTTTTTAAGTTCTTCTGAGAAAAACTGAAAGTTGACTTGTTCTAAGCAACCAGAGCTCTCCGAGTTGCTGTTATCTTCGCCATCATACTCCTACTCGGGCTTCCTGATTGCTGGATATTCTAAGTCGAATCCACAACTAATTGCATGAGTCATCTATAGTACAGGCTTCGAGAAATCTAAACAGGCACCAAAGCTTTTCCTGGTCCAATACCGTGTCTAATATCAGCGGGGGTGGTCCGAAGTCATAATGGGAAGTTTAGTTACTCCCGCCCGCGGAAAAGATGTCAACCAATCATCACTGGCCACCGCTCGTTCAAGTCTCTCCATGATAAAACTTTCAGGGCTTCTTTTATTCACCCAAGTAAACCGAACCCCTGACGATCCAATGTCAATCCCTCCTTCATCTAAAACTTGTTGCAGATATTTCCCAATCAGAGGGAACAAATTCTTTTCCACCCCATTTTTCCTCTTGAGATAAAATCTCATTTAGGTCCCCAATGCACAGCCACGGGCCACCAAAACCAGTCACCATTTCTTTCAAGTTCTTCCAAAAAGAGTCCTTCTGATTATCATAAGGGGGCATAACAGCAGCAGAGAAGCCAATCCACACTACCCACAAGACCACTAATCACAACACATATCATGTTTTTATTAGAGTAAATAACATCCACTTGGAGACCCATTTTCCATTAACAGCATAAACCTCCAGCTCTGCCTACCGAAAGAATAGAGAAGCTACTCTAAAATCCCAATCTCCTCCTAACCTCTTCCATCTTATTTATAGAAGCCTTCGTTTCTATTAAGAAAACATAATCAAGATTATGATTTTTCAATCAAGCCCTAAGGCTTTGCTCTGCCACGGGTCGGACGGTCCCGCAGCAATGCCACGATAGGAGCCTCATGGCGCCGCGGGGCATGTTTCGGCCAGCCTCCTCGGCCATACCAAAATGAATCAAATTTGACAACAACCTCCACAACATTCAATGGAATAACTGATTCACCTTCGCCATTACTAGGGAATTCGAGAGAAAGATTCTTACCTGGAGATTTAAGCTTAGGTTTGTTTTCTCCTGAATGAACTCAAAAAGTCCGTTTTCAGAGCCGACACCTTATCAAACTATAGCGTCCTTTCAATTTGCAGAATTGTCGTCGGCGGTCGTCGAGAATAACTCTAGGTCACCCGAAGGGGTTGTAACCCCATCCGAGTTGGCTGCACAGGAGAGCTCCATGTATTGAGGGGAAAAAAAAGTGGGCCCTCAGTATGTCCAAAGGACGGAAGATCGAAGGGTTAATAACACAAGCGTTCTTTTTTTATACGTAGGATTAAAATAAATCTTCAGTTTATAAATATTTTTTATATATCTCAATATATATATATAAAGATATTAATAACATAAATAATAATATTATTAGTTTTAATGTATTTGTTAGAATAATTAAATATACATATTTAAAATTTTAAATAAATTATAATATCATTATATTTAAAAAAATCTCTAAAATTAAACTATTTGTTGTTTAAATTCAAATTGGTATAATGATTTTAAAATTTCTTCAACTATATAATAGAATTTTTTAATAGAATCATGATTTTATTGACAAATTAGAATTAGAATGTTATAATTAAATTAATGAGGTAGTATTTATTAAGTCATTTTTTGTGTCATATAGATTATATAATTAATATATCTTAAATCAATGATATGTAATGACCTTCGTTTTTTTAAACTTCAAGTGGTAATAACATTTACGTTTTTTTGGTGATATATAATTAAATTAATGAAATAGTATTTATTAAGTCTTGTTGTGCGTCATAGGTTATATAGTTGATATATCATTAAGTTAGTGATACACAATGATAATGATATTTAATGACATTTATTTTTTAAGACTTCAAGTGATAATGATACTTCCTATTTAGGGTGTGTTAATGTTATGGATTGCAAATACAAACAATATTACATTAAACAATATTACATTAAGTTAATGATATTCATTTTTTATTGCTTCTTGTATTATTTTTTAAAAAATTCTATTGCAAGTGATTTAAGGATATGGATGATTTTTTTATTGTTTAAGTTACATCATAATTAATTAAGTATATCTGTATTTCTCTAATATCATTTTTTCAATGGCCCAACTATGAGAAAAATAAGGAGATTTGTTACAAAAATAAAAATAAAAACATGATAAAGTCTACTTAAAGGATATTTTTAGATTCTCAATATATGTAATTTAAAAAAAGGATATATAAGTGATATTTGAAAAATGAAGACATTTTTTAATTTACTTTTTTAAAAAAGGACACATGTAATTTTTACAAGATTGAATTGATTTTATTGCATAAAAATAATAAAAAACTATCTCCTATTAAATATTTATAAAAGAAAAAAAATAGCATATTGAATGGTTCCATTTTTGTGTTTTTTTTTAGAGGCTTTTTAACTTGTTCTTGGGGACTTTTTTTCTACTTTCATCAAGTTATGTTATTTTACGTGTCTCTTTGTTTACTTATATTTTTTTTTTAATTTTGGTATTTTTCTCGTTAAGCTTAACGCATAAAGTGTATATTTCTCCCATTTAATTCATATATAACATTGTTCTACTTTTATACATATATATATATATATATATATACCATTGAGTTGTTTTTTTTTTCAAATAAACATCTTTTTTAGAAAATTGCAAATAAAGATTGCATTAAACTTAAAAAAGTTAAAAATCTATCTGTCTCACTAATAATTTAATTTATCTATAAACTTGTCCAATTGAATAATTGTTTGACAATTATCACACTAATATGCTTTTCATTTGCAAGTCTGCACCAAAAAAACTTGGTATCACATATACCAGCTTTCATCGTTGAAGACATTCTAAAGTTAGATGAATATCTTCAACAAAATACTTTGCCCCTGTCATGAAAAAAAAGAGATGAATGGAGAAAAAATAAGTCCAACATTTAAAAGCATGACATTAACTATGAGTCCAAATATTGAATGGAAAATAAAAACAATACCTTAATTTTTTCTAGTGATTGAAATCATTTAAATGTAAATACGAGTTTTGATCACTTGCAAGTTGAGTAGAAGGAAGAAAACCTGTTATAACCAAAAAACCAAAAACATTATAATAAATTGATACAAAGAGACGAAGTCGGTCCTCTTCTTCACAAGAGTTTCTCTGTTTCTTGAAACAGGGTAAAAAAGTAAGAAGGGAAGAAAAAAAAAAGCAAGAATAAGTCATACATTAGCTTCTCTCGTACGCTTTTGGTTTTTTTTTTTTAATCTTTTTATTTTATTATTTTTGAAGATTAAGTGGGAGGCAATTTTTTATGCACCAAAGCCAATTCAATCTTCCCCTGCTTTTGACGTACTCATGGCCCACTTTTTATTTTTTAATTTTTTCCATTAATACTCCGAGCTCTCCCGTGCAGCCAACTCGGATGGGGTTATAACCCCTTCGGGTTATATAGGGCCCATTTGTTTCGTGGTTTGAATCACGATTTGAATCATTTTGTTACAGTATTTTCTCTCACAAAAATTTAAATCTTTATTCAAAAACTCTATTTAAATACTCGAACCAAACGGACTCATAGAGTTACTTGGTGGAGAATATCCAATGTCATGATTGGTTTTCTCCAATGGGCCTTCTATTCAATAAAAAAAATCAGAAAAAATTACAATATGTGTGCAAATTATTATTATGAAATTAAAATCTAACACAATATTTAAAATATCTTTAAAATGTCTTTAATGATATAGTAATTATCTTAATGATATTACATATTGTACTATATAATTACATATAAATAATTTTAATGATATCATTATGAGACATTCGTAGAATTTTTACAAATTAAAATCATATTTCAATTCAATAAACGTAATTGGGCCAATTGTCTCGTTAACCCAATAAAATCACCCCAGCCAACATCCTTATCAATTGGAACAGGGGCGTAGAAGTCACGGGCCTTGCATTTTTTGGAGCCCAAAGCACGCCTGGGAATTTGGGGAAATCTAGTGGAGAGTTAAATAGGGTCAATGAGACATGCGGACCTTTTTTATCTATAGAATTAAAATATATCTGTAGTTCATGAATATTCTTTATATCTTCCAATGCATATGTATAAAGAAATTAATGACCATAATAATGATATTATTTGTCTTAATTTATTTTTTTAGAATAACTATAATATACATATTTGAGATTTTAAATAGATTATGATACCAATATATTTAAAAAGAATCTTGAAATTAAGGTGTTTGTTGCTTAAATTCAAATTTGTATCTAAAATAACGATTTTAAAATTCCCTGAAAAGATGAAATTTTTTTACCGACAAGTTGGATTTACCGATAAATTGAAATTAGGGTGTTGTAATTAAATTAATGATATAGTTTTACTAACAAATTGAAATTAAGGTGTTGTAATTAAATTAATGACAAAGTATTGTTAAGTCTTTTTATGCATCTTATTGGTTATATAATTGATATATCATTAAATTAATGATATGTAATGATAATGATATGCAATGATATTTATTTCTTAAGACTTCAAGTGAATGATATTTCAATTTTTGTGTGATATATAATTAAATTAATAATATAGTATTTGTTAAGTCCTTTTGTGTATATTATAGGTTATATAATTGTTAATCATTAAGTTAATAATACGTCATGATAATAATACTCAATGGCATTTATTTTATTTTTTTAAACTTCAAGTGATAATGATAATGCATCAGTGTAATGTGTTAAAATAAGAAATATACGTATATATTTTTTTACCTAATTTAACATTTTAAGAAATAAGGAAATTTGTTATAAAATTTAAATACATGGTAATATTTAATTAGAGGGTATTGTAGGGTTCTGAATATATAAAATTAAATAAAAAACATATAAATGATATTTACATAACAAAGACAAGTATTAATTTACTCCTTAAAAATTTGACAAATTATGTAATTTTTACAGTCCAATAAAAAAGCATCCATGGAGTATTGGGCCACTTCCAAGGCCACAAAATTATTGCAGTACTGGGCCATGTGTGGTTCGTAGGACTAGGGTAGTAGGACGGGTTCTTGGCTCACAAGAGATCTTCCGAGGGTCACGGGTGGGTCCCCAAAGACTTTTGTAACTTTTTTTCTCGAGGGTGTTAGCCAAAACAGCCTTCCCACTCTTTCAGCTAGCTACTCGGCCACCTTTTGCATGTTCGACGCTGAATCTCTCTCTGAATGAGATGGCATGCTTAGGGTCAACATTCCTTCTGTCTTGACAGTCTCCAAAACAGGAATTGAGTCACGAATTGGGCTCTTGCCTCTCCTCGGGGAGGGAGAGATGGCAGTATTGGAAGGTCTTTGACCTCTGGATAGAGTCCGAATAGGGGAGTCGGGACTAACTATCGGAATCTTCGTTGCTTTCAAGCCTTGCTCCCTAGCCTTGCCGGTCTGATTTTCCGGCAGAGGCTTGCCGGAAGACGCTATTTCTCCTAACTAAAGTCTTCTTAATCATTTCCCATGGCTTACGTAGCCCATGAGGCAGTTGTCCCTCGCCGCCAAAAGCACGTCTAGCCTAGAAATCCCGATCATAGCCAATGACCGTGCATCGGAACCGTGACTCCATCCAATGATTTCGCCCGCACTTTCCTTCTTGAATAGGTCTTTCAACTCGCTAGCTTACGAGGAAATCCAACAAAAAAAGGGTTACAGAGATTTTTACCAGAACTTTAAATCTCAAGAACTTAATATTCTTGAGGCCTTCATTGTCTTTGATAAGCACTTCCACTGGAGTACCAACTTTCTTGGCAATTATGTCTCCATTTGCTTCAGAGAACAATGGTAGTGGCAGACCTCTTGCCAGCTTCCATTATAGGGCTATTCCTTGAGAACGTCCCCCACTGACCAGCCATGGTCTTTTGTCTAGGATTTTGGTGTAGTCCTCTTCACTTGAGGAATGGAATCCGCAGATTATCGCCTTTAAGTTCTTCAAGTTTCCGTCGTTTGGAGCACTTCCGGACCTTGTTAAGAATGAGCCCCAATAGACTTTTGGATGTGGGTTTTTTGCTCACTAGTTTACCCACGAAAGACTTCCCAGCAATCTTCTTTGCCGCTTTAAAATTTGGAATTAGTTCAAGAAATTCACTCCCTCCGATTAATGGGGATTCTTCCGTAGAGTTGCTATTCGTAGATGTTTCCTCTATGGATTCCATTGGCACGCAAGACTCAGAATGAAGGAAAACAATGGCGATTGAGGCCTTAAGAAGAAAACTTTGTTTCTTGCCCCACCCAATTTAGGACTAGGTGCTTGGTACTGGAAATTCTCTTGTTTTAAATTGTGTTTGGCAACTGAAAGGTGTCAGCAGATGCATAGAGCCGGAGCCTGGAATGTTCCTTCGATGGTTTATATTGCAACTTATTTTTGTTTTATATTGCAATATAAAAAAGCTTTACACTGTAAATTTCTCATATACCATATTTATGACGCTCTTAAAACTTTATCTCACATTAATCAAAATGTCGATAACAACATGTTATGTTAGTAAATCAACACTAGATGTATTTATCATATGAGGCATTTTAAGATACCACGTCTACACCAACTCGTCGATTAATACTGACACAATTAGTAAAGTTGAATGGTTTAAGAGGGACATCTCACACTCTAATCTAACTAGTATTGTAAAAAAAAGAGAGAGTTTTAGAAATGATACTTGTTTTTTGACTGTCCATTTCATTTTGGTTCTTGACTTTTAAAATATCTAAAACTTAAACATTAATCTATCAATTTATTTCTGTTTTAGTCCCTTTTAATTAGTTCGGTGTTAAAAACATAACAAAATATACAAATAATATTAAGTTAGCACGGTGTTATATATCATTTTTGTGTTAGAATCACATGTATGTTCTGTATTCTATTAAGAAATAACAAACTTTCTATCAACATTACTTGCATATTTTATCACCGTTTTTACTCGTAACTTATGAAAAGACCTAAACCTCAAACAAATCGACAGACCAAGAATTAAGTTTGGAACGTTGTAAAAGCAAAACTAAAGTTAGATTGAGGATAAAATTCACAAGATTAATTACAAGTGGTGGAAGTAATAATAGTAATAATAATAAGAAGAAGAAGAAGAAGACCAGTTTACATGCACGACCGAGCAAAAAAGAGTTTAACAGTGCACCAGCGCACAAGCACAAAAGCGCGAACAGTTGGGCGTTTTGCATTTGGCGGGAAAGCTCAGTCACCAGTCACAACAATGGCGTAGAGCTTTACTGAGAGAGTTAGAGAGATGGAGGAAAAGCTCATCGCGGAGATGGGTTTGCCCAAATCAATGCCCAATATTTTTGCTGCGCGTAACATCACCACGGCAAAGGTAACCTCTGAAAACCCTAATAGACGTTGAATGTATCGTTTTGACAAAATCTCAAATTCTCAGTCCTCTCTGATAATACCTGACGAATTCACCATTTTCGAGTTCTTTTTGCCCTCAGGTAGCCCTAGCCCTAACCGAATTCGAGCTGATGCAGTTGCTCGACGTGGAAATGGCGGAAGTCTCCTCCGCTCTAAAGCGCATTAGCGAAATCGCATGCCCTCCTTACCAAACCGTGAGCAAAAAGAATTTTTCTATCTTCTCTCGCTAATTTCTCTGTGGATTTCACGGAATTGTGGTCTAAGGTTTGTTTTTTGTAGGCATTGTCTCTAATGGAGCAGCGAATTCAAAAGGAGGACCATGGGGGTCATCTTCCGACGGGTCTTAAGGTTTTAGACGAGCAATTGTGTGGCGGAATACCTTTCGGTGTTTTGACGGAGCTTGTCGGTCCTGCTGGGATCGGCAAAACACAAGTATGCTTCTTTTTTTCCAATCTGTTTTTGGGTTCATTTTGAGAAGTTGTGGTTACGATGTTGTTTGGACAAAATGGGCAGGTAGTGCTATTTCTATTAGTTTCTTAGTTGGCTTTTGTTGAGTTTCTGCGGCCTAATTATCGCCTTGACACGGAGATAGCATGCAGATTAACCTTTTTAGTGTGTGTGTCAGCGTTTGCACACGTATTTCGGCTGCCTTAATTACAGTTTTATTGTGGTTGTCCTATTTACTCTTATTTTGAGGGAACTTATTTTTGGGAATGAGATTAGAGAGTAATAAATACTACAGTGAATCTGAGAGGCGTGACTGTATGAGGTGTGATTCTCTTGTAATCTTTTAATTTATTAATGATGGAAAGGGGATTTATCTTTCACGTCGAGAGTGAACCACTATAAATTTTATGTGTCCTTATTTGCTTTTTTGTTTATGTTATTGCTCTTGTTAGAAAAGGTTTAGAACGCTTAATCTGCAACAGGGTTTTCACTGTCCTATACCAGTTGAAGCCACTAATAATCTTGCTTCAAGGACTTGAAATAAAATAGGAATTCTAACTTTCTTCTTCTCAAGAAGATTTGTTTTGAGGTCATTCTTATTTTTCTTATTGAGGCAAGGTCTTTTGCTTATTATCTTGTATGTTTGAATGAAGATTTTAATCTTACATTGTATCCTTTGATGTAAATTTGTAGTTTTGTATGAAGCTTTCATTATTTGCTTCATTGCCAACAGCTTTTGGAGGTCTAAATGGCCGTGTCATCTGTATTGATGTCGAATCCAAATTTAGTCCAAGAAAGTGCATGAATTGTGCCTACGGATATCAGTTTCCGATGATAGAAATTGGTGTCCAAAGTTTCCCTGATATATTTAACATGAAAGGAATGGCACAGGAGGTCTGCAGAATTTATAGTTATTTTCAGCGTCCTTTGAATTTGTTATTCTGAGCATCAATTTCAGTTGCAATGAATTGTTTTCTATATATGACTCCGATTTCTGGTAGGATCCCAGTTCTGCGGCCAACTTTGCTTTCTAAATTTACTGAGAGGTATGATTCCAAAAAGGCTTTATCTTCTTAGCTTTATAAACGGACGACACAATACTGAATGGAAGAATTTCATTGCAAAACTAATTGGTGAATACTCATGTTGTGTGAAAATCAGAGCTCATTTAGCTCTCACTCAAATGTCCAATTTTTCCTGTCTGATACATTTTATTTTCTTTATCATGAGCTAAAAGCCTTTCACACGCTATTACTGTTGTTATGAAATGCGGCATTATGTCCTTTTGGTGCATGGAATCCCATTGAATATCATAGCTGCTATATATTCCAATCTCTTTTGCTGCATTTATCTCATCCTAGTCAAAACATTTTAGCTGATTGGAGTCTCACCAGTTTGCAACAAATTCAGGTCTCTCTTCTTCAGCAGCAGGTGAAGTTGGTAGTAATTGACAGCATGACTGCTGTTATTTCAGGGTGAGTTGATCTTTGTAATATATTGACTCAGTTTCAGAATCGTAAATGTTCATAATTGATTTGCCTCCATACCTTGGGTTAGGTAAGAATAACCTTGACTCGAGGATTGTTACATATGACAACAGTCCTCAGAAAGCATGATGTCCAACGCATATTTGAATAGCACTGAAGAACGATACAATAATATACCAATAATATACCCCTTGAAACCTCAGTATATTTGATGCCTTTTGTCAAAGCTGCAGGCATGTGATGAGATTGGTCTCTTTCTCTCTCTCTCTGTGGGTCAGATGTTTTTGTTTAATTCACTTTAGCTCGCTGTTCAAGTAGTGATCATCTGTGGTCCAGGGCTTATGGACAAGGAGCTCTCAGCAGTCATAATCTTTTGTCCAGGGATTACGGACAGGGAGCCTTAAGACAACATTTACTAGGGTGGCATATTTCTTTCGTCAAGTGAGAATCTTAAATCTTGGTGTTGGAAATATTGAACTTATTAGCTATTCATGATGCCCTTTTTGGCTCAAATGATATAGCTCTTTCTTTTCTTTTTCTTCTTTTCTCCCCTTCTACTGTAGGTCACTTGCTGAATTTTCACGAATCCCTATTGTTGTTACAAATCAAGTATGGTCCCAAACCCTTGACAAAGGTTGCTAATATTCTTTTCAAGGTAGGTTCTAAAGGTCATATTGTGAAAGCTTTACGCTCAAAATTATGTAAGACAGTCTGTATACTTTGTGCAGTGCAGAGCACGGAGGATCATGCAGGATATGATTCCCTAATTGGGCTCATGCTGTGACAATTCGTCTCGTGTTTGAAGCTAAATCAGGTTTGTTTTGATGTTTGATCTAACAAAAATCAGTGTTTCAGTTGAGGCATTCTCTCACTCGGTCAACATATAGACAAATTGATACTTTTTCCTCTTATTTTTATCTTTCCCCGTTAGCCTAAAGTCTTGTGGTGTTTCTAGAATGGACTCTACTAGACATAATGAATCTAAACCTCTCGATGATAAAACTTTATGGTTGTTGATATGGTGTAATCAAAAGTAGTCCTAGTCATGAACTATTTATAGTTCTTAACGTTCACTATGAGAGATGATTTTGCAATTTTCATCTCTCTTGCAGGTCAGAGGTTCGTCAAGCTGGCAAAGTCTCCAATGTCGCCACCTCTGACTTTCCCTTTTAACATAAAAACAGCCGGAATCTCATTTCTAAATGATTATGGAATAGAACTTAAAGGGGCAGAGATATACAAAATTCACTCTCATGGTTTGTCACAGAGTCCTCTTCTTTGGCAAAGATAGAGATCCATAATAACTATGTTAGGACTTAGGCCTAGCATATTAAATAGGTAGCTTTATATCTTATTCGCAATCGCTGATTGAAAAATACTTCTTCCAAACTAATAAGATGTTGCCTATCTACATGGTTGAACATTGAAATTATTTATAACTTAATAGATACTTTAGGAATTTCCTGCGACGGAATCCGTAGCTTCTAGCTAGTTCCTTTCTTTGTTTCTACGTATAAATTCTCCTTCTTGTGTTTTGTTGGAAAAATGACAAGTACTTTGGAGTCTTATACTATAATAACAAAATCGTAGGCCACAGCGACGTCATTAATTTTGACGGGAAAGGTTGCAGTGATCAATGGCGGAAGCCAATATAAGCTCAACTTATAAGCATTTTACAAGAACCTCTATGCAGTGAAGTGTGGGATTCATTTTTTGCTGTCCTTTTTACATTGCGACTTACTTCAAGAATTCAGTCAATAATAGTAGAATTTGACAGGGTGCAATGTTGTCCCAAGCAAAATACCCTAAGATTGCTAAATTCAGGATTTGAAACTTCTTAGGTGCCTTAAAGCTCACTTGGTTAGAATTCTGTTATCGTGATTAATATGGGTTTTTTTTTTTTTTTTTTTTCCTGCTAATGTGATTGATAATTGATAGTGGACAAGAAGGATTTTGAGAAATGATGAAACTGTAGGACGGCTTCTCTTTTGTACATTACTCGTATAGATTCATTTGATTCGTTAAGAAGTCCTTTAATTCATTTTGCTGTTAAAGAATTATGGATTTGTATGATAATTAGGATTGCTTATTTTTCTTTGCAGGGGAGATTAGTATTACGGGTAAACCCCTCTTTAATAGTTTATTTACTAAATTACGTTTTCTCTGCAATTGCATTAGTACCCTAATCTCTTTTTCTCTCTCTTCTTACATGTTCTGCATTTACTGTACATTGTGTAAGTTTAGAAAGATTCAGTTGTTGAGTAAATATTTAAAAAAAAAAAACACGGGACTACATCATTTTAGGCCATCATATGTTTTTTTTTTTTTTTTTTTTTTTGCGTTTTGACTGAATTTTTGTGTTGTCTGATTTGATGGTAAAAAAAAAAGCACAGTTGCAGTGAGTGATTCTTTCATGTATTCTCCATAATGTATTTCAATTTTTGAATGTATTGACCTTTCGCAAGGCCTATTTGTAGTCGTAGCAATTACAAAATTTTTGATGAACTTTCATCATTAAAATTTCTAATAAATTTTTTTCAAATAAAAAAAAGTCTAGTTAATGCCAGATAAACCAGGGTAAGAACGAATCTTTGTTTCAATATACGTAGGTATACGTATTGTCATTACGCGGTGTTTTTCCAGAATGTGGAGAATTTCAATGCAGATTCAAATTGGGTTTTGGGATTTCGGCGTCGTGGGCCATTGATCATTTCAAGCCCAAGGAAGCTTTTCCAAGTAAACTGCAATAGCAACCATAGCATATTTAGAAGAGTGAAATTAAAACATAGTAATTTTGTTGAAATATTTTATAAACCGCAAATTATGTAGTAATTATTACCGCAAACTATGTAGAAGTTATTATAACGATTTTACGTTTTACTCTACAAAATTATACATTGTTTTTTTGAAATGAAAATTATACATTGTTAAATTCTAATATTTGTAAAATATTTTAATTTTTTTGCTATATTTTAATATGACTAATAAGATTATGATCTATGCCTGAAGGAGAACCATTTTCCTAAAGAGAGAGAGAACTATTTACTATCTAGTACTTTAGTTACGCCTATTTCAAGGAATCATTATCAAATGTCTCGTTTGCGTAGGTTGGAATAAAGATGGAAATTAGCGGACAGCTAACCAAAGCTACTGTTCTTAATTAGTCAAGTCGCTACTGACATTTTAAAGAATGACTTTTTAACTTAGAAAGATGCCTATTACCGGCAAGTGAAGCAGACTTAGAGACAAAAAATAAACTGCCTGCTAAGCTGCTTTTCATCGTAATTAAGTAGAATTTCAACTTTTGTTTCTCTGCAGAAAACCATCCTTGTCAATGTCGTGTTTTCTGTGTGGTTCCTTTTTTGTTTTTATTATTTTAAAGAAGAGAAAGTAAATGCATTTCAATTACTTTTTTTTGTTTTTTGGGGTGAGTTGGGATGAAGTTCAACCAATCCTCGTTATCTTAGAAAAAGGCAAAGAGGGGCTTACTGGCAACTGTTCTTACAGTCAGACAAAAGGCCAGTAAAGCAAATAGGCCAACTCATTACTATGAATTTAGGATTGGCCTAAGAAAGTTTTTTTTGTCTTTTTAAGAACAAACAAAAAACCATTAAAAACCCAAAGATGCCTTTTATTTTCCCCTTTTAGGATTCGGCCAGGTTTAACAATCTACAGTCCTCATTTTAGGAACTCTGCTTAATTATTGGGTATACAGGGACATGAGTGAATATTGAGCCCATCTTTTGAGTAAAATTATGTCAAATCCTTTCTATTTTATGAGACCCTGAGATTTCAAAATGAAGAATAGATTAGATACGAGACGACTCCGATGATTTCCTTTTCTATAGGTGGGATAATATATCTTTAATAGAAGAAAGGGATTTTGGTACCAAAATTTTAGTGAGTGGAATAACAAACTGCATGTTCCAGCCACTTAATAAATCAATCATTTTAATGTTTGGTTGCGAAGTGGCATAAAATATTCATGTTTAACTACTTCGTTTGTTTGAACAAAGATGTCGTTTATGAAAGAACATGCATTTAGATATGGGATATGATGCTGCCACAAAATCTCATTTCATGTCCCCATGCATTTGGTATGACTTGGTTGGACATTTTGTCATTTTCTTTTTGTAGCTCATGATTACACATATTGTTTGCAGAGTATTCTGTGAATTAATGAAGCCTAGACAATAAGGAATCCCAGGTGAAGACTTTGGCTATTGATTGGAAGGTGATAATCATTTTTTTAAAAAATATTTACTTCAGGCGTTATATATAAGAAGAATATATGCCTTACTTGATCTAAATGTCAGTATGAAATACAAAGAAATCTACTCCAAATCAAATAATTTTTACCCTCTTGCAAAAAATTTTAATTAAGCTAATAATAATAATAATTCAATACAAGCAACGCCATCTTAGACACAGTATGTATCACTCCTTTTAAGATTATCTGGTTTATAAATCAGATTTATTAGGACAAACAGTTCCTTAGCATCTACTCCATCAAGATTCAATATCAACTTTACTATATTTTAGTGTTCCTTTTTCCCCCTCCTTTAGCGAGAACCAAGGGAAGGGATTTTTAAATTGCAACATGGAATTTTAAACTAATATCCAAAACTCTAGTACTTGTTTTTTCATAGCCGAGGAAAGCACAACAAATTTATAATATACGTATACAATGTTCTGGATATTGGGTTTCTTAAAAAAGAAAAAATAATAACAATTAAAATAATGATAATTGAGAAGAAGAAGCCAAAGATTGCTTTGGCTTTTTAAGGTTTCTTTTTCTTTATCTTATGTAGGCTGTAGCCTTTTACATCTTTATAGCATTTGTTTAGAACAAATTAGGGGACTGTCTCTCTTTCTCTCCCTTTATTTAAATATATAAATTAGTTGTTCTATATTGTAATTATGTATTGTTTGAAAACGTGAATTCACCCACCAAATCAGGATCAAAAGACTAAATTTGACAGAATAAACAAATGCCGATTTGCTATATCATGAGACACTGTCTGATATGCCTCTGGACTTGATTAACTTTTAATAAGCATGAAAAAACATGACCAATATAGTAAACTGAAGCTTATCTGGATTATATTCTGATTCAAGTCTGACGAGTTTGCGTGCCTATATCAATTATTTATGGATTTGGCATCTTAATCTCCTCGAAATTTTTTTTTTTTTAATGCACACATATAAAAAAAGGATGATAATTGCAACCATTTATGATTATTCTATTAATCAGCACATTGAACCAGGTGGCCATAATAAATCAATGGTTGAATTTGAGGGTTTTTTTTTTTAATTTATTTACATTGTTCCAGATATGGAACTTTGTCCAAGTGGAAATCAAATACGACACATTATAGTTGATATTATTTGGTGCATTTGCCTTCGTACATTCCAAGGACAGTCCATCGATTTTGGTTAGAACTAATTTTTAGTTTAAAATGCTGTAGTATGCGAAAGCTTTATACTGTAGTACTATAATATGTGAAAGCCTTATACTATTTCTTAACTAAAAAATTGATTCTAACCAAGTTTACCAACACCATGTTACAAGTAGACTTTTTTTAAGCTCTTTTTCCTTTTGGTTTTTGGTTTTTGGTTTTGCTTGTTAAAGTTCTCCAAAGGACACCATTAAAGATCTAATTTTAGCACCTCTTTTTGTAGAGTAGTCTTTGACATTAGTTTTTTTTTTTTCTCTCTCTCTTGATAAACGTCAAAAATGAGTCTTTGGCATTAGATTGTGTCTCAAGGAAAACAGATTAGTGAGTTTTGAATATGGTTAAATAATCATGTTTTGGTGCCCATTTTATGGAGATATTTGCCATTTTCCTTTTAATTTTCTCTACAATGTTTTTTCTTGCCACATAGATAGGATAGAAGTCAGCTTTTGTTTCTTTAGACAAAGATTATTAATAATAGTTTTTGCTGGATGATATTTTTAATTGGATAAGAAAAGTGATACCCTATTGTGGTTTTGATGTTACATGTCCGGTGTGATTCATGTGAATGCTGTTCAACAAGGCTCCTTAAAGAATAGTTACAAACTCTTAGCACTGTGTGACCCGATCTTTTTTTAAAATATATATATATATATATATATATATATATATATCTATATATCATAGTAATAAGATCCTAACCTTTTGTGGGTGAGAACTGTGTGTTCTGACGGTTGAATTTAGTCAAAACTATATTTTTAAAATAAATCTAGTGGGTGAAGATAGAAATCTACCTATAAATTGTTTTTTGGGTTCCCGAATTCCTAACATTAATCATATAGTTTGGAAAACAATTTCTTTTCATTGTTTTGGTACACAAGAAAATCATGAACTTATTGATGCCTCAATTCATTTGGTTTTGAATTTTATTGTGGGACCATAATTAACATGATTACTATCTTATACCTACCACATGGGCAACAACTTCAACTAGTAACCATAAACAAATAGTACTCTTGCTGCTCAAATTTGGATAATGAAGAAAAGATGTAAAAAAAGAAGGCGGCCTTGGCACAAATCAAGCCAGTTAAATTGAAAGGAACTATACATCAAACAAGTGAAATAAACATGTTTTTCCCAAACAGTGTTTCTTTTGTTGAGTTTAAATTTTTGAACTTATCACAAAATCAAAACCCTTTCAAATACAACAATTTTGGATTGTTTACAAAAACTCATCCTAAACTATAGCTCTCGTAATACTTTGCCCCCTGAATCTTAAAACATAACATCCGTTCTCCTTAAAGTATAAATCGTTAACAAAAATTGTTCTTTTTAAGTGAAAATTGACAAACAATGTTAAAATTAAGGGTATTTTAGTAATCTAATTATATAAATTAATATAAATAATCATAAAAATTAAAATTATAATAAAAGTAGTCTTTGTTGATGATTAAAAACAAAAAAATCAATTGAAACCATAACACCAATTGGATCCCTTTTTTTTCTATATATCGAAATTTTCTATAAAATTTTATTAACTTTTCATACCCAAAAAGTATTTTGAATTTTCAAAAGTTATAGATGTTAGTGAAAACTTCAAAAGTATGAAAGAATTTTATCAAACCATTTGTGTTTTTTTCCCTCTTTGAAACATTATGTTAATATTTTTTTTTTTGCTATATTAAGTATATTTGGTTGTATTTTTTTTCACTTGCATCTATTACCTTTAAAATTTCAAAATACTTTTTGGGTGTAAAAAGTTAATAAAGTTTTAAAGGAAATTTTGATATATCAAAAAAAGAAGAATTCAAATAGTATTATGGTTTCAATTGATTTTTTTTTAATCATCAACAATATTATTTTTGTTATAGCTTTAATTTTTGTGGTTATTTCTATAACTAGATTACAAAAATAGTCTTAATTTTAACCTTATTTGTAAATTTTCCATTAAAGTTCTAACAAAAGAACCATTTTTGTTAACAATTTATACTTCAAGGGTGCAAATGTAATGTTTTAAAATTCAGGGGGACAAAGTGTTATAAAAACTATAATTCGGAGGGAATTTTTTTAAATTAATCCAACAATTTCTTTCCTCTTTTGAAAACCTCTCCTGACAAGAACATGTAAATTTGAGATTATGTTTATATATGTTTGTTTTCATATTGATATCATTATAATTTGACATGAATAATATATCAAAGACTCAAATATAAATATGACAAGTTAGGGCAGCTAAATTGGTTGTAAGTCCTTTCACCCCAATCATAGGTTAAGCGTTCGAGTCACGCTTAACCTTAATAAAAAATAAATGGTATTCTCATTCCCCTTAAATAAATATATATATATACACACACTAAGATGATAAGTTAAGTGGGTTGATATCATAAAAAATTATATTTTCCAATATGTACCATCAAACTTTCATTCATACATTGATCACATATTAGTTTGTGAAGTGATTCTTTACAATATTCATAGCACTAAACACTCTCTCGATTATAAGTTTAGCAATCAAAAGAATTAGCGCCAAGGTCACAAGCGAACAACATGGGAAATAGGGACCGACTCTCATTCGAAACATCTTTCTATAACTGTTTTAAAACGACGGCGTATAATAATATATATCTATATGTGATGGTCTAATTATTAAAAACACAAAATCCAAAATGGGAGCATATGCCCTGGGGCCTTAGCTCCCCCTGCCGCTGGTTATGGATGTTGAAAATCAAAAATAGTTATGCATGTTTCCCCGTGCACCTAACACCATGCCTAAATTCATTTATTTCGTTTATTTTCGAGTCATGTTGTATGTATGGAAAATTTTCGACCCCAATGATACTAGGTAAAGTTCATAATCCACATGCATGAGTCGATAATTGAGAGAAAAGAAAATAAAAAAGAGAGAGAGAGAGAGAGATAAAAAGTTGCACAAAAAAAGACGGAATAATTTGATTGAAACTTTAATAATGTATTTTGAGAAATTAAATAGAGCTAAGGTACAACAAATTAAGTTTTTAAAGACTCATTCTTAATTTTTAAAGCGAATCGAAGAAATAAGACTGTTAAAGAATTGGTATCGAAACATAACTCTTTGGATTGATTACAAAAATTCCCAATCAATTATAGATTATAGCCTTGTAATATTATGCTATTTGAACTTCAAAATGTAACATTTGTTCCTCTTAAACTTCAAAACATAACATTCATTCTTCTGATCTTTGAAATCTGAACAAGAAACCTCTTGGAATTATGACTTTAAGTATAAATGACATAATATTACACAAATAATAAGATTGTTGAACAATTTAGTAAACCATTAGACAATTAGCTTATTGAAGTGCAACACATAAAATTAAAAGAATAGATTATATGTTTTAAAAAAATTAAGGTTGTACAGTTAAAAATAGATTAAAATTTTTAAATTATATATTTATAAATTTAAATTAGTTTTAGACATGATAGGGCTATCAAAATACTCTTATATTATGTATCAAATCTTAATATGTACCAAGTTTTATTAAAAGTTCTAACAAAATGAATTTTTTTTGTGAATATTCAATTGTTTAGGGGGATGCATGTTACGTTTTAAATTTAAAGGACACAATATTTTAAGGGCTATATTTGTGGGGGAATTTTTGTAATTAATATTAACTATTTTACGAAAATTTTATATTGTGTTTGGCAATCTTAATTTCAACCAAAACTTTTGATTGTTACAGTATAAAGCTCTTACATGCTACAATGTTAAAATAAAGTGAGTTGTTATATAAAACTTTCACATGCTATAATATTTTTAACTAATGTGGTGTTTGGCAAACTCAGTTTAAACTCATTAATTTTAACTCAGACAGTATAAAACTTTTACATACTACAGTATAAATATCCTATAAAATTGGTTCAAATTACACTTTTTAAACACCCAATTGTCAAGCATGCATAGAAATAGTCAGTGTGATTTGCGAAATAACTAGAGTTCAAAACTTGTACCTAAGGTGCATAGTTAGTAGCTCTGCTACGGCTTTGAGAAAAACTCCAAAGGTTCTACGAAATGTGGCGTCGTCCCTTATCCTCATAGGGCCAAAGCCAAGCACGGCCTCCGAGTTTCAGTCTTGCGAGAGGGGGAGGCCATTCAACTTAAGGCATAATTGGAGGAAACGGAGGCAGAGGAGGGCCGGTTCAACAGCAACAGCCAAAGGGTTGGGAGGGCGATGAGACCGGGGAGAGATGCTTCTGGCGAGCAATGGCAGCAACCAGGGCGAGGACAACCAGGAAGACTCACAAACGTCGGGATTTGGCCATGGGCGAAGGAAATGTGGCAAGAAAAGAGACACCGCATAAAGAAAGAGCTGACGACGGTGATTTAGATCTGGCAGGAATGGTGGGGGCAGCGGGCCCAAACCCGGAAGATTTTGATGAAAGGGCAAAAAAAAAATCCAAATTGGATAAAAGGCCTCTTTTTTTTTAAATAAAAAAAATATGTTTTTTTATGTAGGTAAACTGTCGCAGTTTTTTTCAACAGAAAAAGAAAAATGACTGTAACAGAATAAGGAATCTCAACATGTTGGAGAAAAAAAAAAACTGGAACCGTTTTGATGTCTAAAAAACCTTTTTTTTTATACCAAAAACTGAAAAAAAAAAAAAAAAGGCCTATTTGTCAAAAAAAATTTCTGGCCAGCCACCCACAAGCATCCGGAAGTGGAGGGGGATTTTGAAAAAAAGGCTTTAAAAAAAAAAAATTTTTGACAAATGGTCTCTTTTTTTTTTATTAAAAAATAAGTTTTTTGAAAATGAAAACTGTTTCAGGTTTTTTTTTTTCTATCGTGTTGAGGTTTATTTCCTTGCTACAATTTTTTTTTATATTTTTTTTAAAAAAATTAGAACAGTTTTTCTCCTTAAAAATGCATGTTTTTTAGTGAAAAAAAAAAAAGGTCAGTTCCTCAAATTGAATTTTTCTTTTGGCCCTTTTTTCAAATTTTCACGAAAGTAGAAGAAGAGGCAGAAGTGGGGGTAATGGAATACAATCTCTCCAGGTTTTAGCTCTACATTTTGGCCTTTGTTTGTATTTTATTTTGTTGTTACGTTAAGTATGAAATAAAAGAGGTGCTCATCTTCTGTTGATGTTCGAATGTCTCCTTTGCTTGTTAAGAACAAAAGATGTATAAATGTCAAACTAAGATTTAGTCTAGGTTATGTTATATATACCCTTGTTGAGAAGAGTTTATGAATTAAGTTTTGGATACGTTTTATTATATTTATCGAATGGGCTTTGCTATTATAAAGTCTCAATACTTAAATTCAGTCTCTATCACATGGGTCGAAATGTATGGTTGGATGTGTCTAACTTTGAATCTGAAAGTTCCACCTAAAAAAAAAAGTTTGCACCCAAGCCTAATTTGTCCAGATAAGATGACAGCCACGTGTCAGCTTATTCTGATTTAATTGACAGGACGTAGCTTGATCCTCCACGTAATAGCAAAGTATGGGCGAAGCACGTTTTCGTAAATTCAAAGCAAGTTGTGTACGTCTCCTTGGATTTTTTATTATTTTTTTATAATTTAATCTTGTTAATCTATTTTTGCGCTTTTCATGATTTCAAACTAAACCAATAATCGCAGTTGGAAGAGTTGAGAAAGAGAAAGTAATAAAAAATAGGGAAATGAAAAGTTTGTTGAAAATAATATAAAAATAGAAAGTTTGACAAAGGAAGGGTTAAGAGGTGAGGTGGGGACTTTCCATGAATGGTGAAGGAGCGTCCACGTCTCCCTAGAAGTAAACCTCGTACACCCTATCCCGACAATATACCCACTTGGAAAAAGGAAACCCTTATTGTACTTTTTTTTTTGACCTTTATTAATAATTTATGATAATATATAGCATAGTGTTCCACGTTATGTATTTTTTCCAAAATTAGAAAATGCAATGTATAATATATCATCTTTAATAGGGTGTTTAACCCTTGGTTAAAAACAATTGGTTTTAAATAAATAGTAAAAAAATTTTATATACTACAATAAAAATAAAAATTTATTATTATATAAAGCTTTCACATGTTACACTATTTTAATTAAAATTAGTTTTAACCATATTTTTTTAACACTATATAATTTTATAATCAATACGAGATTAAGCATTATAAAAAAAGATTATATTTAATCTTAAACGTAAATATAAGGAGAGAATTTGTTTGGCGTGTTGCTCAGATAACGCATAAATGGTGAAACTTTTTTTTTTGACCTTTTTCTCCTTTTTTTTCTCTCTTTTTTTTCTTATTGATGTCTTTTTTCATATATATATATATATTTTACATTTTTATCTTTTTTCATACATATTTGTCTTTTTTTTTTAATTTTTTTTGTTAACATACTTTATATACACATGCAAAATGCGTGGTTTTCGACTAGTTTTATCCTAAAAATAAGATATACTATTTTTTTCAAATGCAAAATACAATATTTACTTTATCATAATTACTAACCTTCCAAACATAACAATTTTGATTTTAAATAATTAAAAAAATTGCATTAATGATTAAACAAAAAAAATAACAATACATTAATCAATGATAATTGAAGCTCGAAATCCGACATATGCCATGTAAAATGTAGCAAAAAAATAACATTGTCTTGGATGGAATGTTAAAGTGTGCATTGGCTTTGCTAATTCGACATTGTGTTGAGAATTCTATAATAACAAAGGTACAAGCATGTACCCTACTCGTAAAGGACAATTTGGTTTCCCTTTTATGAGCAACGTAAAGAACAATTTTGAATTGTCATGTTTTATATCAAAGTCTACTAATTTACTTTCAGCTAAAAAAAAAAAAAAAGCTAATATAGTTGTTGAACTGTTCAAAATATTATAGTACTGGTGGAACTTTTTATGTAACCTACCCATAATTTTCCATTGATGTCGTGTGTTTTTCTCCAAAAATGGAGCCTAATCATAAAAATAGATGTACTTGCTGTTTATGTTGATTATAGATAAATAGTACACAGCAAGCATTTGAATTATTGTGAGGTCTCTTTACCATGGTTTAATAAACAAAAAATAACTTATCTCTTACCAAGAAACAGGGTGGGGCTTTAAGCTCGTTAGTTAGAATGTTAAGGATGACAATCTCGGACATAACACAACAACATGACATAAAAACCGCACGAGTTGGAGGGTTTGAGTTTGTCATAAACAGGTTCATGTCAAAGCAAAATAACCCAATAAATAAGCCACAAACTAAAACGCCCAATGAATTTATAAATGACTATTCAGTTAAACTAACCGGCAATATCAATTGTGGCATGACATGGATTATGGCATTCTTTTTTATTAGATTTTCTTAACAACCCTAGTTTTTAGGTCTCGTTCACTTTGCAAAAAAATAGAACTAGAATGTCGCAGTCAAAACTATAGTAAAAATAGAGTGAAAGATGGACGCCATTATTTACTTTATTTTTTAATAAAATAATTTAAAAGAAAAATAAGTGCATTATATTGCATTTTTTTTCCTTTTCTTTTTCCTTTAAATCTTCTACATATATCTTACATTAAAATATGGGTGAGCTCAGACCCATTTAGGATAGCTTATGTTTTTGTTTTTAAATAATATAAGAAGAGAGGCACTAAGTTAGAGTTTTTTAATAAATATTAGATAGTATATGAAAAAGTGTTTTTGAACATGTTTAGTTAAAAAAGTCAAAAAACTCCTATTATTATATAAAGTAATGTAATGTGAGGATATAAATAAAATTTATAATTTGTTATTTACAAATATAAATTAAAAAGGTAAATAAAAAAGCTTTTTATAAGTACTTTTTTCACAACATTAAAGAGGCCAATAGATGACTTGTCCAAAAAATGCTTATAAAAGTTAAAAGTACAAACAACTTATCTATTCAATCAGGTGTAAAAAACAACTTTTGGACTGAAAGCAGTTTATTTTAAACCATTCCAGACGGCCTTAATACCAATCAAATTAAGAATTGTAATTATTGTACCTAGAGATGTAGATATAAGAGAAACCTTTTGCATTATAAGATGTTTGATAGGGTGATTAAAACTATTAATTAAAACCGTTTTTATTATAACATGTAAAAATTTTATACTATAATAATTTTTTTGTTGTTATAATAACATATAAAAATTTTATACTGTCTATAACTAAAAAATTAGTTTAAACCACTCTTCAAACAAAGAGCCTAGTTTATTTATGAAATTAAAAAGTATAGCTGGCTAAGCATATATTATGTTGTAGACTGTTGCTTTGCGAATGACTTATGCGAAAGCAAGGGAACATCATAAATAATGAAGTTGGGAAAAGAGCATGCAACAATTACACTCGCATGAATATCGCGTGCAAGAAGCCTCTTGTTTCATTTCCAAAGAAAGTTTGTCACGCGCCATTGACAAGCGTGGGAGTTCAGTTTGGATCCTTTTCGTCTGTCTGATATTGCCAGGGAGATCTTATTCAATCTTGACAACAACAAAAACGTGAGCAAGTTTGATTGCCCCTAAGAGAAATTCTCTCAACAATTTCTTAATACAATGTATTAAAATGGTAATTATAGATTTCCTTGTTTTATTTTTAGAACAGATATTGCGAATGAAAATGTTATATGATGTTTGAATTGATGATTAAAACTTTAAAATAAAAATACTTCAATAAATTATGTAAAAAAATATTATAACAAAATAAATTTTTATGAAGATTGTTCAAACTGAATTTAGTTTTGCATTAGTTTTTTTTATCAAATTTTGAGCTAGATTGTATGGTTCGTTTGATATGGTACTTTTAAAAGTGAATTTTCCAATATATGAATACCCAGCTGTATTAATAAAAATTAAAATATATTGCCCATATGGCATGAGATAAAGAAAACTTACCTTACTAAATGCCGTAACTATTTTTATTCTCTTTTAGTTTCTTAAACTGTCAAAAAATTCAAACTCTTGACCCTATTAATATTAAAGATAGAACCCTACATTAAAGATAAAAGTGTGAATTTAATGTCAGCATATGTCTGCGATCCCAAATAAGTTTTTTTTTTTTTTTATCACATGCTTCCTAAAAATAGTATTATGTCTGCAATTCCAAACAAGTTTTCTGTTTCTCATCGCATGCTTCCTCAATATATTACTATGTATTATTTTTTCGGAGCTTTCTATTGTACGATTGTTTTTTAGTAGTGCTTGAGTGTAATCAAAATCACATTAAAACAGACAGGGCCTAAAATATAGATTTTAGCTATTTAAAACATAATCCATATACGTAAGATTATTTTAATGTCCTATCCTAGAATTTTTAATCTTTTGCTCCCAACAAAAAAAAAAAAAAGAAGACCTTAAATTTTTTAAAGTAAGGACTGAAATTGCTATTGTATACTTTTTATCTTTTCAAAGTCACATAAGAACAAAGAAGCATGTAGTATGGATAGTTTTTTAATGCAAATTTTACCATTAAAAAATAAAGGCTTTGTTTTTAGTAACTCAATAAGTAACATAAGGTTCTTACATATTACGATAGAAAATAAAAATTTATTAGAGTATAAATTTTTATATGTTATAATATTTAAATTTTAACTTAATTTTTAAACATTTAATTGTGTATTTCTTTTTTAATACTATAACAGTAAAATTATCCTCTTTTTTTTTTTTTTTTTTTCTTTTTCCCTCAAAAAAATATCCTACCGTGTCCGGAAATTAAGTTTAGAGTAAAACATTATATTAGATAATAATCGACTTAGCGACATTGACTACACGAGAATTTAGGCAGAGTAAGGCGATTCCAGAAAAACACGTGGCTGTTGAGGATAGGCCGAACGATGGACTTGTGGACTCGTTTGGACGTGGTACTTTTATGGGATTGGGATTTGATTGATTTTGAACAACCGGCTATAGCCGGTGGAAAGTCTCGTTCATAAGGGTTGGTTTGAGTAACCGGAATTGGAACGTAGGCTGAGCAAAGGCTTTTGAGGCAGTGGGATTACCCTAAGGTACTGATCGTTAGCTATGACAAACAAAGAGCATTATCTTCTCTCTCTCACTTGGTCTACTGCATTGTTCTTTTTCTTGCACCCTTTACTGCCACGTGTTGGCCGTGTTCGAACGTTTATTTCAATGTTATAAAATAGTAACAAAAAAGGAGGTAAACACGTGTTCAACGACCTAATACTGTAGTTAAAAAAATAAGTTCAAAATCTTAAAAAAAAAAAAAGTATATTTAAATCTATAGAGAATTTTAAGTTCAAACTGTTATGTTGTAGTTCAAAATGAGGTTTAAATTTTTGGTTGTTAATCATTAATTCAAAAGAGATTTTGAGTTAATACAGACCATGATTCATGAGAAACTTGTTCGCGTGTAAAATGTTTGGGCAACAACGATGTCCAAACACTACTATACAGATTGAGTCTACCTTTTATCAATTGTCAGGTTAGATATTATTGATGCTTAATAATTTAGTGAGTCCAACTTTATATTTTTATTTTTGGTTTGGGGATAGAGGACTTTACATGGTCGCATGCATAATTCACTGGTAATTTTACAATTGATTGCACCACCAGACCCTATAGACATGAAAAGTAAATTGATATTTTTGTCTTATTGTTTACTTTATCAAATTAGTAACTAAAATTTAGGTTAAAACGAAAGTCCATTAAATAATTCTTTGAGATGGAAAGGTTAAAAATAATATGAAAAATGAAGATCAACAAAGTCAAGGAAACAAACTCACAACCTAACCCAACAAAATTATAAACGTATATGACTACAAGCACATGATATATTTATATATCTCTCAATAAGGTAGTTTTGATAAATAATAAGTGGTTGGAGTCAGATATATAACCCCTATGTACATCATAGCTTATACCTAAGATTTCCTAATTTAGACTTATTATACTAATCCAACTCGTTTTAAAGTATTAATTCTTGGAAGATATTCTTAAATCAAGCCCAACTTGCTATTTCCATTTGATCAATATAATGGTCTTTCTTTTCAATTAAACTTCTTAAGCCCTTGATCATTGATAAAATCTAACCAAAATTTAAGTGGGTGGAGCTGGGGCCTAATAGGACGTCGTATGCCTCATCTCACAGTAATTGCCAAAGAAGTGCTAGAATGACGCAATTAGCAAAGGCCTAGATTTGAAGGAAGCATTGCAAATTGCATTAGAAAAAAAAAAAAAAAAGAGGAAAGAAAAGGGAACGACCTATTGATTATTCTCATGGTTATCATAAAACCAAGACTAAATTCCAACATTGCTATATGGAATCCAATAAAATAAAGTTTGAAAATGACATTTTGAGCAAGAGAAATAAAAAGTCCATGTGCTCGTGATATTCCGAATGGCATACGTGTCGATATTGATAGTTCATTGGCTATATTTTAATGGAAAATAATAAACAGAGAAAAGGGTATAATTTGTATGGTCATAATGCATGAAGATGAGGAAAATGATCATACTAATGTTTAGACCAAAATTTTCTTCTTATGCGCGTGTTGAAAAACACTCTTTAAAGAAGTAGTTAGTTTGATTAATGGGCAAGCCGCAATAGAGAAATATCACACGTTTTGGAGGTTATAAAAGATAAAAATTTGTGTTGTGATCAGTTATTAATTAAACCACAAGAAGTTTACATGAAATTTGAGCCAATTTGTCATTGGAACATTTGTACGGTCTTTATAGGTTTACACGTTTGGCATGATTCATGAAACTTATCTTTTTCTTTCTTTTCTCCCACATGAATAAGATGTTTGATTTCATCTCACTTTCAATATTGTGTGCGCATAGAAATTAAAGATAAAAAAAATATGGCGTGAAACTAGAGAAAGTCAAGGCGGGCATTATAATTAGATCAAATCCTCGGAGACAAAGTTGAAAATTACTAGATATTTTGATGTCTCCCATACCAAGAAAGAACAAAATGTTCATATTATTTATATAGATTAGTGGATTCTACGGATCTTAAAAAGCTCACCTTATAGTCAATGTTTGCAACAACTATTGTTTTTTCCCCTTAAGAAAGCAACTTGTTAACTTCTTGTCCTAGGAAACTAAAATGATTGTATTCTATAAGCTACTTCCAACAAAAAACTATTTTTTTGCTCGTGCTTTTGTGAGGATTGAGGAACGCCAACAATACAAGGAAAATGATTTCCAATATTATATCATGCATTCCCATTTTTTTATAGGATGTTTGAAAAAATGGTAGGAATCAATAGTGGGAACTATTTTTACTATAGCATATGAGAGTTTTATATTGTATCATATTTTTTTATTGTTACTATAACATATAAAAGCTTTATACTATTTATAATTGAGATTATGGTAGAAACTGAGTGGTTTCCACCGCCAAACAACCCCTTAATCTTTCTTTCCCTTTCTTTAATTTGTGGCCAACTCATCACTTGGGCTAGATTGATTACGGAAAGTTAAAGATATTGCTTCTCATACTACTAATAAATTTAGAATAATTAAAGTTTCTTAAATATATATGAATATCATTTTGCTAAAAAAATATTACATATATATAAGATCATTATAGAAGTATTAATAGTAGTCGTTTTTGTATTTAAGAGCCTGAAATATAAAAAGTATCATACTGAATTTTCAATTAAAGCGGCTCTGACAAATTACCTTTTCTCCATGTTGTGCTTTATAAATGTATAAACTTAAAAAGATATCTATCAACTACTCTCATAAGTACTGTATTTATATTTATCTCTTTTAATTAAAGTCTTTTTAATAGGTACTCAGAAAATCTTTCTTCTAGTTCTTGAAAGCATTATTAATGTTCGTTTCTTTGTGGGTGGAGCTGTTGTTCACTGCCAAAACAAGAAAGACCAGAATAAGTGAAAACTACCAAAAGTGGGGGGTGAAAATTGAAATACAAGAGTTTTTGAGGGGAGGCGGCAATTTCCCAAACGAGACATGCACGCAACATCAACATGACAAGAAAACGGATCTTTGAAGTTTGTGCTCCACGATGGCTGGCATGCGTACGGCCAAATTGGTTAGGGACGGCAAAAGGGGTATTTTCGTAAGTTCATAAGAATAATTATTTACCCAACCAGTGCATGGGAGGAGAGAGAGAGAGAGGGAGGGAGTATAACTGACAAGAAAAAATGGTCACATATGGGAAAAGCACGTGTTGTTTATGGTTGCTTAGTGGACGGCAAGGGCAATTTAATCACTTCAATATTAGTTAGTATTTTTAAATGAATTTTTTTAAGAGAAAAATAACTATGTTGCAAACATAGAACACATCCAACCCCATAAACAAAAGGGTTTAAATCCATCCTCAAGCTAAAAAAAAAAAAGACTTTATTTGCTAATTACATTCCAACGAAATGCTGAATTTACATTTTTTTTCATCATTTTATTTAACCATCTAAAAAAGTTATTATTCATTACATTTTTTAAAAAAAAATTATAAAATTCAAAAATTTTAATTCTAAAGCTATTTTAAGCTGGCATGGCCTTTTTTTTTGGGTAGCCTACCTCGGCTCTAAACTTGTCAAGCTACGTCGTACTCTTTGTGGCCCGGCCCAACCACTCCTTTATGTTTTGTCACGACCTGCATGGGTCGGATCGTCACCGCTCGAATTGACAACATTCTTCTTAGTTTTGTTCTTTTTTTTTTACTGCATAAAAAAAAGAGAGAGTGAAGGAGAAAACAATCATATTTTATTATAATAAATTCCCCTTTTAAACGAATAAATTTCCTTCTTTAATGCATGTAATTAGTTGAGTTAAAGGTGTGATTATATTTAATTGTTGTTACGCTTTTGAGTAGTGTCATAGTGCAAACCCTTTTTTGAAGAGAAAATTTATTGCACACTAACACAAATAGTACAAACTCAAAACCCAAATGAAAGAACCAATGGTACTAGAGACATGCATTCCTTTTGAGATCGAATCCATCAGTAGATTCAGATACCGCTCAAAGAGGCAAACGTAAAGCCGGGCCTCAAAAATGGGAACATCCCTCGAAACACTAAAACGAGCTTGGGTAAAGCTCTTGTTGATATTAACGAGGCACTACAGCCACCAACAACCCCACCTACAATTGATGGATCTATTCGATTGCTATAGAGGAACTAATCTTTGGCATCGAGGCCAACTACTCCTCTTAGAACCGGCTCTGGAGGAACATAAACCTCGTTTCAACACATGTCTAATGGACTTAAAAAACTCCCTAGGGTTGGGAAAACCACTCCCTTTTATTACAAACAGAACTGAAAAACAAAAACAAACACCAAAACAGAAATAAACCTAACAACATTGAGGAAATCATTGGACAAGGGTGCCACTACCACCACCCAACCAGCAACTCCCAACTTCCTATAGGCTTTCCAAACGTCTGGCAATCCCTCCCGTCAACAGCTGCCTCTAGCTCCGATCGAATCTAGGACACCAACAGCATCCCCCACTTTCTGCCCTAGCTCAGCTTCTTCCCCGTCGCTCCTCCCTCAGCTGCGTCCAGATCTCGCAAAGTCCTGACCTCACGGCTTGCGACTACTTCAGGAATCTCTTTGCCAAACCACAGAAGCGCCTCCCCGAATATACCGGCACAAAAATCTATCGATTTCCTTCTTCCCAACCTTTACAATCAAAGATCTCCCCCTGTCTCGATGATCCTCAGTTCCCAGTCACATCACTGTCAATCTTTCCCTCTTAAAGATTCACCGCCCAACGACCCACCTAGAGGTGGCAAAGGGTATTGAACTAGAGAAGAGAGAGGGTGGCGGAACCAAAACTTTAAACCCTATCAAAGCCCCAAAACCTTCTTTTTTCTCTCTTCGAACAATATTGCATTTTTCAACAAATAGAGTATTTAGTAATATAGTTGGAACTACAGGTTAGAACTAAAACACTGTAACATGTGAGAGTTTTACATAACAAACTTTTATTTTACACTGTAGCATGTGAGAGTTTTATAATATAACAGTTGTTAGGATTAAAGCCCTAATCCTAATTACCGAAAGCAATAATAATTGGCAAAAATAAAACACAAAGAACACACACATATTTTGTGACACCCGTTATTCTCCTAACGGGTATTGAGGTAATTAAATTAATTTTTAATGTATAAAAAAAATTGCTTCATTTAAATTTATTTTATAATATTTATTTTTATCTATTTTTAAATTTTCTAAAATTCTCCTATATTTATTTAGTATGATTACTAAAAAGCCTTAGAACTTCTAATAAATCTCAAAAATGTCATATTGGCATTATGTGTGTTAAAGTCTTTAGATGAGACATAAGGATATCTTTTCCAACTACTCTTGACCCTCATTTTCTTTATTTCCTCCGTGACATGCTTTAACATGTCTCCTCTATAATTGTTTCTATCACTTCTCTTCAAAGACTTCATCTTTTCTTCCTTTCTCTTCCACGGTTCCCACACTCTTCTTCTCATTTCTTTGCTGAAGCAAAATACTTAGAGAACTTCTTCAAGGCAGCCATAAAAATCAGCCACCATCACCTCCATTTGAGCAAGAATTTCAGTCATACCGAAGTAAAGGAACCTGTTTTGAAAACCATTTCAAGCTTCCAACTAACCATAATCCGAGGTTAGAATCTTATGAACAAATTTAGTCTTTCATTTATAAATTTTCTTTTATACTAAAGGATTATTCAAATTTGCGTTCTTAAACCTAAGTATATGTTTGTTGCTATTTTGGAGCATATGTATGAAGTCTAAGTGTATATGCCCTAGACAGAAAATTTATATTGTTAAACTTTATAATACCTCTATGGGCAGTGGTTATTTCTTGAAATTCTAAGATTAAATTAAAATAAATTTTATGAATGTAGTTGTATGTTGTGCTTTAGTTTTAATTGTCCTTATGCACGCCTTAGGATCAAGGGAGTATGGAGCTAACGTTAACTGATTCCAGGATTAAAAGATTGTTGATAAGCTTGAAAGGTAGGGATTCTATTACTCATCTTTTGTGAGGTTTTTATAGAATTAAAATTGATTGTTTTGCCGCAATATATATATATATCTATGTTGAACTGATATTATATGTGTATCACATATGAAACTGTGACATGGACTCGTCTTGTATTGTACGGCGAGGAACATAATGAATTGACACATGTTATAAATTGAGAAGCATGGTTAGGAAAATTAACTCTATTAATAATGATTTAATATAGAGAAATTGTGAGACATGAAAAGGGCGACGGTTACGTCCTTGGGCATGAATACCCTAAAAGGTAAAATAGGGGGAAGGTGATGACGCTTCCTTGGGTTGAAAGTCCCAGAACACACTGTACAGGAATTGATTTGGTGAGGACTCGGGGCTTGATGTCCCCTCACCGGAACACCCTTGGAATGTTTATAGGGTGATCAAGTGCGCCCATTTGGGTCTCGATGAGTTGAGTGATACTCTATTTAACATGGATACCTAGGAACAATGATGATTGTTAATATTTGTATAAATGTGTAATTATGACACTTGGTAATTATTAACTACGGTATCCATAAGATGTGATCATAATAAACCTCATAATCTGGAATATGATGTAACTTACTAACCATGCAGATTTTAATGTGGTAATGATAAAGGTGAGTAATGGCTTTCTCTACTGAGCATAGTGTTGCTCATACCCTTATGTTTATATCTTTTCAGGACTCACTAAGTGTGAGGTGGCTACGAGAAATATAGTTGAGGAAGTGATGTAACTATATTACATTGGGACTGCTTCAATTGTTGAGAATGTTCTTCATGATAATGTAAGCATCAATTGTTACTTTCTGTGACTGTATTACAATGTGTTGAGGGATAAAATGATGATGACAACAGTTTATATTATTAAATTTAAGGTGCTACATTAAAACTGTGGTTTAATTGTCGTTTATATTTTTATTTTTGAGTTAAGAGTTTTCATTTAAGTCCCGGGCAAATTTTATTTTTAAGGTTTTACTTTTACTATTTATTTTTATTTTATCTCATTAAAAACTGTTAACCCCCATATAGGGGCGTTACAGAATTTTTGGTATCAGAGCCTAGGTTCGGTTAACCTAGGGAGTGTAGCACCACTTTAAAAAAAATATATTTTTGAGATGGTTTTGAAACTGAATTTTCATTGTCATCATCAAAATGAACCTTCACATTGATTTATACAGTCTAGAAGGATGTAACATGGAAGGGCCATAGAATGAAAATATCAATAGTTATATGAGTACAATAATTATATAGAAGGAAAGTATTAATAGTTATGAGGGAATGATAATTATATGGAATGAGTTTATAAGTAGAATGCTTATAAGAGATTCGTATAATATTTGGATCTATAAGCATATCTAATTCGTATAAACGATGAGAAATTCGTGTAGATACGAGGATTTAAAAGTATTTTGTCTCGTGAAAAACAATAAGAAATATAAGGCTTGATTTATTGATTTTAAAGTTTGACGTAGATATGTCAAATTTTTCGTAATTGATTCAAACCTAAGTAATGATTATGTGTGGATTCGATGGAGCACATAAGTGTCAATATCTTTTCTTAAAAGTTCTATTTATTTGAGGAATATGATATAAGTTGGAAATCATGGTATTGAATCATGAGAGAGATAAATGTTAGACTTTTGGTCTGTTGAGACTGTGTAAAGTCTAGAATGCATGAATCTCAAAATTGGAATATTTTGTTACGTACATTGTATTTAAGTGTATCAGTGAATCTTTTGGTTACCTAAGGTTTTGTTATATGAGGAAATTATATATTGTATGAATAGAATTGTGGGGATTGTAGATGTTCTTAAGTAGTAACATCTAGTGTCTTTGTTCATTGATATGGTCTACGTTGAAAGACGTAAATCGTATTGATTTCAAGGTTAGTCGCATTCTAAACCTTTGGTAGTAATGATGATGAATCCATTGATAGATGTTAAGTATTATGAATAACATATGGGTGTATGTATTGTTCAATAAGGTTTTGATTAAAACAAAATTATTTGAGTTGCTGGAAGATTATGTTGTTATGAAATGATTTTAAATATCATTCAGGAAGATCCTTGTTGTCGTTAAATTAGATTTGTTGTTTATAGTCAACTTTATCTATAGTGGGCTTTGAATTGGGTTTAAGATTCATACGAATTGGTTTTCAATTTTATGTTTGTTATTTAACTCGTTCTAAATGTGTTAAGGCCGAAACAACTTGACCATTTTCAACTAAGAACATTTGGGCCTAGTTCAAATCTTAAATCAGTTTGATTCACACTGTCTCTCTCACGTGATCTCTATACGTGTCATATACAGTGGTTTAATCATTGTTTACAAATACGTTTACTGTGCATAGGAGCTTATTTCTCCGAGTTTACTTTTCCTCCAAAAGAAGAAGGAATTCTAGGATTCTGCAATTTACTATCTTAATTTTTCCTTTCTATTTACTCTTCTTTCATCTCATCATGGACCCAAAGTACCAACACCTGAGAAAGTATTTCCCATCACTCTCCCAAAAGATTCTCAGAAAGAAATACAAGGCTAGAATTACTCGGTTGTGGATTCTTATGCGTTTTGGTATCCCTTGTGATGTGAGAATGTTAATAGAGGGGAAAATCCGTCCGAGTGACTTTAGTCAAGATGTCGATTTACCAGGAACGGGTACCAGTCGTAGTGCAATGAAAAGAAGAGCTCGTGCCATCGTGGTCACTTGTAACAAATGTGGAAGACAAAATTGTAACGGTAAATGTACTTCACCTGGTTATATGTCTACGAATAGAGAGGATAAAATAAGGTTTTGTAGGGATGGACTTTCAAAGGAGAACTTGGATAGCATCCATCCTCCTATCCACGGTCACCCTAGTGGATATGTTCAAGGAGCTATTTTTAAACTATGGCCTAAATTTTATACAGAAAGACAACGCCTCAGGAATATGGTATTTCTAGATCCTGTTTGTCAAGCCATAAGAAAACTGGATGGGGAATAAGTCATCGCTCTATAAAGGTTATTTAGTCTTTACTTATTTGAAGCAGTTTTAGCTGATGTTCAACAGTTTGTGTTTTTCTTTTACTCAGAATATTTGATTTTGTGTTTGAAATAATTGTGATTATTAGATTGATACAGTAAGTGTTAATATCTTATTTAATTTATGATTTTCTTAAATATATATATAATAAAATATATTATCTTATCAGACACGTTACATACGGTACAGTAATATGTTTGAATTTTGAAAAGCTTATCCAGATATTTCAAGATTTGTGTCTCAAATTTCAAAAGTTCTACAGTATTTGTCGTTTATATTAAATTTCTAGACTTGGTGTATATTTGTCAAAAAGTCTACAGTTGTGTCATGAGGGTCTTCTGTCGAATTGTTCTCAATTGTCAAAAGTTATACAATTAGAGTCTAATCTTTTTCAAAAAGTGAATCAGATTTTCTGTAAACTATCAATCACCTTATCTTACTTTCTTATCCGCACAAGATTTTGTTTAAATCTTTGGATTACCTTTTCATTATCTACTCGTCTATCTCTTTAGCCCTTTTTGTGTATTTCTCATCTTTAAAAACTCATGTAGAACCCGAAGTCTAAGTGGAGCAGACATTAAGCAGCCACTTCTATAAACCAAATATGTCTACCTCCCAGTCCACGAAGAAAATAAAGAATGTCTGTGTCTTTTGTGGTTCCAGCCTTGGAAAAGATAAAGCTTATTTAGAAGCTGCAAATCACTTAGGGCAAGTCCTAGCACGCAAGAAGATTAACATAATCTATGGGGGTGGTAGTATAAAAATGATGGTAAATATGGCACTAGCAGCTAGGTCTAGCGACGCTACTGATGTAAGAATTTGGCCTCATATTCCAGTTGAAGGAAACCTTTGTAAGGAAACCATAGGTAAGGGAGAAGGAGTCAGGAGTATCCCTAAAAATTTTAAAGACATAATCTATAATTCTGATGCTTTTATAGCATTACCTGGTGGTCTAGGTACTCTTGAGGAAATATTTATAGTTGCTTGTGGGCAATTGTTGGGCTTTTATTCCAAACCTTTGGGACTGCTGAACGTAAAGGGTTTTTATGACGGTCTTTTGAAATTTCTAGATTACGCTGTGGAAGAAAACATCACTACAGAATCGGAGAGACAAATCTTTGTCACTGCTTCAACAGCTGAGGAATTGATAGATAAAATGCAAATCATACATCCAGAATCCGACACTGCAACATCCAAGCTTGAATGGGAAAGGAAAAGCCGGGAGCGGCCAATTGATTTGAATCTCCATCTGTAATCTTTTTGTTTTATCTTTGGCATGTAGGCATGTGTGTCCGTATTTCGTGTGTTACGAATAACCGTTTGCCTTGTATTCTGTGTTTCTTGTGGTACGTTGTTGTTCAATCTTTTAGATTCATTGAGCCTAATGCCGGGATGGCTGGATACGGAGTACTTGATGCTCTCGAAACGCATCCTTCTTAAGGTCCGATCTTTTGTTTATCGATGTTTTTGTATCCTCTAAGCATGCATGATATGGATAGCTGGTATACGGAGTGCCTTGTACTCTCGAAACGTATCCGTATCATGTTTGTAATGTGTAATATTCTGTTAATATTATGTGGAAGTACCAGAGTCAGTTATGGGGATATTCCATATGAAATATGAGTATATTATTTGGATTGAATGTTTGTGTCATGAGGATAGCTGTTTAATGAAAAATATGTCGGGTATGTTTGCAACTCTGAGATTCCGTTTAATATCTCTATGAGTAAGTTTAATGTATAGTTTTGAATAAAAGTGTTTGTGATATATGTTTTATGATTATGTTTTAGTTTATTAGTTGAGGTATAAAATCAAATATATTTGACTTTTCCTTACTTAAAAAGGGAAAGGAACCTAAAGATGAAGTATATAAAATTTCTCTGGCAATCTCTTTAAATGTGATTGTAAATCACAGTCCATGGACAATGAAGGACTGGAATCATGATATGGTCAATATGTATGCCTGATCAGATTCTTAGACTATTATACGGTGTTATAAGTTGAAACTTGTCAGAAATACTCTCATTGAGGGATTTAGGAGTAAGATTTATTATGCAAGTAAATAAGTGGAAATACGATAACTTAAATTTGGAGGACAAACAACATTAACGGTTTAGACTCAGAATTGGAATCATAGTGGAATCATAATTTTTACTAGTATTGCTAGAATTGAAATTTCGAGGACGAAATTCTTTAAGGGGGGTAGAGCTGTGACACCCGTTATTCTCCTAACGGGTATTGAGGTAATTAAATTAATTTTTAATGTATAAAAAAAATTGCTTCATTTAAATTTATTTTATAATATTTATTTTTATCTATTTTTAAATTTTCTAAAATTCTCCTATATTTATTTAGTATGATTACTAAAAAGCCTTAGAACTTCTAATAAATCTCAAAAATGTCATATTGGCATTATGTGTGTTAAAGTCTTTAGATGAGACATAAGGATATCTTTTCCAACTACTCTTGACCCTCATTTTCTTTATTTCCTCCGTGACATGCTTTAACATGTCTCCTCTATAATTGTTTCTATCACTTCTCTTCAAAGACTTCATCTTTTCTTCCTTTCTCTTCCACGGTTCCCACACTCTTCTTCTCATTTCTTTGCTGAAGCAAAATACTTAGAGAACTTCTTCAAGGCAGCCATAAAAATCAGCCACCATCACCTCCATTTGAGCAAGAATTTCAGTCATACCGAAGTAAAGGAACCTGTTTTGAAAACCATTTCAAGCTTCCAACTAACCATAATCCGAGGTTAGAATCTTATGAACAAATTTAGTCTTTCATTTATAAATTTTCTTTTATACTAAAGGATTATTCAAATTTGCGTTCTTAAACCTAAGTATATGTTTGTTGCTATTTTGGAGCATATGTATGAAGTCTAAGTGTATATGCCCTAGACAGAAAATTTATATTGTTAAACTTTATAATACCTCTATGGGCAGTGGTTATTTCTTGAAATTCTAAGATTAAATTAAAATAAATTTTATGAATGTAGTTGTATGTTGTGCTTTAGTTTTAATTGTCCTTATGCACGCCTTAGGATCAAGGGAGTATGGAGCTAACGTTAACTGATTCCAGGATTAAAAGATTGTTGATAAGCTTGAAAGGTAGGGATTCTATTACTCATCTTTTGTGAGGTTTTTATAGAATTAAAATTGATTGTTTTGCCGCAATATATATATATATCTATGTTGAACTGATATTATATGTGTATCACATATGAAACTGTGACATGGACTCGTCTTGTATTGTACGGCGAGGAACATAATGAATTGACACATGTTATAAATTGAGAAGCATGGTTAGGAAAATTAACTCTATTAATAATGATTTAATATAGAGAAATTGTGAGACATGAAAAGGGCGACGGTTACGTCCTTGGGCATGAATACCCTAAAAGGTAAAATAGGGGGAAGGTGATGACGCTTCCTTGGGTTGAAAGTCCCAGAACACACTGTACAGGAATTGATTTGGTGAGGACTCGGGGCTTGATGTCCCCTCACCGGAACACCCTTGGAATGTTTATAGGGTGATCAAGTGCGCCCATTTGGGTCTCGATGAGTTGAGTGATACTCTATTTAACATGGATACCTAGGAACAATGATGATTGTTAATATTTGTATAAATGTGTAATTATGACACTTGGTAATTATTAACTACGGTATCCATAAGATGTGATCATAATAAACCTCATAATCTGGAATATGATGTAACTTACTAACCATGCAGATTTTAATGTGGTAATGATAAAGGTGAGTAATGGCTTTCTCTACTGAGCATAGTGTTGCTCATACCCTTATGTTTATATCTTTTCAGGACTCACTAAGTGTGAGGTGGCTACGAGAAATATAGTTGAGGAAGTGATGTAACTATATTACATTGGGACTGCTTCAATTGTTGAGAATGTTCTTCATGATAATGTAAGCATCAATTGTTACTTTCTGTGACTGTATTACAATGTGTTGAGGGATAAAATGATGATGACAACAGTTTATATTATTAAATTTAAGGTGCTACATTAAAACTGTGGTTTAATTGTCGTTTATATTTTTATTTTTGAGTTAAGAGTTTTCATTTAAGTCCCGGGCAAATTTTATTTTTAAGGTTTTACTTTTACTATTTATTTTTATTTTATCTCATTAAAAACTGTTAACCCCCATATAGGGGCGTTACATATTTGTAGTAGTTCACTCTCAATGCGAGAGTTACGTCTACTTGCTGCCTCTGCAGATTTCCACTATGATGAAACTGGAGATTATAGAGAGAATTACAAGATCATGCCCTGGCGAATTTTTCTATCTCGTTATCTCTCTCTTAATCGCTCCCCCAAGAACGGCCGCCCAATATAAGCAAAATTAGGGCAACCAAAAATACATGTGTAAAAAACCCAAAATACCCTTATATAAAATAAATTTACATATAAAATTTTCATCCAAGAAGCTCCATCCCCTGCAACCCGCGAGAGGGGGTTTATCACCCCCTTCCAACCCCTACGTCGACTTTACCGTGAAAGTCGATCAACATACAAACTCTGCATAGAGCAATTTACGTCGGGGTAATAATTAGGCTCCACACATCCTAACAACAGTTGAAACTAATAAGTTTTAACTAGGTTGCTAAATGAAGCCTAAAGTCAAAATTTCTTTTCACGCGTAACATAAAAAAAAAAAGATTATATGTAGCAATATATGGGTAAAACAATATACTTGTCTAGTGTTTGACACCTTAAATTGATACGTTTTCCATTAGCATTTCACGATAAAGTACATATTATCAACTTTTCTTTTTTGTAAATTATATATAAGAATTAAGAAAGGAATAATTGGTTGTATTTTCACATGACAATGACTTACTAGTAGAGGAGTGGACCATAGAAATATGGGAGTGATTCTTGATGTTTACATAAATCCAAGCTTCGAATCCGACAAGTACTTTCATTAAATAGTAAAGAAAGATTTATTTTGTCTCTCTTTACCATGAATTGTAATTAATTAGCCTTAAAAATTATAATAAATTAAAATAGTTAGATTAACAATACATAAAATCAAATGTTTAAATTAGTTTTTTATGGTGAAAACTTTCTAAAGGATTGATCAGGTAAAGAAGTACGGATATATCGGAAAAGCAAGACAAAAAGAAAGTTAATAAATTATTCACCACGTACGAACGATAAATATTAAGTTCCATTTGTAAAAAAATAATGGAAATTGAATTTTATTATGTTTCTATACATTTCATAATTTTAAGAATAAAAATCTAGGACTCCATGATTTTTATTTTATTTTAATTATTTCACTTTTTTTGGAAATTTTATTTATTTTACCTTTTGCTAAAGGGTCTCCTTGATTAGTATTGATTATCGTAAAAGATTCACATGATATACGTGAGTTAACCCCAGCCGTAGGATATTCTATGTTAAAAACTGCAAGCTTTGGTCGAGAGGAAGGGGGTCCACTGTCCAGATTTATTTATCCGTGAAGCGCCATTGAAACTTTGGGGCCCCCATTTTGTGTGCCACGTTTTTTTATGAAAAAAAAGGCAAAAAAATATTGCTTTTTCCAAAAGGAAAAGAAAAAATGATAAGGAATAAAGATTCCCTAGTTTGCTTCTTTTTTTTTTTCAAAATAGTTTATTACAAAAATAATATGACATGGAAAATTACCTTATTAAAAAAATAATTTGTTATATATATCTTTTTAAGAAATATTGTTAAAACTGTGTGTATCATGCTAAAATTTTCTTTATTATAATTCCTGACAAATATATATATATTTATATATATACATATGGAGAGAGAGAGTTGTTGATATAATTATCAATTTATCATTAAATTAAATTTTAAGATCAAGTTAATTAGTGTTTGTCTAGTGGTGAGAATCATTAATAGGAACCGTTTTTACTATAGCATATAAGAATTTTACATTATAATAATTTTTTTTAATATAATATATAAGAGATTTATATTGTTCATAATTAAATTTATAGTATTTATAGTGTGAACCGTCTTACGCTAAACACTTAAAAAAACATTAGTGCCCACCGCAGTTTGCTATTTTCTTCCTCTGATCTTTTACGGTGCATGCAACAACGGGGGAGAGTTATTTTTCAAAAGTACTTTTTCTTTGTGAGAAAAGAAAAAGCAGCATGCTTTGATGCTTTTAATTTGGAAAATATCAGTAGTGATAATGATCTTTTTTTTTTTTTTTTGTGCTTCGGTTGAATGTTATTATACAAAATAGCAAATGCACAAGTTGAGCGAATTTTTCAATCATTCACAAAATCCCTATCACATATCGTAACCTAAGATGCAACATAATATTGGCCTCGTTTGGTTTTATTTTAAGAATTTTTAAAAATATTTTTACACATTTTTAAGGTAAAATTTTTAAAAACATTCTCAACATAATTCTTAAAAAAAATTTATTTTTTTAAACAAAACTATTTTCACCTATTTTAAAAATACTACCAAACGGATCCGTTGATTTTATGTGAACAATGATATTAGAAATGAGTATATTAAAAAATAGTTATCTTATATCAATCTTATGAATTCTCAATGTTATAAAATAAAATTATTATTATTATTTCGTAAATTTTTATGTGTTACACACTTATTTCTACGTGTTACCATGGGCAAGATAAACCCAAACAAAGTTGATAACTATCTTTAATGCAAGTTCTACTGCTCTGTATTAGTCTATCTAGACAAATGTTTTTCTTTTTCAAAACCAATGAAAAGAAAAAAAAAAAAACGTTCTAAGATGGCTTTCTTTCTTTTTGTGGAAGCCACACTTTAGATGATCTATAGACTATTGAAAGTGCTAAGTTTCATTCAAGATTATGCTTTTTTCTAAATTAATGCTTGATCTAGCTTCTAAGCAACAAGAAGTCACATGACTGAAAAAAAAAATGTATAAATGGCTTTCTATTCACAAAAAAAATCACTTAAATAATACAAGCTCTTTACCTTTGTTGAAAGAAAAAAGTCCATATATATATATATATATATGTATGCATGTATGTATAGGAAGCACCAGATGACCAACTATATTAAATAGTAGTTAATAACTAATACGATTAAGGATAATAATCAACTAAATCTAGTTTAAGATACATGGGATGATATATTAATTATCATAAATACTCTTAAAAAATTACCATAAATACATCAATATTTTTAACAAAGAACATCAAATTCACCAGTTTGGTTAACTCTTTGCATAAACATAATGTTTATATTTTTATCTATTATAATGTAACATAAAAACGACAAGTGAATGCAGCTTAGTTGATTGTGAGTCTCTCGTTCTAACCATAGGTTAAGGATTTAAATCACACTTAGTCCTACTAAAAAATAAATGTCATTTCTCTTATTTTTTATCAAAAAATAATGTAACATAGAAGCCAATAATAATGGTAAATAATGGTAATTATTGTGCCAGAACATTTAAGAAAATAAGATGGATGTGACAAATTTCCATTTTTGCATCCATATACATACACACGTGTGTGTATATATACGTATTCTATATATGAATGTATTATTAGGAGTAGTCACCACTCACCCTTGATATTGCCACCATGGGCCACTACTTAAAAAGTTAGGACTTCAATTTTTCTTGTATTGTCTTTTTTAGAAAATTAAAAATAAAAATAAAAAATTGAAGATAAAAAAATGAAAATGAAAATTGAAAGATTACTAGTAGTACCGCAGTAAAGAGTGCAGGTAACTAGGAGTTATAATAGCTGGCTGTTTCCGTCTACGGAATCACCAGTTTGGACAAGTGGAAGTATGGAAAAATCTCTTGGCACTATCAAGTATCCAACAACCGGTAACCGACCAAGCAGGTGATTACCGTGACGAGTGGGAGAGAGAAAAATAATTACAATAATAAAATAAAATTACCTTTTTTCTTTGAAGGGATAAAATAACCTCTTTTAAGGGTAATAAAAGAATAAAAAAAAAAAAATAAAGATACTCTAACTCTAATAATTATAATAATACTGTTTATATATATTCCATCCTTTTAAAACGGGAACTGAAATGAAATGTTCCCTTCACACGTCCCATATCTCTTCTCCTTCCTTTGCTCTTTGTCTCTCTTCTGGTTCTCTCAGACGGTGAGGCGGCGATGATTTCATTCCGAGCGATCAACTCCTCGCCGAGTAAATGACAAATGCGACTACTCCAAATCGTCGCGGCGCTCGCTCTCTAAACGTCGCCGTTTGACTTCGCTTCTTTTTTACTTCTTCTTCTCCTCCGCCGGCGATTGATCGGCGATATTCTCCGGCACCGAGAGGGAGAAGACGAACAGAGAGAAAGTGGTTTTAGTTTTCTCTCTGTGCTTTGTTTTCCCTGTCATTTTCTGCACTTTGTTCTTTGAGCTTCTGCTCGTTAGTCCTCTGAACTCTCTCTCTCTCTCTGGAGTTTCTCTCTCTGAGTTTGACCGTCCGATCGTCTGCTTGTGTGCGCGTGTTTGGTTCAATCTCTGATCCGATCCATCTCCGCCGTTCGATTCGCCGGGAGGAGAGGCATTGATTGAGCCACGCTGATGCTGTAAGCGTATTGGAGAAGCTTCAGCTTAAACTGGAACTAAATTCGAAGGAAGAACGCGAAGAGCCATGTTAGATCTCAATCTGAATGTGCTCTCGGCCGATTCGGCTTACCAGAACGAAGGAGACTCGGCCATGCTCACCGAGAAGGTTCCGCGGGGCTCCGGGAAACAAATGGACGAGTCGGGGACCTCGAATTCTTCGATCGTCAATGCGGACGCGTCGAGCAACGGGGGCGACGACGATTCGTGCTCCACACGCGCCAGCGGCAGCGAGGTCTGCACCTTCAACTTCGATATCCTGAAGGTTGGGGTTGGCGAAAACGACGTCGCCGTCACGAAGGAGTTGTTCCCGATGACTACTGGAGGGGCGAATGGGGATCTCAAGGACTGGCAGGGACAGTCTTCGTCGTCTTCGAGGAAGAACTGGATTGAGCTTGGCTTCGACCAGAGTGGGTCTGGCGAGGTCAGGATGCTTCAGCAGCAACTACCGCAACAACAACAACAGCCGAAGAAGAGCAGGAGGGGACCGAGGTCTCGGAGCTCGCAATACAGAGGGGTCACTTTCTACAGGAGGACGGGAAGATGGGAATCGCATATTTGGTGAGTGAATTCGATGTTTGGATTGCTGGGTTGAATTTGATAATCAATTAGTTTCGTTTGTTGAATTTTATTTTTTGCTTTGATTTTGATCGCTTTCGTTTAATTACTTTACCGATTTTCAGTTCTAACTTCTAATTGAAAATTTGTGCATTAGTTTTATTGTACGAGTGATTCTGAGTACAATTTGTGACTGACTCTGATTTCCTTTTTTTTTTGTTTTTTCCTTTTCTTTCTTCTTTTCTCTTTTCCTTTGTCTGGTCCAGGGATTGTGGAAAGCAAGTCTATCTGGGTATGGATTTGATATTTTTGCTTGACCCAATTTTAATTAGGAAAATTATAGTTGTTGATCTTCTAATTTTGGAAACCTTAACGAACTTGGTTGTTTGACCTGTCTAGGTGGATTCGACACTGCTCAAGCTGCGGCTAGGTAAATTTCTGATTATTTGCATCAGAATTTTTGTCTGATAAAAATTAACTTTTAGTTCAAGAGCTTTGAAATAATTATTCTTTGTATTTAACTTTGTATTTTTGTAATTTAGAGCCTATGATCGAGCTGCTATTAAGTTTAGGGGAGTTGAGGCAGATATCAATTTCAATCTCGGCGATTATGATAAGGATTTGAATCAGGTATGATCGTTATTTTTGTACACAAAGTACTGAGTGGTTTTTGTTTTAAGCTGCAAGTAAAATGGGACTAATCATATTTTAGTCAATTGTCAGATGAAGAACTTGACCAAGGAAGAGTTTGTGCACATACTACGCAGACACAGCACAGGCTTCTCCCGGGGCAGCTCGAAATATAGAGGAGTGACGCTGCACAAATGTGGCCGTTGGGAAGCTCGGATGGGGCAGTTTCTTGGAAAAAAGTGAGGAACTAATTTATGGAATTTCAATATTTCCGTTCAGTTTAGGCTTTTAAGAGTAGATGATACAAATATTTTGTGCCCATCGGAGTAAAGCAAGAAATGTTGCGAACAATCTCCCAATGGGTCGTTTTATGTTCCCTTGTTTGGGGAAAAAAATCAAAGAAGATATTAAAAAAAAAAAAAGAGTGAAAAATTGGGGTCTGTGTTTACATCATGGAGGTTACGATGCTTGAATGCAGGTATATATATCTTGGGCTATTCGACAGCGAAGTAGAAGCTGCAAGGTCCTAATGATCATGAATTACACTCTACCTGACACTGAAATTTATTACCTTCTCAACCTCATTAGGGTTCCATCCAACACGTCTCCCTTTTTGATTTTCTGGAAATCAGGGCATATGACAAGGCAGCTATCAAATGTAATGGAAGGGAAGCAGTCACCAACTTTGAGCCAAGTAACTATGAAGGGGATATGATCTCTGAGACCAATAATGAAGGTATTGTCTGATGTCTCCGTTTTTTCTGTAGCTTTCTTGTTGTTTGATAGAACTGCAAATTTGCCTTTCGTGGTTGACATCTCAATTCCTCTTTTATGCAGTTGGCAATCACAATCTTGATCTCAATCTGGGGATATCCCCCCCTTCATTTGGCAATGGTCAACAGGAAAAGGAGGGGCGTTTCCCATTCCAACCTGGCCCTTACGATGTGCATGGCAGAATGCTTTCGGGGGTAATAATAAATACTTAATTTGTGTATTTTAAGTCAGTTTCAAACAAAATAAATCCAGTATTATGTGCTGAAAACTTTTCAGGCTTAATCTTGCAAATCTTCTGTTTCCTAGTTGTTACTAATATAATTTTGACGTTTCCCCCGTTGCTTGAAATTTGAATGACCAGGGAAACATAAGGTTAACGTTTCAGATTTATGGCTGGCAATTGTTTATGTTCTCTGCATTTTGCTTTTACAGATGGAGAACCATACTAGTGCAAGACTGGGCGATCCACCTTTCAAAGGGCTAGTCATGACATCTGAGCAGCCTCTACTGTTGAGTGGCATGTATCCAGGTTATTTTCCGAATGAGGTAAATTACATTAATTTTTTGACTAGGAACTCCTGTTCTCATCTTTACACATTTACCATTCGTTAGCTTGTTACAACAAGAGCCCTGCTTGATTATGACTGGATACGCACTGCTGCCTTCGTATTTTTTGCTCACAGTGTGACATGAAAAATTAATTTCTAGGTTGATCTACTGTAGTAGATAAACAAGTTGAAAAATGAAGCTACCATAATTGATGTTGTGGTTAGAATAATTGTGCCCCACAAATTTTAACACCAAAAACTTGGTAGAATTTCTGAACAGAAAGATCACAGCTATCATGCAGTTTTTATCCATTGTTATTAGACGGTACTTTTCGTTTCTGTTCTTAACATTGCCAGTGGTTCATCCGCCAGATCATTTTAAGACGATCGAAACCGTAAAGCTTTTCAGATACTATTCGAATTAGGCAAATTATGGATCGAGACATTGATTTTGGAGACAACTCATTTTTGAATCTGTTGGACAGGAAAAGGAAACGGAGAAGAGGATTGCACTAGGTTCTTCTCAAGGACTCCTCCCCTCGTGGCAAATGCATGGCCAGGTCACTGCAAACCCAGTGCCACTGTTCTCTACTGCAGCATCATCAGGATTCTCCTTTTCAGCCGCCCCTCCGTCTGCTGCCATCCTTCCGCCAAAACCATTAAACACGGCAACCCGCAATCTCTGTTTTACATCTTCGGCCACAGCTCCCACCAATTCCCGTCAATATTACCACTAGGTGAGGCCACAACAGGCGCCACCCTAGTAGGGCCTAGAATTTATCCTCCCTCTATAGTCGAGAGGCTTACCACGTGGTTTTGAATATTCTTTTGTATGATCCAAAATAGTGATTGCTCTACGCTTCGACTACTACTACCCCTACTTGAATCAGACTTCTCTTTTAATGCCGTTACCAAACTTTGTTGGAAATATTGGTACTAAGAAAATGGTAATTCTGTCTTTTGCATTTATGCTATAAGCTTAAGGCATAATTAACTTGGGATTTCTTATACAAATGTTGCAAGTTTCTTGTTCGAATCTTGTCCAAATATCATTATTCTTTGAATTAGATACAACTGCTACTGTTAACCATATAGTACTTTGTTATATGTAAATATACGAGATGCACATTGAAAATGTCTTATCCTTTGCAAATAAAAACGATGGACAGTGTCCCATTTTCATGTCTCGTTGAGTATCTTTCTATTTAAATTTTGACGCCTCATGAATTGCTCAAATATATTTGGCTTTTCGTTCCTATTTATGCAGCTAGATTCTTAAATTTAGATAACATGTCAAGTAAATATTGAAAGGATAGCCATTGAGACTGAGAAAATAGGGATAGTAAATCTGGACTTCTATCCTTAGAAGCAATTTTGTTGATGTAGTGTAGTGTTTTGCTTTTTTTTCTCATTTTTTTCATTGAATGTGAAGCAGTGTCTTTTCTTTTTAATGAGCACTTTTATACAATCCTATAAATTAAAACACCGTTATGTGTAAAACAAACAAATTATCTATCAAAATTAAGTCTAATATTTTATAAGTGTCGAGATTTTAACCTCACGAAAGATTTGTTCTTATTATTATCTGAACTTAGTCGTTATAAAAAAAAGGAAAGAAAGGTACCCCCAGTTTTTACATTAGAAGTCGATTATTTCTACTGACTACAAAAATTAACTGTGGAGATGACCAAGGGGGTATGGATTTTTATGGTAAAAGGCAATAAACAGAAAAATACTCGTATGAAAATTTAATTAAATTTTGGGTGCCCACGCTGCATCCCCACCGTCCCTCTGCTTCATTACTTTTTACTTTCATTTTTTTTTTAAGGTTTTTCTTCCTTTAATTTATTTTTCCTTTCCCCTATGACTTTTTTTTTTTTTTTGCAGCAGTTAATATTCTTTCATTTATCACTTAAAGAGGGTCCCTCGCTACCTCGGAAACCTTGAAATACTCTATTTGTTGTTTTCTCGAATACTTTTTTCGTTGGCATTAGGCCAAAAGTTCAGGAGCAGGTCTGTTTTTGAGAATTCCTTGCTTGGATTAAATTCGGCCTGTCGCACTATATTGGACTGCAATAATAGATGTTCTCGAGTAAACAAATAAAAGTTAGAGATAATGCGTATTAATTTAGGAAGCAAATGGAGAAATCCAATTGCTTTAGCCTCTGATCATAGGACGAACATAATTCTTGACAATTATTTTCATTTCCTTCCTACTTTTCGTTTCCTCGAGCTCTTTTTTTTTTTTTTTTTTAGTGTCAACTGTCAAGTACAATCCTGAATTATTAAATTAATTAAGTTCCCAACAAAAAGAGTAGGTGGCACAGGAGAAGCCACGTGTTTGTGAGTGTTCGGCTAATAATGCATCATTGTTCAATCAAATCAATCATTCTCTTATTTTAAAAACTAAAAACTATAAAAGGAAAATAACAGAATTTAAGGAGAGAAAACAGAGAGAGAAAATATATTAATATCTTAGTTTTAGATATTTAAAAATAGGTAAAAAAAATGTGGTATTTATTTGAAAATTTTTGTGTGTTATAATACCTGTTTACATTAATCTCTTAATGCATTTCTACTGTGAGAAGTATTTTTCAAGTGACAGTATTTTAGATCCATGAAAAACAAAGGAAAAAAACAAGAAATAAATAAATAAATAATAGATGTATAATATTTGAGGGTGATTTACTAAACTTTGAAGATGATTGAAGAGTTGTGAATGAGATTCGAGTTTATAACAAAAACAATAGAGAATACTTTAAAAAATTAAGAACAAGCTTCAAATTCTAAAGAGAAGGGGAGAGAATTATAGACGAAAGGGAGAATTTTAGAGAAATGGAGCTCAGCAAATCTAAACTTTGATGCATAATGATAAGATTTATAAACAATATAGGACTTTGTACTGCGCACTGTGCTGGACATTAGACTGAACTAAAATGGACAATCCCAACTATGTTTTTAATATAAGTATTTGTGTTATTATTCTATTATTATTATTAATAAAGAAAAAACTATATTTAAAAATATATATATTAAAAAAATAACAAAAATTTAGGCCCGCCATCCCTCCATCTCTGGTTGCTAATAAGAGTATCATTAGAAAATGGAGAATTATACGATATAGAGTATGTTGATGCTTACCAGTGAATAGCGACGATTCAACACCACGTGCGGCTGCATACGGTGTTTGGACGGCTCTCCCCTGCTTGTCTCAGCCTGCTTGAGTGTACCTGTAACAAGAAGGACGCTTCAGAGGTAAAAAGGGGGGACATAGGCGAGGTACTAGACCAAAGTTCTCTGACGCTTAAGGCATGCGCTGTTCGGCAGAGAACGGGAGCTGGTTAGTTGAGAAAGAGCACATTTGCCTCGAGCTGCAGTAAATACGCTATATTTATAGGCTGTCACTTGAACCGGGTGTTAGGTAGGTTTTATCCATAACCTTTATGTCATATCAAGGCTTGTCAGAAGGTAGGTAACATGTGTCATGGTTCCCGCCAATGAATTAGCCTCCATTTGACGGCAAGAATGTGGCAATTTATTGGCTTCTTGTGGCAGGTGGCTACCTGTTTGCAAGCTGTGACAACCCGACTGGAGCATGTGTCGATCTGAGGAATTGGCAACACATGCCACGGCCGGCAGGGGCCCTGTAGAGCACCTTGGACGTTCTGACTGAGCTCTTGGGTTGACAACGCGCCTCCCGAAACATCTGTCGAGCACATTTGCTGAGCCATCGGGATTTCTTTCTCGGGGGTCGACGCCTAGTACACCCCCAACAGCATATATAACAAAACTTTATTTGTAGAAATTGATGAGAATCGAGTAGATTAATGCCTATACCTATTTTTTTTTCTTTTTTATATCCTTATCCTACTAGAAAATCTGTTTATAAGAGTAATAAATTAGTTTATTGAGTTTAGATTAATCGTTAAAACCTTGTTTGTGAAGATGAATCGAACCAAAAAGTTTTATTTTAATTAACTTTATTATAATATTTTTCTTACAAAATTTAAATTATTGTAGTATTTTAGGTTGAAACTTTTGGTTCAAATTATGTTTCCAAACAAGGTATAACTTGTTTGAAAATATGGGAAAAGCCTGTCTTTCAATAACCTTGACAATCTAATGTTCTTATTAATTTATTCATGTAATTTACACTTGTAGAACTTGAATTATTGGTCATTGGTAAATTGAAAACGGAACTCCTTAATGAGCCTTCTAAAACACATATATTTAGATGTTAGATTTTGGTCATATTCATATCAAAACAAAAAGTACGTAAAATTGATAAAATCTAAATAGATTTATGGCTCAAAAATAAAACCCTCCCAGAAGGATACTTTTCATACCTATAGTAAATATTTCACTCTTTTAGTAACGACATTTAGGACTTTTAAGGTTAAAAATCTTTGACAATACAGTCAAATTGATCACATACATAATTTAATGGGCATCGATCAAGGTCCCAAATGGCAAATGATAAGGTTTTAAAAAAAAAAACTCAAGGTCAAACCTGACAACCAAAAAACTTTTGGATTTGTTTTGTGCAAAAAATTGTAGGGTTATTTATTTGCTAGTTAATTGACGTTCGTTATAATGGATTTTCAAACTGCCATACACCAAAAATTCAGGATCACAGATGCAAAAACTCTATTATTAGTTTTTAGACGAGAGGTTTTGCAATGAGTAGTCCAATATTATATGGTCCTCGTTCATTAGAAAGACCTTTTTATTCCATTAAGGGTACATCATCGATACATGAAGATGCCAATTTATGATATTAACTGGTCAGTAAAATGTATGTTCTTTCAAAAATGGCTTTCATGTAGGTGGATCTCAAATAAGAATGTTTAAAAATACTTTAACGTGATTTTTGTGGAATAAGAATGCATAACACTTCAAAGAATGCATGATTTGCTATAAATTTATTAAGTTTATGGGTAAATTATCAAAATTAAAAATATAGAGGTAAATTATAAATGTAGGTAAATTCGGGGGCATTGGGGCAAAAAAAGCCAAATATATATAGCCTTCCCAAATCCTGCAATTTTGGCAAAAGGGCAGGTATAAGAGGAAAATAACATGATTTCTTAAATTTACAAGGACCAATAGATTACTCACATGATTTTGCTAAAGTAAACGGAGGCCTAAAAGAGTAAGGACGTTCCCCATTTCCCCATTCAGTTATCCACTCCAGTCTTGAGGTGGACTAGAGACTTCTTAAATTAGGGAACAGCCCTTGACCCATTAAAATAAATAGAACTAAAAGAGATTTTCAAGCTGAGATCTTACTGGCTGTTTGGCAACGATTTTTACTATTTTTATTATAAATTTAATTATAAATAATGTAAAGTTTTTATATGTTATAGTAATAATAAAAAAATTACTACAGTGTAAAACTTTTACATACTAAAAGTAGTTTTAACTAATGGTTCTCAACACCCTTCCAAACACCACTAAACGGTGGATTGGCATCAAAATCACCAAAAATAAATCTGTCTCAGAGCCATTTTGGGGACTGTTACAATTTTTTTATTTATTTTCTTATCTAATGTCTTTAAAGCTTGTGCGACATATCACATATAGATGGTAGGGAGGACTAGCATCAGTTATTTCTCTACTTTTTGAGAGGTCCCTACCGTAGTTGTCGACTAAAAAACCTTTAAACAACAATAATTCAAAGCTGTTGTGTAAAAGACAAACAATGCCTTGATGTCATTATTATATTAATATTTGAAAGGGCAAACAATGCCTTACAGGCCTTGAAACCACACGGCTCCATTGTTAGGGATAATTTTTTTTTAAAAAAAATATTAACACCAACAGGCCTTAATCTTTAAAATCGTTCATAATTTGCCTCTAAACTCACTCCTTTGCTCTTTGAAATTTTAAAACTTTTTATTTTGCCCTTGAACCTCTGATTTTCTATTCAAATAGACAAAATTAATTTTACATGATTCGCACATAAGTCACTTGTAAAGACAAAAATGATATTTTTTTCACCGTCAAATGAGCTTAATTTTATCTATTTGAACATAAAATTCAAAAGTTTAGGGAGTCAAATGAGGAGATTTAAAAGTTCAAAGGGCAAGGTAATAATTTTCAAATTTTAGGGGGCAAATTGAGCAGTTTTGAAATTTTAAGAATTGGTGATGTTTTTTAAAGTCTAAGGAGTAAAGTAAGAGAAACTTTAAAGTTTAAAGACTATTAGTGTTAATAATTCTTTAAAAAATTAAAGACTGATTTTATTTTTATTTTTGTCACGTGTCTCTAAGCTCTTAACAATCAGTCCATTTTAAAATCTCTCGTTAGCATACACCCTAGCGGTAGGACATACGTACAAAAAAAAAAAAAAAAGTGATTTGAGGGATTGAATGCCTTTTCGTATTGGTTGCGGAACTATTTAATGTTACAAGCTAGTTTTCAAAATTTGCCTCAATACTTAATTACCATCGTTCTTTAATTTCCTAAAGAAAAGTGTAATAATTTCAAAAAATAGAGGGACATAATTGATAAATTTTTACCAAAGGAAACTGATTAGTAATTTTTAAGATATGCATTAAAAAAAAAAAAGGGAGTGGAGACATCGACTTCAAAATCTTCTGAAATGTCTTAAAATTCGAAAAGATATTATAGGGTAATTATTTAGCTTTCAAATAATCTACTTTATGAAGTTAAAATGAAGTTTTCTTTTCAATCTTTCCCGGTAATTTTTTGAGTGATTAGTGGGTAAAAATCTGATGTACATAAGATTCTAAAATCAGATATTGTTTCCACAACATTGCTATTGTTTTTCCCCCTTTTTATACCATGCTTAACAAACATGACAGATAAATCGCAATGATAAACATCATATCCCAACTCACAATCAAGTTCAGGAACCACTTTTGGATTTTTTTAATTTCTTTTAATTTTTTTTTTCACATAACAACTTGTAGAAGTAGAAAAACAAAGCTTTGGACATATTTGCCCTTCAAATACTAACCTTGTTTCCTCTAAGTTTGGTTTTTGGGTTGCATTATTGAAATGTTAATGGAATAGTAATAGTAATAGAATGGAAAAAGAATTCCTTTGTTTGATTAAGAGATCGGAATCATTGAACATAATTATTTTGTTTGATTAGCTATGTCACCGAAATAAATTAACATCAAATAAAAGGGGTAATTAAGGTAAGATTAGCTAAGAATAAGGAATGAAAAAGTCTTTCCAACTATTTAGTTTAAAAAGGTTTATTCTCTTAGTTTGGTGGAATATTTATAACACAACTATTCCTTGCTTAAAAGATAAATCAAAGAATGGTATGAGTAATGCCATTCCTTTATCATGTCCATTCCCTCCCATTACCCCCAACAAAAAGCAACCTAAGAGTATATTTCGTAGCAAGTAATTCTTTATAGGATGAATATAATTATAGTAATACTTTATATTATATTGTTTGGTAGTATATCTTATACAATACCTACCGCCATTGGATACAAGAGGATACTAGTGGGGGTGCATATATCTCTCCTCTCTAACAAACTATCAAGTGCATACGGAGAAAAATTCAGTCCTTGATCTGTTGAGAATGGCTAATATGGGAAGCAGAGTTAATTGAATTTGTAGCTTCATTAAGGAAAAGCAATAATTTTATCACTGAAATGTCCCCCTTGGATACCTCCATCTCATGTTTCCATTAAATTGTGACAACTGAGGATAGTCACAAAACATACAAAAAGATATTTAACTTTGTACAGTGTGAATGGTCAAGAGAAATTGCATGTATTGCTTCACCCTTTAAAAATCTCATCATCATTCGGCAACTACATGCTGTTTAGAGCGTTGGTTCAAAGTAATATTGGTTAAGCTATTGTAACATATAAAAACTTTATACTTTAGTTTTTTTTTTTTTTTTTACAATCTCGTATGTGAGAGTTTTACATCATAGTAACTAAAAGTTTTTATTCAAACTAATAATACCAAACATCCTAAGATTCCTCGAAGGTTAAATTCCTTAAAACCAAAACCAAAAATAAAAGAAATAAAAGAAGGTTTTGGAGGTTGCGTTGTCCTATATTCCTCCTCCAAACGTGTCCCCCACATTGAATTTTCCCATGAAAAATAACTGCTATTTGCATTCACCCACCCTTACCCACGATTGGAAAGGGCCTCGTAGGGACGCACAAAGATATCACAGGGGCTCCAAACACGTGGTGGGCCCAAGCCCAGTTCAATTTTTTTTTGTCCTTAGGCTCCACCTAGAAGACTGTACTGTGGGCCCCCTCTACATTTTTTGGGACTGGGACTCTGTGATAGGTTTGGTACCTAGTGTTAGGGTTTCTGGTTGGTGGGGTTTTAGTTAGATTTTAACATTTATTGAAATATTAAAATAATTTTTTATATGTGGCGCTGATTGAGACACCCCAATTGGTGGGGGAAGCCATTTGATCATTGATGATTGTTTTTGTGGGCTCTCTGTGTGGTGTTAGTGCCACTATTTTAGTCCGTGTCATAAGATATATATATATATATATATATATATATATATATATATATATTCTAATGGGTGAAGAAGATCTATATTATGCTTTACAAAAGCCAGCAAAACCAATACAATGCCTGTTGTGGTAAGAGTGTCGAAGTGACCTCTTTTAAGGAGACCAAAAATCCCTTCTCAACAGGATAAATCATCATTGGATTGTAAGAACTTGTGCCTTGGGAGAACTGTTTAGGAATACTTATCATCCTTATATTGCTCTAAAAAAGAGTGTATTCTATGGCACAACTTGTCTTCCCTTATTAATTATATAGGATAATGCTACTAGCCCACTTGCTGGGGAAGAAATTATTTTATTCACACGTAACAATCTTTAAACATGCACTACCGTTAAGAGTTTTTATTGAAAAAATTTCTATTTTAACCGTTTCATTTATTAAAGTTTCGTTAAATATGTCATGTTTTTCAAAGGTTAATATAATTATAAGAGGTTTGAAATTGTATCCTAGTGATTACAATTGAGTGTTTTCTCATATACTACAACAAAGGTGTTTAGAAAGTGTGCTTAAAACTATGGTTGAAGTTTATTTTAGTTCAAAGCATTGTAACATATGAGAGCTTTATATTGTAGTAACTTTTTTTTTTATTATAACATATGAGAGCTTTACCTTGTAGTAACTTTTTTCTTTTTATTGTAGCATATAAGAGTTTTACAGTATTTAGTGTTTAGAATTTTGGTTTTAACCCATGCTTCCAAGCAACCTAATTCTCCTTTAACTGCGTGGTGACTCTATCTCTTGCTCTCTGTTTGTTGGCTGCAATAAGATGTGAGAATAGTGAATAGCAAGCGACATCTCAAGTACCTTTGTGAGGAAAATAGTATAAATCAACAACGATGCTTAGAGTCATTATTAGACCATACATGTATAGAAGCCATGCTAAAGGTCAACTAGAAATGATATATGTGCTATAATAATGCGTCAGTTACAATTGCTTCCTAAGTAATTATTTAGCGAAGTCTCATGCAGCATACAATGGTGATGTGTTGGGGTCCTAGGGAAACACTCCATCTTCAAAATTAAGCACAAAATGGACGACTAAAAAAAAATCGTGAGAAAGCCATTCGTTTGCCCATTATTACCATGCATAGATAGATATATAAGAATTTGAACCCAAACCCTATTTACCCTTTTTCATTTACCCATTAATAATTCTGAGGCAGAAGGTGTTTCAGAGAGTGTTCAAACCTGATGTTTGACAAACTCAATTTCAACTTATCAATTTTCACTCAAATAATATAAAGTTCTCACATACTATAGTATAAAATAAAAGTATACTATGATGTAAAGCTATCATATGCAATAATAATTTAAGCTCTAACTCTTATTTTTAACTCGCTTTTTAAACACCTAATAAGTTAGCACCACATACAATACAAAACTCACATATTATAATGAAATAAAAAAAGCGAAAAATGTAAAACACATGCTGCATTGTTACAATTCAAACTTCAAAACCTTCATCATTAATGCCTTCTTCTTTTTTTTTTAGTCCTAGGGAAATTAAGGATAAATACATGGGTTCTTGGGATTTTTTCATGTGGGCTCCACAGATAAGGTGTTTGGTGGGTCCAAGGATAAGGTTTCATGTGGGCTCCTCCAAAGATGAAATTCTTAAAGTAAGCCGAGGAAAGGAAGGCGCCCCCCACCCCAATCACTCATCGTTTTCACAAGGACCACACCACCTTTTTACAATCACCAAATTCCTTGTTGAGCAGCTTTCACGTTAACAGAAACCGAATAAATTCCAAAGCCAGGTTTTCTTTCAGAAAGGAAGTAAACAAAAACAAAAATAAAAATGATAAGTCAGTTTCTTGAACAGGAGATCTGTGCCTCAAGAACAGAGCTTTCCCCTTTTTAAAGGGACCAACGAGCATTATGGCCACTGCCGACAAAAGTGACACTCCTTAAATTATTACTAATCACCTATCTAAGGAGGCATCGACAAATTTGAAGCTATTGAGAGACTATGCATGGCATGAAATTCTTACGTTGTTAGGTTCATGATTTTTTATGGCTGTCACAATACATGCGAAAGTTAAATTTTAGTCTTGAGTTCATCTTTTTATAAGGTTTATTTTTACTATTATAATTTTTATATTTGAGGAAACCAAAAAAATCATATCCTCATATTTATATGTTGGAATTATTAATTTATACTTAATCTATATTTTTTCTTGATTACAAAGAAATCCTGACAGATGAAATCAGAAAAACACCCTTACCCTTAGTGGCTAGCATCTATCCATTGTAACCAAACAAAGTGACAGCTTTCTGGTTTTTTTAAGAAAATAGTTGGAGAGAGAGAGTAGACTTTTAGAACACATTATTGGTCAGGTTTGGGCTTTGCTTAATTACAACGTACAAAATTTTCAATCAATTATTAATGCAAAGGGGCAATATACGCATTAAAAGTTAAAAGGGATTTTCTTATTCAAAATTTTTTTTTTGGTCTGAGAAAAGATATAGATTTAGCATAAACTAATACATGAAGGTAGTTTGAAACAGTCCAAAAGACGTGACATGATTTGTTGATAACCTCGAACACATGCATAAAAATGTTAACACAAACTTTTTTCTTAACAATAAACAAGGACGAAGATTAAAGAAAGATCTAATGCATTGTAACAAAGAGTACACATGGCTTGTAAAATTACCGATTATCTCATAATATACGTACTTTTGGTTAGTTCAAAATACAGGCCGACATTTTATGTATATAGCTCCAAAAGGTGTTCACTTGTAAGTTGTACCACGACGGCTTAAAAGGAGACAGTTAAAAATGCGTTTTATAATTTCAGTTTTAATTAAAATTTTTAATGTTATAATATTTTTAACAAAAATAAAAAATTAATTCAAACCAACACCTCCTATTCATAAGGTGGCCTTGGATGTAATAATTTGATTTAGACAGGTCGAGGGTGATGTTAAAGGAAAAGCCATCAGACAAGACTAGACAAGACTACACCAAGATAACGCGTATGCAACCTCCGTCGATCCGAATTATTCGTGGAATTCTCTATTGAAAACTTTATTCAATTTTCATGAGAACCTTGCGCTTTAGAGATGTATATTCAAGTTTGAACGTCCTTTGGTGATTTGTCAATTTAAGCATATTTGTAGTATGTTCCAGCAAGAAATCTGAATTGAAAGATCAGAAGTACGCACACAAAGGAAGAATTTTTTTCTCTCTCTTTTTAACATTGGGATCCTCTGGGAGATTTATCAGTTTGACCAAATTGAGAGCTAGAACAAAGTAAATGGATAAAGAAATGAGAAAATAGATGGAAATATTTTCATCCATGGGTGGATATACATCAGGAGGCCTGACTAGCCCACTGGGCCATGGCTGAAATTTCTAATTGGACAAGACTTAGACTCTCACCACTTCGATTCTTGGTTGTTGGCTAATCAATAATTGAGTTTAATCGAATGATTCCAAAAAGATTGATAGACCCCATGGTGTCTGGACGACTTTTTGAGTTGCCGTTCATGGAATTTAAAGCATGGCTTAGAGGGAATACTTTGATATTATAACTGAGCCAAGACTTCACGTTCTTTAATCTTTCTACAATTATTGCCTTCAAGCAAAACTGCGAAAATCAATTGTAGATATTATATAGTTTATCGGGGGCCTGATTTTGGTATGCTCTGTTTGGTAATGTGCTCTGACCATTTGGTTTATTCACAATAATTTGAATTTTAAAATTCATAAGTCAGCAAGCATTCAATTTAATAATATGCCACGTACAAATAAGTTAAAAACATAACATAATTTTCCCAGCTTTCAATATTAACAAATATTGTAGCTTTCAAAAGAATTTGTGATTTTACATTTTAGCGGGAAATAAATCCATCCATGGAATTCACTTTGTTGCAAAAATTTGATAGCCAACCTGATATCAGAATGAGCACAAAAACAGAAAAAAGAACGGGAAAACTTAGAGCAATGCCCCTATAGTTGGGGAACATAAAGATTCACGCACTAGGGACATACCATAAATTTCTGCTCTTACTTTTTCCTTTCAATATTCCTAGATCCTTATTATAAATTAAACACACACCCTTAATGTTAAATTACTAGAGCACAATTCTAAAATAAGAACACAAGACTAACGAGGTGAATTAAGAAGGCACATTCCCTGTATATTAAAAAAAGAAATACCATGACTATCACTGTGTAAAGTCCACCAATAGCGACAAATCAAGATCAAGTGCTCGTTTGAGTTTTTTCAGCCTCAAAAACATACATACATTACAATGACCAATTTGGCCTCTTACTAGCATAAGTGGCCAAAAAGCTAAAAGACTCGTACTCACCAGAGATCTCAGTGGTTTTTTACTTGGGCAGGCACATCCTCCATCCTCCACGATTAATCCAGGAAAAAAAAAATACTTGCCTCCGTTGGCGGTTCATAGAAAACGAAATGTACCACTAATTTCACATGTACTATCGTCGTTCTGTTTCCCTTACAATAACACCTTTACTTTTAAAACATCATAAAAAAGTTAGAAAGAAACGGAAATATAGATTTACGAATAAATCACTTGTTCCAATTGATTTATAATATTCACTGAAGATGACGAGAACTCTTTTCTTTTTCAAAAATAATGACAAGATCCAGTCCATACACAAGCATCAAATATAATCTACACTGGACCGTAAAAACCAATCCAATAAGCAAACCTGATGCTTCATTCCACAAAAATGAAAAAATAAAAAATAAGTAATTGAACATAACATTAGTAAATGCAATAAATACCACGATAATCAAAAATCACACTTATAGTTCCATGTAAGTAGATGGCGCGCAACACACGTGGGTAGTGATGTTCTAAACACTCGACATTTGTATATCAAACAAAGGAAAGCTTGAACAATACCATGAAGTTCTATTAAAAAAACACCAAAACATCATCAGAAGAAAATTCAGTTCCAATCAATTTGAACATAACCTCAGGATGTGCAAATTGTGAAGGCGGTATTATAGAACTTCAAAAGGAGAGAAGGGTCAGACTTCATCTAGTTAGTGGTGAGAGCAAAGACCACAATCTAGCCTTCTATAATAAGGAGCTAATACTTGACATCCAGACGATGAACAGTCGGATCACAGAGCAATCTCCAGCACAGTATTCGAGTCAAATATAGATCATAGCAATCTTCACACCTGCAAACACAGTAAAAGAGTATGCCGAGTCAAACACAAACAATAACATTGCAAAACAAGATAACCCATTCCGACGCTGAGTCAAAGTTAAGAGAACAACGAATCCAAAAATCTTACGGGCAACTGCACATCCCACCTATAGCTCCAAGATGGTAATGCATTCTGACTGAATGAACTAATAGCTATTATGTACATTTATTTAACTTCTACTCTTATTCTTTTCAGGGCAATTTAATTTTTAACTTGTGCTCGCTTTGATAATAATAGAAACTTAAGGACCCTGTGTCTTTAAAGACAACCAGAGAATGATGTCTTCAAAGACCCTGAGACGGATAACCGATAGCCAACATTTTGTCAATCAATTGACATGATGCAATTTTCTTGGACTCAATGGTAAACTGCAGCCACACAAATACACATCCCTCAGTCAACGCAAACTTGGTAGTCAAAAAAGTGCAATTTTGAAGTCGGGAACTTGGAAGATTTTATCCCATACCAGAAATAGCTAGTATAATTTGCATAACCATCTGGATTCGAAAACTAGACAAGAATTTCACAAGAATTTCGTTCTTACCTGCAGGACTGGAAACCCCATATTTTTGAGAGTTGGATCCTACATCGGCTGCTCACTGAGACCAGTTATGAGTCAATCCCATCATTGAGTATACAAGGCCATAACACCTCTGCAATACACCTTCGAGCTTCTGTCACTCATGGGCCAACTAGTAGTCAAGACGTCCATTCCACAGGAATTACATCCCAAATGTTCTGTTGTAAAGATCTGAACTGGGCATCCGAAACTTTGAGTCCTCATAACCACCATAAAACTTGTTAAATCCTACTCTTTCATTTCGAAGGAGCTCTGCCATGCCCAAAGTGTTTCCACCCTGAACCTCATTCCACCCATCCCAGTGGCCATTCGACACAAGCCCATTTCTAGACTGTTGGAGGGACATTTGCACAAATGGGGATAGATTGTTAACTTGTGATTGCTCAACAAGCCTTGAAGATAATCCATAAGAATCACTAAGATGTGAAAAACTATCTCCAATTTCAGCAAATCTAAGGTTCTGTTGTGGGGAGAGGGATCTGGACATCAGAAGTTGAAGCCTAGCATCATTTTCGAAGCGACTTATTTGCGATGGGAAGTTTGATCTCATTTCTAAGGCTGTATTGTTCAACCCACCTTGAAGCCTTCCTTTACCAACTGCCAAAATGGCAGGATCCATGAACTCAATATCAGTAGAGCTAACCATGTTTCCAGTCACCTGTGGTTGTTGATATGCATTTCTGAACAAAGAGGAAGTGTCAAGCAAACGAGTCCCTGAGACATTGAAAACAGATTTCCCATGGTCATCAAGATTATATACCCACAAGGACAAACCTAACTAAAAGAGAATCTTTGGAAACTCACCAGATAGGGAGTCAAAATTCTGGTCCAGCCTTTCATGAGATGCAAAGCCTGGGGGTGGTGCCCTGCTAGGCACCAAAAACCCAGGAGGAGCCGATATTTGAGCCCTTGAAACTGCTGAAAGTATTAATCAAGATATAGTAAGAAAACAATCATCTAGCAAATTTAACCGATCCGCAACAAAAAAATGAAGTCAAATCTATAGAAAACCACAACTGCAAAAAAAGGCTCTAAATAACAAACAAAATGTCGCTATCAACGACATGGCATCAGAAACATTTTCCAAGTAGCAAAATAATCTTGTGAAAAAAAAAATATATATATAATAGCACCAACAAAGTTCCTCTGATATTACATATACATGTCGCTGTCAACTTTATAATAACACTAATGAATGTCGCTACCAACTTTGTACCCAGCAAAAGTCAACTAACATTTTAGAGCACACAGCACAACCAAAATAAATTTAGTTTTATCTCAAGGAAAAAATTACAGAAAATAACTAGCGTTCAGACTTTGGTCTTCATAAAAGCAGTTTTCGAGCAAAGGTACTAATACTAAACATACTCTGCGTGCATAAAGTTCTAAACTAACAATAACAGCCCCAAGTAGAAACGTAAAACCAAAAAAGAAAAAAGTAGAATTAAAGAGGAGAAGAACTATAAACAAAGCCAAGCCCAAACAATACACACCAGAATGCTTACTAGGAGGGAAAGCAGAATGGCTGCTTGCGTGATTCTCAGACTCCTCAAAATTACTGGATGAGAAACCGTTGCCAAACCCAATCTTATCCAGATATAGATCTCTGCTATCACCAAAATCATGGCTGAAAGGCCGGTTATTTGACAATTGCCCGATCACACTATGAGAGCGCTGTACATCAAATGCTTGATTTACAGACTCCTCTTGCCTTGCAAATGAGAACCTGGACTGATTGTTAGTTTGCCCCTTCCAAGAACTTGATATTCTGTGAGATCCAGACTGTTTTTCATCATCTCCCAATAGTTTAGCCAAATTCTGAGGCGATGTTAACGATTCATCCCAAGTATCAAAATCAAGCGACAAAATATTTGAAATTATACTGCTTTCCCCTTTATCTGCAATAGAATTCACGTCAGCACTAGCTGCATCACCCAGGAATCTTCCTGGAAGCTTCCTTGTATCCTCATTCGAATACAAAAAGGAATGCTCCGAGGTTCTATCAGAACCGATATAGCTGTTTCCAAAATTGTTAGGGTACCCATTAGATGTTAACGAAGCAGTAGATGCACAAACAAATGTACTGTCCCTAAGTTTGTTATCCACAAATAGACGATCAGCATTTGAGTTAAGTGGAGAGTAAGCCTCGTGTTGTTGCAAATGATTTGGAGTATGGAGTGACATGGAAGAATTTGGCAAATAAGTAGAACGACTCACAACTTCAGGATCCTTAAGCCGTTGATTGTCAAAAGATATTATGTCCTCTTCCAACTCAGAAGATGCACTTGGCAATACTTGTGTTTGTGAATCCCATATCCAGTCAGGCTGATCTCTTGAAACACAAACTTCATCTATTGATGATACAACTTTCTGAGCTATTGTAGAGGGTTCTCTAGATTGATCAATATAATATTGTTTTAACCCTTGACCCTGCAGTGGTTTAATGGAGTGATCAGAAAATCCACCATTAGGCGAAGTTATACCACAGTGATCACCCATGACATTTCTATCCATGCTCATTGAAAACATTTCAGAGCATAAATTCTGGATACGACCTTCGGAAGTGACGAGTAGTTCATGTTCATGACCAGAAGAAGTAGAGGACTTCCCGTCCTGGTCATTGGCATCTGAAATTTCTGGTGGCATACTAACACCTTTATCATTGTCATTCAATATTGGTGTACAAGAGATCTGACTGTTCAAATTTACAGAAAGACCTCCATCAAGTGCAGCAGGTTTCTCAGGTATACTGTTTTGAAAATCCAAGTTACCATGCTGTTTCACAGGCTTCAATGTTTCCGGTTTAACTTTAGCATCAAAATTATGACCTTCCTCGATTAATGATTGTCTCTTCCCTCCATCACCATGCAATATAGAACTCTGAGTGCCAGCCTCAACTGCTGACGAAAATGCCAACATATTACTAGCTGTGTCGGGTTTCTGTTTTGAAGGTCCATTTGTACATGTTAAATTTGCAGCTAGCGGTTGGCATGTTGAACCACGCATACCCCTGCCATGTTCAGCAAAGAAGTAAGAGATCGATTACACTGATAACTGAAGGGCAAAACACCCAAAAAAACAAAAACCAAATTAAGCTCGCATACCATGAAGCTGCAGCTGGAAGAGCAATAGATCTACCAGTAGTTCCATTTGGAGGAGAACCTTTTGTAACATTTCCAGCATACTGCTAGATTTAACTCAAAATCAGAACAGAAATTTCCGGATACAGCATGCTAAGCAGAAGTCAGCCATCAAATACATGCTTCCAGATTTCTTCTACATATCTATAAAAGTTTTACTACTACACACCCATAACTATTTTCCTATAAACACGGCAAAGTAGCGACCCAGAGCATTGAGAAGAAATAGATACGTAAAAGCTAATTTAAATGTCCATGTAAACATAGACCGAAGATGGCAACAGAAATGCTAGAATCTTACATTTGATGCATTTTTTACTATAGGTTTTCCAGAAGAAGCAAAACTGTAGTTGCAATAATCGTCTATAGGTGGTGGTAGAACATTCCCTGAACGTCGTTGCACATTGTTTGCAGCACCAGTAATTTGTTGAACTCTACTCCTTTAAAATCATGATGTAAGTTAAACTAAGCATAAGATAAAAAGGCCACATAGACCAGTAATAACACGAAAAGAGAAATTTTGTGACATGTAAAAATGAAAACAGTAAGAATATATCAGGACCCAAATTAACACAAATCAGCATATTTCATGAGCACAGAAATTTTCTAGACATCTCATACCATCAAGGCCAAGAATCAACATTAATCCAAAATCAGAGCTGGTCATTGATCCATTCTCTCAAATTTATTTGGGCCCCGATACGTATAGAGTACTAACTTAACTAAAGAATTATTATAACAATATACCTGTCCTCGAAAAATAGCTTTGTAGTAAGAGGATGAAGAAAAAAAAATGTGACAAGGGAACGTCAGCTCCCACAGGAACATTTACATTTCTATAAAATGTATCCCTAAATTATTAGGCTCAAGAAGACAAATTATCACCACAAAGTACAGCATACTGCACTCTTAAACAAACCATTTGGCAGGAAGCTGATTTCAAATATACCTTGTGTACGCTGAAATTATTTCATCTTTTGTAAAACTATCCTCTTGAGAACCAATGTCGTGCAGATACAAACAATCGGGATTGGTGCATGGCTGGAAACAACAAAAAAGCAATTCTCAATAAAAAAAATATCAGAAAGGAGAACAAACTTAGTAAGATTATGTTTAAACCAGAAGAAAACAAAGGAGGAGCAATGGTCATACCACGTTTCTCAACCATGCATGGCAATACTTTGTGGTCCCAAAGCAAGCCCTGCAATGGATGATGATAGAACGTACACATCATTATATTGATGCTGCTACATGTAATCAATTATCTTACATAGCTGAGAATACGTCTCCGTAAGGGTAAAGAAGTCTGTACCTCAAAGATCTACCCTCCAAGACAAACCCATGTACATTTTGAATACAACGAATGGCTTCGTCCTCTTTTGAGTAAGTAATATATCTGAGCACAAAAACATATGGTCACATGGAAATGATGATTCTCATACACGATATGAAATTCAAACAGTCAACACGGATGTTAACATTGTAATACAGGATTTGCAAGATATATATGAATTAGTCAGCAAAAGATTATGAAATCAAAAGTTAGAATAATACTAGACATATAGAAGGAAATAAAGCAGGAAAAAAGGGGAAACACATCATCTCTAATTTAAAGCAAGTTAAAACGCAGACATTATAAACACATATAACTTACACACTACAAGTATTGTTTTGATATTGTTGAATAACACCAGCTGCAGTACGAGACATCGATACTTTGAGAACCTTCCCATACTGACCAAAATATTCTCTATGTTGGAGAAGCTGCAAATATATGAATGAAAAATAAAAAATATAGACACATATCTCTGAAATTCATAAGCTCAAATGCTACTGTATGTTTGTTCATGCGCATGCGCGCGCGCATGTGTGTGTGTGTGTGTGTGTGTGAGAGAGAGAGAGAGAGACTACTTCTTCATCTGCCAGATTCAGAGGCAACCCAACAATGTATACAAGGTTCCTTTGAATCACTCGCACACTGCTGAGCTGCTTCCGTCCTTCCGATGATTTGATCTTTGCCTTCTGTGATTTCATCTTTTTCTCCATATGGATTTCAGCCACCAATCTGCTGGGAGATCATAAAGGAAGAAGAAGAAAAAATATGAATATGAATATACTAAAAATAATAACCTGAACAAAAGTAGAGTTCCCTATCGAGGCAAGACAAACAGTACAGAATAAATGAAAACCTTTCACAGTTTGCAGCCATCCCCACTATCTTTTCCTTGTCATAAGGAGTACGACATGCAGGGCAACGGCCCTCCGACTCATCCTTCTCAGCCATGTCCATTATGTGATGCCAACACCAAACACATATCTGGCAAGAAGAAAGAACGAGTGAGAACTGGTTTCAGCCTGGTGAACCAAGTAAATATAGGTGAAGAATATACATAAAATTTTGAACAAAAGGGGTGGGGAAATAACAGATATCCAGAGCTTGCAAATTTATCAGAACACTCTCAAATTCAGACATCCAGAGCTTGTAAATTTATTGGAACGCTCTCAAATTGTTACAAATGTATAGTTTAACTTCCTTCGCAGCACAAATAATACACAGCAGCAAAGAAGAGAGGAAATTACAGAGCCATGGTATGAGATTAAAAGCAATCCCCCATCCTCCCACATCCAAAAACCAAACCCAAAAAAAAAAAAAGAAGATAAGTGTCACAGACCTCATATCCACATTTGCAGGGCTTCAATTGCTGATCCGTCAAATCCATCTCCTCAGCACAAAGAGGACAAGTCTTTTCTCCCTCGTCACTCATGATTGCCCTAACAATAACAGTGCTAATCAACAGCAAGGTAAAACTCTAAACAAACTATTCTACCAAGTATATCTAAGTATACATGCAAGTTAAATGGCTTGCTTACGAGACAAGGACAAGCAATTGAAGACGAAACAAACTATGCTTCGTTGGATAGCAATGCATAAATCAAATAGAAAAGCTAAAATAATGTTCCTTTTAACCAAAAAGCAACTCAAAGAAAATAAGAAAACATGACAGCAAAAACCGACCAGCATACGCCATTCAAACATGCAATCAAAGATTAACTAGCAACTAGAAAGACGATGTCACTCTCTGTTCTGCAAGCTGTAAAAGACAAACAGAGAAGGAATTTGAAGAAAATAGCGAAAATGTGATATCTAAAAGCCACAATAATGTCATTCAAACATGCAATTAAAGTTTAGTAATAGCACGCCATCGCCCACTAAAACCTCTTCATACACGAATAAGACATTACCAACAAATCCAAAGGAGTCAAAACCCTAGAAAAATCCCAATCAACCTGAGATAAGAATAGAAGAAACGAATCCTAAAATCCCCAGAATGAAACCCTAAAATCCCAAATCATCCAACAAACACCACTTCAAGACTCGAACAACAGAAAAGCAAATTAACAATTAAACAAAAAATATAACACATCGGAGTGCCATCGATAACCAAATCAAACAAGCAAATATAATAGCACAAATAACTCGAACGAACAGAACACCATCACAATTACAAACGCGACCAAAATTGTCGGCATGCAAACAGGAAAAAAAAAAAGAAGGAAAATCTAAACTGAAATTAGCACCAAATCAACCGACAAATAAAGAATCGAAACTAAATACAAAGCAATAATATACACATACATACCAAAAAAGTTAAAAGAAATTAGGGATCTGGAAAAATGAGAGAATGATCGGATTAGAAAGAATAGGGTTTGATATTGAGATGAAACAACTTACACTTGGGGGATCGGGAAGGCGACGACGAATCTCTTAGGAAGATGAGATTGTGTGTGAGAAGAGAAACGCAGACACAGAGGAGAGAGAGGAGAGAGAGCAATTGGAGAGAACCACAATGAGAGGCGAAGGGGGAAGGGGATTTAAGGAGAGAGAAAGAAAGGCTCTTGTTTCGATGGCTCTTTTGGCTGCTGCCTTTCACTTCTGCGTCGCTGTCATTTAAATATTAGTTACTTCCTCCTTATGCCCTTGGATTTTCCATTAATTACGAAATCTGCCCCTTCCCTTTGTGTGACCTTCGTGGCTTCCATGGGTCTCTCTCTCTTTCTTTTCCGGCATTGTCTGACATTGGGAGCTCGGTGCCACCTTCTAAGATCCCTTTTATTACACGTATTTCTTTTTTTCTTTTTTTTTTGTTTTTTAAGTTTTTGATTAAAATAAATAAAAAATTTAAATTTTCTTTTTGGTGTTTTTTAAGGTGATAAGTTAGGTGAATGACGCGTATGGGCAAAAACAAACATTGTTTTCAATCTAGATGCTGGTGCTTAATTATTTGTGTCTTTGATTAGGGAAGGAAAAACATAGGATGATTTATATTGTTACTAGGCAATCGGGTAAAATCAGTTCTAATTAAAAATATTTTATTGCTATAATCCTTAATGATTAAAAAAAATAAGATATTGTATAAAATTTTCACGTGCTACCGTTTTGAGTTCAAAAATTTCAGTTCTAACCTTACTTCTTAAAAACTTTACAGCACTATGCTCTCGTCTAATTATTTTTTAATCCTAATTGAATTATTGTCAATTAATTATGTAATTTCACAACTTTGAAATTAAATTAAATTAAATTGGCATTTATTCTAACCCGGTTCAAGTGTTATTTTAACTTGAAGATAAAAGAATTCAAATTTCAAATTTTAAACCTTAACATCAATAGGATGTTTGAAAATGTATGGTTTGAACCAATTTTGATTAAAAAAGTTGTAACATGTGAGAGATTTACATATAGATTATATAGCAACTAAAAGTTTTGATTAAAACTAACCTTGTGTTTGGCAAAAGTGGTTCTTACCACTTTTTCGTAAACAGTATAAAACTCTCACATGCTATACTAACAATAAAAAAAAATCGCTACAGTGTAAAGTTCTCATATGTTATAGTAAAAGTAGTTCTAATCAACGATTCCTACTACCCTTTTAAACACCATATTGCCAAACACACTAAGATAGATGTTATTCACAAATTACAACTACAAATCAAGTTCATAATTGGGTATAGTTAGTAGGGACATGGAATTGTATTTTTTTTTTCTAGAGTTTAGATCAAGAGACGTGATTCGTGTTTGGTTAAATCTTATGGTGACCGAATCTTTTTACAATATTACAAAGAAAAAATAGTTATATAATATGTTGCTTGATGTCAAAATTTAAAGCAATGGTAAAAGTTAATTCTCAAATTTAATCCCATGACATTAAGCAAACTATAATTATTCTAAAACGACAAGATTTCAAGCCTCTTATAAGATTCTTCTAGCCAAAAAAGGGGGGAAAAGGCTTGTTATGGTAAGATTCAAAAGACTGAATGGCAAGTCATACAAAATAACCTATTGAACAAGAGAATTTTAATAACAAAATTGGTTTTTTTTTTCAAGAGTATAATATTGACTTGAATTTAGAGCTATTGATTTGTACTGTTAAGACGTTCCTAAGAGACAGATTTTCAAGATATTAGACACACAAACAATTAGTTTAAAATTAATTATATAAATGTGTTAATTATGTTATAAGTCAAGTAATCGGTACCCCTTTTCTAAAAACATCAGTGCAATATCATCGAATAATTAAAGGAAACATAAGATGGATTTAAAAAAAAAACATATGGGCATGCTAAATTTGAGCATAGAATTAATTGCACGATCAATATTTAAAAAAATAGTGAGATAAAATTTTAAACTAATAATTAGTTTGAGGGGTTTTATGATATTTGACTAAACTGAGTGATGGTGTCATTTCAAGCAGTAGGAGGCCATGTTCAAGAAAACTCTAGTTATCAATGGATTAAAAAAAATACACTCCAGTTATAAATAGGGATAATAAAAAGATATTTTTTATTTCTTTTTTTCATTATTATTCTATGGCTGAAGAAGCCTATGATTTATGATAGAATAGACAAAGATTGCTCCGGTTACTAGCAAATAACAACAAAAAGAGGGTCAGTTTGGAATTCTTATTTTTCTTCTTCGTTTTGTCATTTTTATTTTCCGTTCAATTCCTTGTCAAATGCGTGGAAACTGGGATAGTTAAATAAATAGTCATGAGTTTGAGGGCACGTCGCTTTTTGTGTGGAACTGGAAACTTTGTACAGCTTTTTTGCACGGGAATATGGCGTGTCTACTTACACATAGTCAGAGTGAGTGTCCAGTCACTCCAAATCTCATTTTTGTGCTTATTTAGACCTGGAAGCTAATACTGTATTAAAAAAAAAAACAGTAGAATAGCAGGAAGCTTTATTATTGAACTTTAAATTTGGCCAAATTATATGTTGAACTTGCAGTTGAATAAATCTAAAGGGTAAATTACACAAACTATTTTAATTGATGGATCTATTTTTTTGTAATTTAAAGCGAAGAATGTATGAAAAATTAATTAACAAAGAAGAGAGAGGGAGACTTTCGTCATTGAGGTTTTTTTTTTTTTTTTCAAATGGCTACTAAAAACATGTTTTGTTTTTCCATTTTCAAATGTAATTACCTTTAGGACTATGCTTAAAGTTGAAAGTTTATTTGAAGCACTTTTGGGTCACACGAAGAAATCGATAAGGTTGTTGCAAGTATATTTTAGTATTTGATGGAAGTTTAAGAGCAGATGAAAGTATACCTATAAGGCACAGTTCAAGAGACTTGTAAGAATCCAGAATTGGAAGTTTGAATTATACGCATTCTCCATGAATGATTCTGTTATAAAATTATTTATCAAATTTTAATATCAAAAATTTTAAAGCATGGTAAAACTAAATCCATTTCCTTATTAATTTTTACTAACGAAACATGCCTAAGGGCACCAACAGTTATGTTGTGTTCTCTCGATTGTTTGGACCCGAGAGTTAGCATTGTATGCATCAAAACTTCCTATTGCAGGAGTAGTTTGTTGTGCTTCCTCTTGCATTGCAGGTGGTGAAGCTCTCAGATCTACCACTTGACCCCATAGTCCCCCATTTACAATGTTGTACCTTATAGGGTCCAACTTGACATAGCGGGGCCACAACAAAATTATATAGTTAGTGAAAGTTGATTCAAGTAAAATAATACTTGCAAGGATACCTATATGTGGTTGTACTCACTTGCAAAGTACAACAAAATTGTTCTGCACCCTGAAATTGGGATCTCCATAGTAGTTAATCTAACAAAAAAAAAAAAGTTGTGATTTTCTACATCAAACCCAGTTCATAATTAAAAAAAAAAAAAACAAAACAAAATCTATGATTTCTGCTATTAAATCCTTGTCATTTTATCGCCTTCAATGAAAAGCAAAATTAGTTTGTTCGAGCCTCAAATTTAAACATATGAGTCTTTTTGCAGTGGTTTTTGACAAATTCCTTGGGAATCAGTTTCTGCTGTTAGATGATTCTGATAGAATTTGCAAATAGTCAAAGCCTTTGGTGATCAAGTCCTTGCATTAATATTTTAGCATTGTGTCTCTATCATGAAAGATGTATAATTGTTTCAAACTAGTGGAGTATCATCACAACATGATTTGAAAAACAACTTCTAATCCATAAAAGTTCATGTTTGATCAAAATAAATAATTTCATGCAGATCCTAGCCCAGTTTCAAAATTGAAAGCTTATGCAAAACTCATGAACGATAAGAAACAAAGGAAGAAGAAGAAGGAGGAGGCTAGGGTTCTTAGACAATATGAATAATGTCTAACACAATAAAAAGAAAAAAAAAAAAAGAAGATAAAACTAGATTCACAAGACAAAATTACCTAAAACACACTTTTAATCAAAAGACTTAACTACCCTTTTTGATAATAAATATAATTTATCTAACAAAAATAACACCAACGCAACCAAAAGTATTGCATCAATACTTGAGTTTTGATTACTTTATACATGATGCATATAAAAAATTAATATATCAGCTACCAGCCTTGCCTGCAGTTTCTCCTCCATTTCTAATATAGCTTGTTAAGAAATTTTAGCAGATTATAGATTTTTAGGATGTAAAGATTTCTCTCACAAAATTCAAACCATTATTCAAACTTTGAATTCCAATTTATTTTCTAAACCGCCTCATGTTTATTTCTGCAACGTGATAATTTTTATGTGTAAATTTTCACAGCTATAAATTTTACGATGATTGTATAATTTTATTACTCAATCGTAATCAACCAAATTTATAAATAAAAAAAGACCCTAATTTTAAGTTTACAAAGATATGTACTCTCATATAAATATGGCCACAAATTAATGTCGCCTTTTGACATGTGTACCTTTATGTCGTGTAACAAAATTTGATTGAACAATAATATTAATAGATATTCCTAAAAAAAAATAACATTAATAACATAAATTCTTTCACATTGGAAAATTTTCAAATTACTAAGCCATTCGGCAAACCAATTTGAATCAGAAAAATTAGTCTAAACATTATAGCATGCCAGAGTTTTACACCGTTATTAATTCAACCTAATTATTATGAACCAATGTGCTAAATATCTAATAAGAAACAAAAATAACAAGTAATCATTTATGGAAAGACGGGAAGGGGGAACTTACTAGGCTCGGATTGAGAAGGTTCGCTATGATATGGTAAACAAGCTTTGGCTTCTTCATGTCTTTAGCTTTGCCTTTTACCAGGAACCCCACGCTTATGTTTGGTAGAGTGGAAAAGGAGGAGGAATGGAAGAAGATAAGAGAATCTTGAAGAGAGAAATTTGGGAAGGATGTGGTAAATCTAGGGTGGTTCTATATTTTTAAATCTATTAAAATAGTTTAGCTTAAAAGTGAGGGAATTTGTAGCAACAACTAGGTATACTTGTAAAATACACTAATAGGGTATTTAGGAGCGTTAGTTTGAACCAATTTTAACTTAAAATACTATAACATATAAGAGTTTTACATTATAACACATTTTTTTCTTGACACTATATCATGTGAGGGTTTACATTGTAACTTAAGTTATTATTTTTATTTAAATGTTCAGTGACAAAGATCATTAGCATGTCAAGATTTCATAGATTAAAAATAAATTAAATTATATTGGGATTAAAAAATTCTAAAGGTGTGTTCCAATCCACTCCCACATCGTCTGCTTTGCTAGATCAAACCGTTTTGTCAATTTGAAATAATGAAGATTGGACCAAGTTGTTCTGTATAAGAAGACTAAACTAGATCAGGTCATGACTGCTTGGCAAAGAGTAATATAGTAATAGAGTGTTTGGCATAGGGCAGTCCACACCATTATCTCAATTATAAACAATATAAAGCTCTCACATGCTACAGTAAAAAGAAAAAAAAAAACCATTAGCATATCAAGATTTCATAAATTAAAAATAAATTAAATTGTATTGGGATTAATAAATCCTAAAGGTGTGTTCCGATCCACTCCCATACCGTCTGCTTTGCTAGATCAAACCGTTTTGGCAATTTGAAATAATGAAGATTGGACCAAGTTGTTCTGTATAAGAAGACTAAACTAGATCAGGTCATGTCTGCTTGGCAAAGAGTAATATAGTAATAGAGTGTTTGGCATAGGACAGTCCACACTATTATCTCAGTTATAATCAATGTAAAGCTCTCACAAGCTACAGTAAAAAACAGTTCTAACCAATGGTTCCCACTATTATGCCAAACACCCTATAAGATTTAAAAAATATTGCAATTTGAATAGCAAAAAGTGACCTTTCGCAAAGGGCATTTAAATTTACCATTTTTGTTTGCCAATGTTGTTTAATTTACTAAAGACTTTAAATTTTGAAGAAAAAAAAAGGCACAAATTTTTCCTCACTCTAAATAAAGTGTCGCCTTCTTTTTTGCTCACAAATCAACACCTTTCAATATTGCCTTTTGTTCACTTTTCACATGATTGACATATGATCAAAATCCTTAAAAAAAGGACAGTGTTATTGATGGAAGTACCAAAAGTTACAACTTTTAATAAGTTTATGAATAGTTTTGTGCCATCTTGAATTGTAAGGGACAAATTTAGACAATTCTTATACTTTGAGAGTCAAACTCGCAATTAATCCTTCCTTTTTACCATTTAATTAGAATATTGCTTAATTAATTATATTATTAAGTCAAATATTTTTTAGAATATTATTATTCTGTCCCTCTTGGACCTTAGATGTGATATTTTGAAAATAACTCACACTCATAAAATGCTAAATTGAGCTATTTAACTCGTACTTATTATGTCTTGTAGAACATAGTTGTGGCTATGGAGTTTCTAAAGTCAATGAGTGTTTATTGTTTTTGGTTCTAATTGAGGTCTTAAACTCACTTTTCTCTCTAAGTTTTGCACACCAAAACGATCCAAAGTAATATTGTGTTTTCTTGTAATGCATTTGAAACTACTTATTTGAATGGTACGTGGACAAAGTTGGAAAAAAAAATTCTAAGATGAAAAGTGTTTGAGAGAAGAGTTGACACTTAATGGTTAAAAGTGCACATTTTAACATGTGAAAGCTTTATACTGCCCTATCATTTTTATCATTTCGAAAGTGCTTCTTTTATTTTTTAGAAAAAAAAGAATTTTATATTTTGTGGTACTTGTTATCTTTCTAATGGGTATCATTATAATTAAATTAATTATTAGTGTACTAATTAAAGGTTTTATTTTATCTAAAATCTATTCCATATTATTTATTTCTATCTAATTTCAAATTTTCTAACAATTTCCTATACCTATTTAGTATATTGATTAAAATGCCCTTGAAACTTTTAAATTATTTCAAAAATACATTTGGCATTATATGCCTAAAAGTCTCTGAAGGATACTCATTCTCCTGCCTTCCCCTTTCTTCTTTTTTCCTTTTTCTTCTTCTATCACGTCAACTCTCTCTTTCTCTCTTGTTTTCTCTTCTTTTTATCTCTCTTGTTTGCTTCAAAATCAAGATCATTAACTCAAGTTCAAGATAATCAAGAGAGAAATCCAAGGTTAATTTCTTAGATCTTCCAAGATCACAAACCAAAAATCAAGGATTTTTGCAAGCAAAATCACTATTTTTCTTCAAGTTTGAGGTAAGGTTTTTTAAGCTAAAACTTTGATCTAAATTCATGATTTAGCATAAGATTTGTGAGACATGTGTTTTTGATGTTCGTGGGTAATTATACAACGTTTTTTAAGCTTGATTTATATAGATCTTTGTTTAAAATAAGTTTTTAAACTAGTTTTACAAAGTTTTGATTTTTGGTTTAAATTTGTATGTTGAGTATGAAAATTTTAAGAAATATGATTTATATGCGTTTAAGTGTGATATTCTATAGTTTTTATACATTTTTCATGTTCTAGAAGTTGATAAAAATGGTCGGATTGAGTTTTAAACTTTAAAACCTCTGAAAATAGAAAAACTAGATTTCTAGAAATTATTCTGTCGTTAGGTTTAGCAGGCAGAACCTTATAGGCTGGCAGGCCAAACCTTAAAAATCAACAAGCCGGAAGAGAGGTATAAAAATGTATAGTTTAATCGGTAGGCCGATTGGGCAATCTAAACTCATTTGTTTTTCATCGTTTTGTGTTACGTAATGTTCTAAGGATTTCATATTAATAATTATAGCATACTAATAAAAATAGATGGTAAATCAACATAATTATAGAATAAGAATTAAGTTAAAGTATGGTTATTTTATACGTCGTCGGATAATAAAGTACTTGCAGCTTACATAGGGAACTTGGTATCGTGAGTTGGAAGTTATCAGTATTGTATTCGTCAAAAGGTAAGAAATCTATTACTCATCTTTTGTGAGGTTTTGTGGAATTAAAATTGGTTCTTTACATTACAAAATATATATATATATATATATATACTTTTTCTCCCTTAAATCTCTCTATCTCTGATATATATATATATATATATATATATATATATATACTTTTTCTCCGTCAAATCTCTCTATCTCTCCTATTGCTCTCTCTCTCTTTTTCCTACATTTTCTTTCTCTGTGTGTGACATCCATGTCCGTCGATTCTTTTTCAGCGAAGCTCCCTTCGCCGATGATAGACCTAGATTGTTGTTTTTTCTCTCTTTCCCTCTTTCTTTCTCTCTCTTACTTAGACTCACTCGCAGACCTCTCTCCACTATCTCTTCTTCTTAGAACTGATGAAGATCTCCGGCAAGTATAGGGCAATTCTCCATATTTGAATCCGTACAAAGGAGGACACTTGCTGTCACAACCTGCCTTTTTCAGGCTGTAAAAAAAAATATATTTCTTACTAACGTATAGATGTAAAACTTAGGAATTTTTTTTTTATATATTATTCATGCAAATTTTTAGCAATTCTCAAAATACAAACATATATATATATATGTTACATAAACACACTTTCTTTTACAATACTGTTTGTCAAATACTCTCGAGAGAGGATTTGTTTTACTTAGCTACGTCTTAGCTTTTATACAACACATTTCAAAATAGCTTAAAATATACTCCAGCGAAAACATAACTGCGGCGGCTTCCATACCCATTTTGCACACTACTCATATCCCTCTGCTAACTCATCAGTGAATTTACTCTGACCTTTTAGTGGGAATACCTACAGCAGGAAATACTAAGTGAGCTTACGCCAAGTAAGTCCCAATACAGCTTACATGCACATTTGCTAAAATGCATGATCCGGTTATGCTTTCTTATGAACATTCTTTATACTTTTCATGCCTTATCCCAAGTGTTCGTACCATTATGCACATAGATCTACGTGACACCGAGACCATACTATAACCTTAAACTCCTCTTGAGTAAGGAGTCGGTACGACACTTTTCTTAATTTTGATGATGTATTTACTAGTCCAATTATTATAGTTATTATACCATGCATGGAGTTATATTCACATGTTATATATAAAACATAAATACTCTTATACTGTATAGTACACACAAGTACATATTTTATATACTCACAGGTACTTATATTATAACATACACACAGGTATACACCTTGATATACACACAAGTATACATATATATATATATATATATCATATTCTATACCAACAATCCACACAGTAGGTGCGATGGGTACTTACTTAGTTTGGGTGATGTGCAAGTTGACCTCAGTTCCCTCTTTTCGAGATTTCTAGGGTCCTGTTTGGCCAATTACAATGCTATTAGCCAAGTTTTCACTACTTCTTCTATGTATTAATACAAAACAATTGTTAATTAATAAATCGAGTTGCATAACTGTATACAACTACAATAATCCCGGTTCTTTTACTCTTATCTTACTCTACCCTATCATCTCTTAACGAAAGTAGAATCTTTCTAATCATCCCTTTTCCCCTTTGGAACGTTTCTGGAGCGATTCAAGTTATTTGTGAGAAAATGACAATTTTGCCCTTAATGGGCCTCCTAAATTTCCTGAGCTTGATTTTGCTATTTTAGCGAAAATAATTAGGTATCGATTTTAAAATAATACCCTAGGGCATCGGGTCTCCTTATTTTACATCGATGTCCTATTTTAATAAAGCTTTACAATTTTACCCCTCATCTGAAAATTTTGACAATTTTACCCCTAGACTAAAATTAATATTTTTAAACCATAATTTTTTATTTTCCATAAGGATCATTTTTGCTCAAAATATTATATCCAAAATCCTTTTGGAAAATAAAGTTTTTACCCTTTTAATTTTTTTTTTCAATTTTAACAGATTTTTGTAAAATTAATATCTCACAAATAGACGCGATTTTTAACGAACCGTTTGCAATTTATAACAGTTTCGTCAAGATCTCCAACTTTCGTATTTTAACTTTTTTGAAATTCTCACTGCACAGGGGTGTTTTTGGGTATTTTTCAAATCTGCCAAGAAAAAACTTTTTCTTGCAATTTAGTCCTTGGGTCATTTTTGTAAAAATCAGTTTTTAAACAACATTTCCACCCTTGTGAAGGCAGTTTCAATCTTTGTCTAAACCATTTTTATGCCCAATCACTATTTTTGCAAAACTAGCATTAAAATTACAAAAATATTCTATTTTGTATAAACTAACATTTTGCACATTGAATCCCTAATTTCAACCATTCCAGTATGCCATAAATTATATACCCATGAAATTTAATCAAAACTTTGCTTGAATACATACATGCTTTTTGAAATAACAAAAATCAAAACAAAAACAACTAAACTTTAAGTTTAAGGAATTAAAACTTACCCAAAGAAAAACTTTATGCTTTTAGCCTTCTAAGGGCTCTTTTGAAACTTTTTCTTAGGCATTTTTCATACAAAAATACCTTGAATCAAATTTCTCCCTTAAATCAAGAAAAGCCCTAAGAAAACTTGAAAAAAAGTTTAGGTTTTTACCTCAAATTTGATAAAATCCTTTGAACTTTGCTTCTTAAACTCACTTGGGGCCAAATTTGCAACGATGTGAAGTTGAAATTTTTTTGGAAAAGTGCTTCAATGACTGCCGTGGTGAAGGAAGAAGAAATGGAAAAAAAAAGTTTGATTGATTTCAAATTTAATTCATGCTTATCTTAGTGGGTGACTTACCAAGTAATCAATTAGTTTACCTAAGGTGGCTTAGTGTGATTGGTCCACCTTTCATGGCATAGTGGCCCAAAGAAATTTTAATGGGTGTCTACTTGGTGGGCCCCAAAAATTTTATACAGTGTAATTTTCACTATACAATATTTTTCTTACATTGTCATGATAAAATCAGTGCAAAATATATTCTTAGACTGTATAAAATATTTTACTTGCCTTTGGTTTATTTTTGGAGACCAAACATAACATTTTCTATATCTATATTTTCACTTAGCAGTACACCTATACTGCTTCTGGTCCCCTTTTACACTGGTTTAAGGTTTTGTTAAACTCTCTATCTTATTTATACCTTAATTACCCATTCATTTATATCACAATTTTATAATTAATTATGATAGTTTTATGGATATTATTTACAATTTTTTGAGTATTTATACTCACAAAATCCGTATTAACAATATTCAACATTGCATCAAATTCACAATGGAGTTTCTTATTAATATTATTTATTTGTACATTATCATAATTTTTACAAAAAATACAATTTTTAAAGATAAATTTATTAATTAAATTTAATTAAATATTATATTTTATTAATGAATTTTCCTTGGTCATCATCACACGTGCGGTACTCCTTCGTCGTGTACAAGGATATCTACAACGGTAAGACGACGTTCGACCACCTTCTGGATTCAATGTCGCCATGATCATCGATGATAATGAATATTGCAACGACGTCGAAGTTGAGCCTAGATCTCGAGTTCACCAACGATGATCCGGCGGTGTATGATTGTCTTCTCTGGTGTCGCAAGAAAGCTAAAGCTCGAGATCCATGGTGGAGCAGCAATAGAAGAGATCTGGTGAAGGAGATCAGGGTCACGAGTTTTGGCATCTTTTCTGAAGATCTGCAAGTTTTTAATATTGGATTTGAAGAACCACTGGCTGAGGATGAGTCTCCGGAGGTGAACTGTCGTAACCAAGAAGCGATTGCTGCTGGCCATCGTGAAAAAATACTCGGCTCCTCCAACATTGGCAGAGCTGACGCTGGCGTTTAAGGAGCTGAGGAGGTTGAACCTTTTTGGTGTTCTGCCTGCGTTCCTCATCGCCCCCTGCCTTAGCAAGTTACCAACTCATTCAGCAACTTCTGTTTCAGGTTTAGTACGGACAGGTGGTGGTTTGAGTGATGTTTATTAAGATAAGTTACAGATGGCAACAACAAGATTGTGTGGGATGAAAACGTGATTATGAAGTTGCTTGATCGGTCGAATCTGCCGTCTAGATCAACAGATATTGCTAAAAGGGACATGGAGAATGATATAATGATATGCTTGGTTCAGTAAAGGTAAAATATTAAACCCTATATGATATATCTATTTTGTGTAGTAGTGAAGTCATTGGACGTTTAACTTTATGTCGTGACTCGTATGCAACAGCCATTCGAAGAATCGGATGTTGTGATTAATGTAATAAAAGTAGCAGTGTATTAGACTTACTTTGTAGAATACTAGAATTATCCAAAAGAAACAATTAGTCTACGAACAAACTGAAGAACAATGAGAAGTTAAATCTCCTCTTGGTAATGATACGTCTGTACAAAGTCTGATAAAAAGATGGACAACATGGTTAGCGTTACTGAAGAAAATGAATGGAACAGATTTGGAAAAAAAAGTTTTAAATTCCAGTCATCTTTTTTTCCATTTTCGTGGTTGGTTCTGTTTTCTTCTTGTTAATTTTTGTGTTTTGGCTCTTAGATATACCTTTATTGTGGTTTGATTTTAGTTTGTTTAATCTTAGATTTTTCATTTTTAGCTTGATCTGCTTCCTCTTTTTTTTTTTTTTTTAAAAAAAACTTTAAATTCTAGCAGGTTTTGGACAGAATCTGGCGGGTTTTGGCAAGTTTCGGAACAAAATTTAGCAGTTTCGGCAATTTTTTGGACGTAATCTAGTGGGTTTCGTGTTGGAACCTGATGGGTTTTATGATGGAATTTGACGGGTTTTGGGATAAAAGCTAGTGGGTTCCATTATGCTTCGACACCTTGCGCCGATGACTAGAGGCGGTTGATATTTCTTTGTTTCAAAGAAAATATGTTAGAATCTGATAGGTTCTATTTTAGAACCTACCAGTTTACAATGCGGCACCTGTACTGACGACCAGAAACGGTTGGCCTGTTTTTGTTTTAAAAAATATATATCAGAATCTGATATGTTTTAAATTAAAATCTGATAGGTTGCAACTCGACGTCTTTTGGTGGCCTTTTTCTTTGTATTTTTTTCCTGGATGATTATGTGAACATCAATGAAAAATAAGGCTGTTGAGAGAAAGGCAGAAGAGAAGGCCACCATGAGGATGTAAGAAATTAAGGTGGTTCTGTTGGTGGTTTTGGTAATGGTTTAATTACTATGTGAAAATCACAAAAAAACCCTTGTGGACCCACGGCGGTTAAGTCATCAAGATGTGGCAGTGTGGCGTCGTGGGGTTTTTAAAAATTGAAAGTAATGGATGGTGACGAGAATATGGCCATTACTTTTAGAATTAACTAAAGAAAAATAGTTTTTTTTTGTTTGATAAATTAAAGAATATAAAGTCCGCCGCAGCTTTTGACACGTTGACATGTTCCTTTCGTAGGGGAAGATTTTGATGAAAGGGCAAAAAAAAAATTTAAATCGGGTAAAAAGCCTCTTTTATTTTGGAATAAAAAAAACATATTTTTTTATGCAGGTAAATTATTCCAGTTTTTTTCAACAAAAAAAAAATGACTGTAACAGAATAAGAAACCTCAACATGTTGAAAAAAAAAAAACTGAAACCGTTTTGATGTCCAAAAAACCTTTTTTTTAGTGCCAAAAACTGTCCAAAAAAAAGTGGACTATTTCTCAAAATTTTTTTTGCCCGGAGGCCGTTTCTCAAAATCTCTCGTAGGTAGGTTCGGAAAACGCTTGACGTGCGAGTACGATTGGTGCGTGCGTGAAAATTTTATTAAAATGTTTGAAAATAAGTAAAAATTAAGAGTTTCAATTAAAAGTGATGGAACATGTGATTAGTTTATATTATAATATATTTATATTTTATATTAAAATATAAAAAGTATATATTTAAATTAAAACTTATAAATTTTAACTCATTTTGTGAAATATATGTTATGTTTTAAAATCTTTATGTTCTATTTGATTGGATAATAGAAAGTAGAAAATGACGCAAATTACGAAAGATGAAAAAAGTAATCCTTCATGCTGTTTAGAAAATAATGTTCGGTTTTATTTTGGAGAAGTTTTCTCCTATTTTTAAAATACAAATAACAAAAATGAAAATAAAACCTAATCAGCTTCATTTTTGGGTCAATATTTTTCAAAACATTTTTGAAACTTTCCAAAAAAAATTGCATAAAAGTTGAGAACAAAAAAAAGTTGTTTTCTTTTTTTCAAAACCAATCCATTGAGGTTTCCCTCACCCATGCAGCTTGCCTCGCCAAAGCAGCTTGTTTCACTAGAGCCGCTTGTCTTGCCGGAGCCCAACCTCACTGGAGCGCCACCCACTGTCCTGTTTCACGACGGGAAAGAAGCTCACACCACTAATGCTCGCAATGGGAGGGACTTGCAATGGGAAGCCTTGTGTGGATCTCAACGAGAAGGGAAGCTCACGACAAGAGGTGCTCACGACGGGAAGGAGCTTGTAATGGGAAGGGAAGTATGGGTCTCGACGATAAGGGAAGCTCATGACGGGAGGGTGCTCATGAAAGGAGGAGCTCATAATGGGAAAGGAGGCCCAAATCTCGACGGGAAGGGAAGCTCGTCGAAGACTCCCAGCCACCCACAATCACTTTGCCTTGATCTCGTCAACGCTAATGTCTAGGCTTTACCAAAGCAGAGGAAGAGAGAGGATGAGATCCTCTTGGATTTTTTTTAGTATTGTGCTAATTGATTAGTATTATCAAAATTAAATTGTATATTAATAATTTCTTATTAAAAATGTTTTGTTTGTAAAAACATACTATTATATACAACCAAACACAATTTCAAAAACAGTTTTAGCACATTTATTCAAAATATTCTTATTTTCAGATTTTTTTCAAAAACTAAAACCATCTTGAAAACACTATCAAACGGCCTCAGTATTTGTCTAATTACTATGTTACCTATTTTGCTATTTCTTAATGAATTTTTGGAGGGTTAAGCAAATTCCTTAAACTTCAATGTATGGATTTCTTATATCCTTCCACTTATATAAGGATTTAATTGGGCAAGTCGAAGGAGGCTCTCTTTGTCTCATCTCTCCAGCCAAATAATGAATTGATTCATTCCCCCTCTCTCTCTTTGTGCAATCGAACACACCCATAAGGTAATGTTGAGAAGAGGAAGTATGAAGAATGGATAGATTCCGAAGGTTGGGGCATATGAAATATAGAAATATATATATATATATATGTATATATATAGAGTAATCTTTTGTGTTATATGGTAAGATAGAGTTGAAAAGATGTATAGTAATGTTTTTTAGTAACTTTATTATGTTTTTTATTATTTATTAATAACTTTTTAGAGGAGTAAAATAGTTTTTTCCAAATTCAATGTAATAGATTTCTTGAATCTTTTCATTACTAGAAAAATTCATTTTGGTAGGTACTCATCTCCTCTATCCAAACTAAATGCTAGATTAGTCCTCCATATATACCTTTCTTTATATATGTTCACAATAAATGAGAACTAACCGAAACTGTTGGAGGGTGTTGGCCAGACATCGTAAGTTTGTGATATGACTTATTTTGCTCAAAAATTGACCTTTTTTTTTTTTTTTAAAGCTGTTTCTTCCTCCTTCCTTGGTCATATATCTTCTTTCCCCCTCCTTTCAAATCCGTCATATCCTTGTGGTCGTCACCCTTAAACCCTCTAATGAAACCCCAAAACCTAGTGTTGTCCACCCTTTTCCTTTTCTTCTTCTTCTTCTTCGAGAAACCCAGCTATTGCTACCGTAGCTGTGATGTCCTTCCCCTCTGTCCCTTCCTGTCTCCGCATCAATTGTCCAAGTCGCAAAAACCAACTAAAAAAGGTCATCGACAATGCCTGTTTCTCTAATTCACTCAATCCTATCTATTTGTAGATATTGTAAAATTAAAGGCGTCGGTCGACAACTGAATCAATAGGGGAATTGGCAGTCATTAGCCGAGTCCATATTTGCTGTCCGTATTTTCTTATCTCCTTAGTTGTTCCTACGCTATACAATTGACATATTATTTAAACTTAACAATAAAAAAATATAAATAGGACTTCAAAAATTAAAAGCAATTATGCTATTCATTTAGGTATTAAAATTTAATTCAAGAATAGAGGATAGAAAATTACGACATCAGATTTTGATTCTCATAAAGCAGACCAATAACCTTATCTCTTCTCTCCGCTCCTCTCACATCCTAACCTCTATTTCTCAAAACAAGCATACCTTTAAAACCCAATATAAAAGAAAAATGGAATTGGGATTGAGTATGGGCACTATTTTTTGTTTTTGTATATCAATTAGAGGTGGCAAAATCGTGTTCGTGTTATGTTCGTGTCGGTACATTTACAGCACGACACGTTTAGCCCAAATACGAATACGACACGATTAATAAATGTGCCAGAAATGCAAACACGAACACGACACGCCTATAGCACGCGTAACACAACGTGACATGATTAACACGATTATTAAACGTGCCGTGACGGGTTGATACGATAACAACATGTATATGACACGTTTATGGCCCAATTAACTAAAAATTTAAAAAAAATTAAAAAAATTTTAAAAAAACAAATAAAGAAAATTAACAAAAATACAATATCTAATTAATACTAACCTACTATAAATATTTCAAATATTTTTATTTTTAAGTTTAAATGTGTTATAAATGGGAGGATCGTGTCGTGCCGTGTCAATACGTTTACGGCTCGTTTAATTAAACGTGTTAAGGCGTGTTAGCACGAATCCAGTCCGTTTATTTTCGTGTTATTCATGCCAACTCATTTATGGCATAATTAATAAATGTGTGGTTTAAATTTGTTTATCTCGTATCATTTTTGTATCGTGTCATCGTGTCGTATCTAAAATTATAGCCTTAATTTCAGAAAAAATAAAAATCAGGGAGAATGATGAGGTGGAAGGGCGCGGAAGAGTTTCTTTGTGGACCAACAACATTTGCATGGGTGACATAAAATTCTTTATTTTAGAGGGTGATTTAATCGTTCACCCGAATGGAATCTTCTTACTATGGGCGCGTTCACACTATTGAGTATGGATATGTTTTTTAATTTTTTCTTTAACCTGTTCTTTAAGCCGTTTTGAGCCTTTAAATGACATTTATAACCTTTTCCCGTGCGGGTGTTGTGTACAACGCTCTGTTTTTCCATAACTTTGTAAAATGTCTTGGAAATGAAATTCGATATCCAACAAAATTTATCTATACAAAAAAGAAAATAAGGTAAGAGATATTCATTTAATAATGTTTCCAGTAAAAGTAATTTTGTTTTGAAAAATAAAAATTTTTAAAAAATTATACCGAGAGTTTTTTAAAATTTTTGTCTCAAAATATGTACAATAATATTTTTAAAAATTCCCATGATAGTAGTAATTTGGACTAAAGAAGATGTAAAAACTGTATATTTATACTCCAATATGTAATGTTATTTCCAAGTTATATCAAATTTTATCATAGTTGTTACATTTGTAACAATCTTGTATGTCTAAAATAATTTAAAAATAGCAGTGTTATGACGATTAAATAAAACGTCTATACATCAACAAGTAACAACTAAATCCTGTGAATTAGCATATGTTATACTTGCTGTTAGATTTGAATCAAGTATAAACAAAATTAGAACAAAAAATAGCGTCTATGGGAGAATGGTGTTTTACTTAAATGTTAAAATTTAAGATTGATACGTTAATTTAATATTGTGTTGGAGACGTTCTAAGATGTAAAAATGACCTCTATTTATTTTTTTAATAGAATCTCGGGTTCAAAGCAATCCCACTGTAGTAAATAAGAAATATTAGTGACGTATTTCGTGAATAATCTATATATAATGGGGATGCATTGCCTTTTTAGAGATATCTTTTTTCTTTTGAAAGCTCTTTAAAGTTATCTTGATTGCCACATTTTCTTCATTTAACTTCTTTTCAGTGAAATAAATACATAAACAAATAAATAATAACTTATATCACTTAAAAGTTTAGACTTGATAAGTTGAGGCTTGAGAAGAAAGTCCGAACTATAAAAATAATAAAGACAAAATGCAGGCGGTGGTAGATTGCTACTCATTGTTTGGATGAAAGTTAACCCTCACTTTCGTATTTTTAATTACTATTAATTTCTTTAAACAAGAAAATTATTCACATGATCTTATTTCATTTCATTTTTGCAATCAAGACAAATATAACTTTGTATATATCCATTTTAACAAACACAAATAAAATAAAATAATTTTGTCTGTGCCCAAACGAAGGAGAGGATTGTAATTCTGAAAAGAGGAAATGGAAAATAGTAGTGTATATCAGTAAATGTAATGAGAGATAAAAAAAGAACAAAAAAAGAAAAAAAGAAATTAGTGGTAATTTTTTTACGTGATTTCAGTAGTAATTCGATAAGTGATATTGGGTAAATTAATAATTGACATTGATAAGTGATAATCTATTAAGTAAGTCAATAATTGACATTGATGAATCCTTTATTGGTTTCAATGGTAAATCACTAGTAGATACTTGATTAATCACTTTTGGATATCGATTAATAAATGATTGATATTGGTTAATTTGGATTGATTTTGATTGATCAAAAATTGATTTCAGTAGGTCATTAATCAATATTGATAAATCAGTGATTAACTTATAATGGATAAGTGACTTACTACCAGGTCAATGAGTGATTTTTTAAAAAGTCAGTATATTATTTACCCCTTTTTTCAAGAAACATTTTTTTTAATTTAGCAAAATTAGGTACATTTTCTAAAAACATATTTGTCTTTCATAATGGGTCTTTTTGGCTTCATTCCAATAATAGATAAGTGAGAGAAAGACGAAAAATAAAAAATAGAACTAATTGAAATATAACACGTTTAACTTTATTTTTCGAGGGAGTATTGACTTTAATTTGCAAGTAAAAAAAAAAAACTAAAATGTCCAAAATAAGGTTATGTTAATACTTTTTTCATTTTTCTCAAAAGAAAAAGATCGTTTAACCTAAAATTAGGCTGTGGCATTTCTAAGTACTCAATCTGAAAGCTTCATAAGAGCGGGAAAAATAATGCAGTTTTGCAAAAAGATGTCAAATCTATTGAATTTATTTCTTAATTGATTTTTTATGCTAATAGGAAACAAATCCGCTTTTTCACCTCAAAAAGTGGCATATTTCTGAACTTGCTAACGATTTTTTCCACATTTAGCTTCGTATTTATGGCCTTATAGGTGGCAAGGAAGAACTTTTTCAAGATTTTTTATAATAGGAGACAAATCCACTTCTTCACCCCTAAGAGTTACCAAAGTGACAAATTCCCTAACCTCCTTACAAATTTTTCCACGTTATCTTCATATTCATAGGAGGCAAGCGAGAACTCTTTCAAGGGGTCTTTCTTTGGACGGGACTCATCGTTAGTGTACGTTTTCAAAATTTCTCGCAAATAAAATAAATATCCTTTTTAAAGATCATTTTTTCAATACTAATAAGAGCAAAAACTTAATTATTATCACTAAGAAAGAGCAATTAGATTAGTCAAGATTCAATTCTCAAATGGTGTTTGAAAAGTATGGTAGACATAAAACTTTTGAAATGAAACTATAACGTGTAAGAATTTTATGTTGTAGTTTATTTTTTCGTATCATTATAATATGTGAGAGTTTTATATTATAACTAGGGGTGAATGGCAGACGGTTTGATGATTTTTGGGCGGGTGCGGTGCGGTTTTTTTAGATGGCGGGTTGGCGATTAACCAACCCACAAACCGCCCACCACATGGCGGGCGGTTTTGGTTTGGTTTTGGGTGGTTGCGGGCGGGTGCGGGCGGGTTGAGGTGGTTTAAACATATACTATTGCCCAATGTAATTTTTTGGACTTTTTTTTTAGAAAGTGAAGAAAATTTGTAGAAAATATAAGATGATAATACATAAAGCATTCCTAACAAGTTTGATGCTTAAAGACAGTGACCATATTCAAAAGTACAAATTAAGAAACATAAGCATTCACTGCAACAAAAAACATCAACTACATATAAAGTGATGAACAAAGTCAAGAGTCCATAAAGATTAAAGCCTATTCATTGGGTTCGAAAATAATAGAATACTACAAATAAAATGATGAACAAAGTAAGTGTTCTTTTTCTTTTAGGGCTTTTTCTACTAACTTACTTGATTTGAATTTTGATCACTTCACAAAATAATAGGAGAATTTTTAGTTTCTAATATGTCAAGAGGCAGCCGAGCCCATGTTTGAAGTGTTGGATTGTTCAATTATCTCTAAAATAAGAACAAAATGAAATAAATGATAAGTTTTTTTAAAAAAATATATAGGCGGACGGGTGCGGATTGAACCCGCCCTCAAAAACTTAAAACCAAACCTGCCCACCGAATATATTGGACCCGCCCACCAGTGGGTTGCTAACGTAAACCCACTTTTTTTAAGATAGGTGGGCGTGGACGCGAGCGGTTGACGGGTGCGGAACAATTTTTGTACAACCCTAATTATAACAACTAAAAAATTTGGTTGGATCCGACCTTGACAAACACCGTTTTACATGGTTATCATGATTTTATGACACACCCGATTATAGCTCATTACACTACGACTGGCCCTTTTTCACCAAACAACAAGGGCAATTCAGTCAAGTTAAGTCATAGATCCGATTCCCATTTCCTTTTTAATTAATTAATCAACAAATGCTTCTCAAAGTGGGCCACCACCAGCTTTTAGCCTCTCCCCATGAAACGTGACCTTTTCCACCAATCACATTGACCTTTACTTGGTGGCCTTGGTTTTTACTTTATACGTTTCATCATTTCATTCAAGGTCTGCCACCTACCTGATCTCTTGACTATAACTCACAGTGTCCAACGAATCTCAGCCGTCCAAATCAACATCCAATATTAACCACACGATCTTTAAATATCCAACGACTGAGACTAAATTACCGGAACGATCTGTCTCCCCTACTCCCTATATCAACCCCCATTCACCTTCACCCACCAAAAGCTCAGTCAAGGCTTGTGCTCGGCTCATGCCAGTCCCGCTCTAGGGTTTCGTTTCTCACTCCGTCTCTGTCTCTCGCGTCTCCAGCTTTTCTGTTTCGAAGGTTCGTTACGATGTCTTCGATCTCTCGATCTGTGTTGCGAAATGCGGTTTTCTTACGATCTGGAGATTCTGTTTTGTTTGTTTGGTTTTTTTTTTTGTTTTTTTTCCTCAAGCAGAATCGGCGATCATGGCCAAGAACTACCCAACCGTGCGCGAGGACTACAAGAAGGCTGTCGACAAGGCCAAGAAGAAGCTCAGAGGCCTCATCGCCGAGAAGAACTGCGCTCCTATCATTCTCCGTCTCGCGTATGTCTCTCTACATGTTGACATGTTGTTTAGAGCGTCTGTGAATATATGAATCTGTGATTACATAGATTTTGTTTTTTGTGGATTTTCGATTCTGCAGATGGCACTCCGCTGGGACCTTTGACAAGAAAACGAAGACCGGTGGTCCGTTCGGTACCATAAGGCACCCGGAGGAGCTCGCTCACGGCGCCAACAATGGCCTCGATATCGCCGTCAGGCTCTTGGAGCCTATCAAGGAACAGTTCCCAATCCTCTCTTACGCTGACTTCTATCAGGTGCTTGAATATCTCGTTATATTTTATTGTCTTGGAAATACGATGTTCTTCTTTTAGATGTATCATTTTTAATGGTTTGTTGACTGTGTTTTATGTCGAAATTTTAGTTGGCTGGTGTTGTTGCTGTCGAGGTTACTGGTGGGCCTGAAGTCCCATTCCACCCCGGAAGAGAGGTCGGTGTTGAAAATCTTTGTTTCACATTTAGAAATTGATTTGTTTGTTCGACATTTTTATGCTTTTGATTGTTTTTAATTTTTAATGTTTTATTGTTAAGTTAGTGATTATTTTATGCGTCTTTTATTAGATTTTTTTTTGTGGTTGAAATTAATTTTCTGAGACTGTTTTCTTTGCACATCATTTCATACTCTTTTTCAGTTTTCTAATTATTCGGATTTTCTGGAATTATTGGTGTTAATCGTTATTCTCAGTTTCGTGTATTGGTTGTTCACTTTTACTATTTTTTAACTGTTCCATGTTTTATATGTTTCTTTCTTTTATTTGTAATTCATTTCCCATTTCGTTTCTCAAAATTTTCTGTAATAACTATCTGATACAAGAATTCAACCATAAATTTTTCTTTCCTGTTAACAATACGGTTTTTGTTATAATAATTTCTATCCCGTTTATTTGAATCACGCTGTCATAATTGTTGTTGTTTCCTCGTTACATAGACTTCGCTTGATATTGAATACTTGTCTTTTTAATATCAGGACAAGCCTCACCCGCCACCAGAAGGCCGTCTTCCTGATGCTACCAAGGGTCAGTATTATTGAAGTCTTTTGTTGTGGAAATTAAATTTTTATGTAATTTGGAGTATGACTAAAACACCCGTAGCATTGATAACGTACTCTTGTTTGGTTTTTCAGGTTCTGATCACTTGAGGGATGTGTTCGGTACCATGGGTCTCAGTGACAAGGATATTGTTGCTCTCTCTGGTGGTCACACTCTGGTATGTCCATATCCTTAAATGTGCCTTTGATCTGTTAAGCAAAATTATTTCTGGGGAATTTGTCTTTCTTAAACTGTTGACATTTTCCAGGGAAGGGCCCACAAGGAGCGCTCTGGTTTTGAGGGAGCCTGGACTGCCAACCCTCTCGTCTTTGACAACTCCTACTTTACGTGAGACCCATTGTACTCCTCTGCTTTTGTGATTAAATTTTGGTTTTATACACGAATTATTAACAATAATTAATATATATTTTTTTCTCAGCGAACTCCTTACTGGGGAGAAGGAAGGCCTTCTACAGCTTGCATCTGACAAGGCACTTCTGACAGACCCCGTCTTCCGCCCTCTGGTTGAGAAATACGCCGCTGTGTGTATCTTGTTTCTTTTTCTACTTGAATTTATCTACGTACTATGATCTGTGTTGAAACTTATGTCTGACGATCTTCTTCTCAGGATGAGGATGCCTTCTTTGCTGATTACTCTGAAGCCCATCTCAAGCTCTCTGAGCTAGGGTAAGTTGATACATGTTTCATTTCTTGTAAATTTTTACGGCCTTTCTCAACATGTTTTCCGAAATTTCCAGATTTGTTGACTGTTTAATTTCTGTTGCAGATTTGCTGATGCCTAAGAGTGGAACGTCCATGAATTTGCCAATCTCTTCTAGCCTGGCTTGTTTTTCTGTTTCTCTCAATTGCTCTGGGTCATTTTGTTGTTGGTAGATGAAGGAATTGGTATTTTCTATCAATGGAAAAAAAGAAGAAAAAAAGGGAACTAGGTGGTTTTCTGCTGTGCTCTTTTTACCTTTTTGGATATGTTTGAACTGAAATCTTTTGCATGATGCAGTAGTTGATCATCTTTTTAATTAAATAATACACTTATTGATCTGAATGTTCATTTGGATTGTTCGAAGCTTTTCTTTATAACCTCTCTCGTGTTTCGCCACTTTTTGTTTCGCCACGTTTTTTGTTCATTAGATAGCTTGAATTGAGCCTTGATGAATTGCGTATGTACTAATTCGTACGTGTGTTGGACGTTTTAGAATGTTCTCTAGACCTGTGAATGCGCTTTTGGTCTTCTGTTTTACGAGTGGGGTAGCTACTCGTCTGCTGACGTCTCGATCAATGAGCTATAAAAATATTGTAATTGCTTTGGAAGACTAGAAACATGAAAATGCTTGCAACACGTTGCTGCAATGGCTGACACTAGACTTGTAGGGATCATTCGTCAACCCAAGAAGTGGCGGTGCGCTTAAGTTGATGAGTTTGAACGTGGAGATACTGGGCCCAGCATTCCGGCCTTTTATGGCCCAGTTTTTAGATAGCAATTTGATGGCTGCATTACTTTAGAAGTAAACGCACTTATTAAAAAAAAAAAAAAAAGAAAGAGGAGGAGAATGCAATCTGTTAGATGAAAAAAGGATTATATAAAACGATGTTTTCGAACTGGCATTAAAGTTGGTGTCCTTAATATCATGCATTTGAAAGATACCTCCAATTTGACCATAGTAGCAATATCGTTATAAGATGCAATGGTAATCCACCTAATTTTAAGGAGTGGTTAGCAATAAGTAAAAAGGTGATTGTACATTATTTTACATACTTATGTGCAGATATTGAATCGTGGTAACTTTTTTTCAACCATGTATAATAGATATACATGTAATTAACTCATTATTAAAAGTTAGATTGGATTGCAAGAATTAAAGTCAAGTTCATTTTTATTTTATTGTTTGTTTTCACGTGCCTTTTTATTTTGGAATGAGGATGGGAATACTGAGCCCTGTACAAATTTAGGATTAGAGAATGTGATTGAGAATTTCATGCTCCTTTTAGTTTGGATTCCTAATTCTGATAATAGTACTAAATTACATTGTTAACTTCAAATTACTTGTAAAATGTTAATTAAAAAAAATAGAAAGAACTAGAATTACAATCCATATCTACATTTTATTTACGTAATTTTATAATTCAGCTTAATTATTATTTTAATTATGATTAATATTATCAGAATAAGTGTACAATTTACTTTATTAAATTGAACATGTAAAACAATTAATTTTGATTGCGAGTTTAAGGCTTTGTTTAGCAACTTAGTTAGAGCTTATTAGTTCCAATTGTTACAGTGTAAAACTCTTACATGCTTAGTTAAAGTTCTCACATGCTATAGTGATATGGCTTTAACACGTAATTCTAATTACGTTCCTAAACACTCTAAAAGCTAATGCATTAGATTTTGAGTGATTCTGTTTTCACCCTGAATATAACCAACTCTAAATAGTGCCCATTTCGATTACGTACAAGTAAATGCATTAAAAGTTTGAACTAATTAGTATATGGACGCATACCACCGGTGGTGGCAGCAAGGATGTCCCACTTCTTCAGCAACAGGTTGGGTGGTTCGAGTGTTGCCGTATGCAAGAGTTTGCCTTAAATGACACAGGCTATATGCTGCATAGATCTACCTACTGAAATCTTAAGATTAGAATCCTTATCATCCCATATGTGGCACCACTAGATTCCCAAAGTGGTATTGGTTTGAAAACATGGAGACAACACTAATATCCTTTTTATCGAGGAAAAGCAAAATAATAATAATAATAATAATAAATAAAAAAACTAGTAAATATAAGTATTTGCACGTAATGTTGTCGAACAAGGCATTATTGTTGTCCGTATGGTATTAACGATCATTTCACGTAACAAGGATCGATTTAACCCTTATTTGATATACGGTCCTGGGCTTAGTTGAAATAATTCAGTCCTCTTTTCTCAGCCTGCTCTCAGAATCGGAAACGTTGAATGTTGGGTGGTTGACTGAGTCTGCGGAACCGACAGTTAGGCTGGTTTTCAGTGATTGACAGCGATGGTCGATTGACGAGTGAGATAGAGAAAGACAATAAAGTAAAGAGGTTTGCCATCAATTTCTGTGCTGGGCTACTTACTCGGCCACATGACTTTGTCAAAACAATAGCTTTGTCATTTGCGTGTTTTTGTGAGAAAGGCAAATATGGTTGCAAGGCAAATAAAGTCCTTATCACACTCGTGGAGTTTGCATAATAGAATGTGATTCCCTTCTTTTGTGGGGGAAAAAGAAAATCAATGATGTTTTTGTACCGCCATTTCAATAGCCACTTAACAATTGACAAGAATCACAGATAGAACAAAAAGAAACCTAAAGAGCTTAAAATCACACGAGCTCAATTCATCGTTTCAACTTGAATGCAGACAAAGGGAATCAATTTTTGGATGTTATTTGACAGAGTTGTGAGCGGTCGTCATTCACCACTATGCTACTACCACCAGTGTATGTGGTCTCCCATGTCACCTTTTTGCTTTTGTTTATAATTCTCCAAGTAACACAGATCATTTGTGAGTAACGCTTAAATGTTTTTTGGGAATCACAATGTTAGAAAAAGGAAAAACAATAAATTGAAGCTCTGAAAAAGGTTATGTAGCAAAATTTTCATATTCTAATGGGAGCTTCCATATCCTATTAGGACCCAAACTTGTCCATATGTTAAAATTAGTATTCGGGCTCAATTGAGAGACGAATTTTCAAGAGAGAGAGAGAGAACGAGAGAGATGAGGACTGGGTTGTTTGATTTGGCCACGCTCGAACACCGGCCACCCTCAAACTTGGGTGGCATGGCTGAAAGTTATGTGTTTCCTTGGAGTCTTTAGGCTCTATGGAGTGATGGGTCTATAGATGCGTTGCGCTTTCATATCTACAGGGGTGAATGGTGACGGGTGTTTCTCTTTCGACGCAGGCCGGTGTCCTTTCTGGTTTTCTTTCGATTATAGGTGGTGTTGTGGTTTCTACACGCTTGCTCGGTGGCATTTGGCTCCTCGTCAAGTGCTTCGTCGGTTTTACTCGAGCTTCACCCATTTGTTTTTATTTACGACCCATTATTTTTGTTTTTTTGTTTTTAGCTTTATATTGTAATAACAAAAGTGGTCTCCCTATCTTGTGGTGTTGTCCTTTTAATTAATTCGCACATTGTTGTCTATTGTGCTGTTATGGTTAGCCTTGGGACATCTAATCCCTAGTCTAGATTGACTGGAGTGAGCTGTCATCTATGATGGTACATTTGATAGAGTGTTTTATGTGTTCAATTACTGGTGTGTCTAATCAATTTTCTCGTGTTGGAACTCAGTGCATGCTTTACCGCCTTGAGAGATTCAATCAAAATTTAGCTCATCTGTCAACTTTTTCCAATCTCCTTTTGTGTCCTATTAGTATCATGCAAGGCAATTAAATGTGCTACAATGACCATACGGAGATAACCAACTGGTGGTTGTGATTTGTCGTTAAGGTTGAGTTGCTAAATGGGTTAAAATCTTTTGCGTCTGAATTGATGTCTTTGCTATTTTGATTTAGAATGCAATACCATTAAAAAAAAAAAACTTGCTAACATAAATGGACGTTTTGTTTTCAGAGTTATTTGAATACTAGAACGGCCGAGAGTCATAATGACCATACAGAGTTTATAACGGCTGGTTGTTGTAATTTGATTTCAGTTATTTCGGAGTTATTTTGGTGATGCAAGATAACTCAGAAAAAAAGGGACTATCTTGATGCAACGAAAAACAGTAAGACCAAATCGTTGGCGATCCAAGTATTAATTTTAGAATTCAGTTTCATTGGTCCTTCCAATACATTAATTTCAAGTTATCAAATAGTTGCTTTACAAACACAACGATCTTGCATGAATATATAGAAGAATATGACAAATATATCATTCTAAAATTTATAGCCTCATAAGGTATTTAAGAGAGTTGTTTAAGCTATCAGTTGAGTTTGAGATTGTAACATGTAAGAGCTTTATACTGTAACTGTAACGCCTCAGAATTTATTTAATGTTAATGTAATATAAATGATGAATTAGTGTGCCACAATTAATGTTTCAACATTAATTTGATTACTTGGTTGGATTTTGAATTTTTGGTTGTTTTGTTAATTTGATGAATTCAAATGATTTCTTATTATTTTAAAATGATGTTTTGAGTTTTAAAAATACAACAATTTGTAAAATATTAAAAATATTCCGTTTTACTAAAACTGTGGGCGGCACATGTTTACGCACAATAAAACCGCCCACCGATTTCCTCTATTTATTTCCTTTCTCTCCCTCTCTCTCTGCACTCTGCTCGCTTCTCTCTCTCTCTTGATCTCTCTCGGCTACTCTCCTCTCTCTCAAATTTTCTCTCAAAATTTTGAATCAAATTCGAATCCAAGCTTCGGGTTAGCAAGGAGGAAGCTCGGGAACGTGATTTGGTAACCGAGAGCGCGGATTGAAGCTTCGATTCGAGGTTAGTTTTGAAATTTTTAAACTTTTTACAAAATTTTTAATTTTGTGCATTTTTGAAATCTAGGCTTGCTTGAGCTTAGAAAACCTTTGATTTGAGTTAAATGAACTTAGAACAACTAGAATCTAAGCTTAGATTGAAGAAAAACGGATTGGATTCAAGATTTTTTATTTTTCTCCCTATTTTCTTATTTTCAGATTTTTGAGATTTTTGAGTTTAAATCTTGTTTAAATGAGCCCAAATGTGTTCTAGTATGTTTTTCTATCAACTATGATTGTTTTCCATGCCTAGGATTTGAGAAAGACAGGTTAGAGTCAAGATTTGAATTTTGGGGATCGAAAAACCCGTGGCTGGATTTCTGGGTTTTCCTAGTTCGGCAGGCCGGATCAAGGGATCGGCCGGCCGGTGTTCATCTCTCCGGCATACCGAACCTGGGAATGTTCGGCCGACCGAACCTGGCTTCCGGCAGGCCGAACTGTACAGTTCGGCCGGTCGAAGCAGGGAGTTCGACAGGCCGGCCGAAGCATGGAAAATTTTATGATTTTCACCCGTTTTTACTGTTTTGAACCCCGATTTAAATTTCAACATTATAGAATGATTTTAAATATATAAATGGCACACTAGGACATCATGGAATGGTTTAGTAACATAGAATGTCTTGAACTAGATATTGATCAACTTAGTTTGTATCTAGGATCATTCGTGGTTCCGCGAAGCTAACGTATAGAGGACCAGGATTACGGTGTGGGGCACCGACACGAGTATCGAGGTAGGACTTCTACCCCATTCTTTGGTAGCCTAGTTTCAAAATGATTTGGCTTTAAAAAGGGTTTCTATGAAAATGTTTTCAACTGTTGATTGAAAATGAATTTATCGGTTATATTTTAATATACCGTGAACTGAAATGAACTTCATAATGAATGTAAACGACAATACTCGGTAAATGGGTTTTGAATGATGATGAAAATAAATACAAAGGCATGATGCCATATCAGAGATCGGGTCGTGTAGCTCGACCTTGGGGGCAGGTCTCGAAACCCAGCTGGGCCACTACGGTGGTGATATTATTATGGTTTGCCTAGGAAAGGAAAATGGTATTACTGGTTGTACGAGTAAACTCTTCTGAGTAAGGACGGTTTTACTCAAATTTATTTAATTATTTATTTATCCATTTAAGGTTTCTTTTAAATAATTTCTGAGTAATAAAATGTTTCTTTAAATTAAATTATTTTATAAAACATAGTCCTACTGAGCCTTTCGCTCACGTTTTGTTTTTTTTAAATTTCCCCATCTAGGTGGTTTTCTATTTAGGTTTGGAGAAAATTCAACGGACAGGACCCAGGAGCAATAGAGGGACTAGTAAACTTATTTGTATTATCTAAATCAAGGCATGTAAGATTTTAACTTTACTTGTACCTGGACTGTGATTGTATTTATGATATTATCAGTACCATGTGTGTACACAAGTTGTGGGTCTATGGGACCCATACTCGCGACTTTATTGTTTTATTATTATTCGTTTAATGATTTCAATTGCCTAATGTATATGAACTCTTTTATAAGGTGTTGTTTTTAAAAGAACCTCACATTTTATATTTAATCCAACCCCTAAACTCTTGATTTTAATTAAATTCTCTTTTAATTAATTTAAATAATCCGCCACGTCACCTCCCGTACTTCGGGGCGTGACAGTAACTTTTTACTATAGCATATAAAAGTTTTATATTTTCACAATTCAAATTATTAGTTCAAACTACTTTTCTACATACCCTATTAAAATGATGTGTTGACGATCAATAATCAATTAAGCATACAATTGCTAAGAAAAAGAGTTCTTACCTATCAGTTGTAACTTTGAATAGTTGTAAAGCTCTAAGCAGGTCTCAATTTGTTGGAAAAGTTTACGGAACTTGATGATTTCAGGGGGAGAAACTATGAATTAATTAAGATATAACAGTATAAACTGACTATTAATGGGTAGAGCTTAAATTAAGATAACAGTCGTATAACTTGATCATGAGAATAAAACGTCATATAAACTGACCAGTAATGGGAACAAGTTTAAATTAAGATAACAGTCGTGTTTTTTTATTCTTTTTCTTTTCTTTTTTTTTTCCCCCAAGGCTGCTCCTTTTATAGGGTGTTTGGAAAGGTGGTGGAAACCAGTGGTGGGAACCACTTTTACTGTAACATGTGAGAGTTTTACACTGTAGCATATTTTTTTATTGTTACTGTAGCATGTGAGAGTTTTACACTGTTTATAACTGGGATTGGTTCCCACCACTATCAAACACCCCCTTAATTTGCTTTTATGCTTTGATTAGTTTTCTTTTTTTTAGATTGTCATTTCTTCTTCTTCTCGTTTTTAATCTTTTTATGAATTAGGTTTGTAAGCACTTTTAATTTACCTTTTAAAAAAAAAACCTTTTTTTTTAAAAAAAGATGATGGCATAATCATTAAAAACGTCTATAGTGAAAATATAACGATGTGTACGGGCAAGCAACACCAGGGAACGCAAGACTCTGTATGAATAATTCTTGGCGTGCACGCTTCGAAACAAGGAAGAAATTCCCTAAGTCAAATATGTACTCTTTGACTTTACAGGTTTAACTTTACTTTTAGGTAAGAAAATGCCCATTGCCTAAAACTATACCGTTGATGTATAGTGGTAGCGCTCAGAGACACCAATTTTAATACTAAGTTTGTAATAATATTGAGTTGTTGTCTCGTTATTTATAAAGACAATATCTTTTCATTAATTGTATGACGACTTAAAATTAAAAAACAAAAAATTTAAAATTAAAATCGGTGTCTTTGACATTCAAGATTTTTCTTTTTCACTCGATGCTATTCTCATAACTTATTTTAAACTGGCCTTATTTTAGAAATAACATTTAGACAGGCATGAAAAATTAAGCAGTTATAAAAACTCCACAAAGGTATTTTTGAGTTTGAGAGTGAGATATCACAAGCAATTTCAAGGAAACAGCATGTAGAAATCACAGCTAAAATAGCTAAATTTAAACATGTGCCAATCCATTTGGTTCTTCCAAAAAGCATTATTTTTGGCTAAAAGCAAGCTCAGCTTAATTCCACACGGAACTTTGGAAGAGAAATCTATGCAAAGATTGACGTGGAAATCTTAGAATTTGACGTGTTTCTCGTTTGTTTTAATTACACGTTGTTTTCAACCCCCACGCAAAATGTCAAACCCTTTTGGTTAGTAGTTTCTATCTTCATTCAAGTCTTGAGTTGTTTCCTCTTTTCTTCATGATGTCAGCATGTTGAGTATTTCTTGCGTCATCGGAAAGAAAAAATAGGACACCAATCACAAAATAAGAGCAACTCCAATAATGGGGCATCCATAGTTGTTAATTGATGTTTTATTTATTTATTTTTTATTTTGGGGAAAATTGTCTGTTTATGAGAAAAAAAGTGTGTACGACCCAATATATAACAGCAATAATAGAGCCCTCCTATTCTTGTGTATCTTATCTTACTAGCAAGTTGCTCTTAGAAAACCACCCATTTGTTTCTTATCAGTATGACTACTATTTTTTTTAATTTTTCCAACTGCAACACTATTGGATGTCACGTTTTGACCTGTAAATCAATAGTATGTTATAACTTTTTTGTTCTTTTTCTGAAAATCTTTCCCCTTATAAAATTACCTTTTATTTATTATAATACGAAAAATTCTTATACTGCATTTGACAATGAATTCAAACTCTCATGTAAATTTGAATTGTTCACAGTATTATAAAATTTTTACATATTATAATATAAAATAAAAATATAATAAAATATAAAACTATGAGATGTTGCAGTATTTAAACCCAAAACCTCCTACCCTTATATATTGTCATAAATTCCATAGAGCTATTAGACGTTCATTGCTCATTATTTTTCTATCTCAAATACAGTCACTTTCTCAACATCATCGTAATTAAAGCTTGTCTATATTGGTCCAAACGTTATACAAATTATCTTGCAATAAAAAATCATAAATTCTTTTTTTAAACAAAAAAGAAAAAGAAAAGCAAAGTCTGACAAAAGCGACCGTTGAAAAGTTCTGGCGGATCACGACCGACCATCTACGGCGGCTGTGATCTCAGCCCTCCGATGCCCTCCTTCAGGCAATACGCGTTTCCAATTCCCTCTCGCGCCCGTTTTCCTGATTCCTTCCTCGCATTTACTCCAAACTGAAAAAGAAAAAAATGAAAATACAAATAAAAAACTCTCTCTACATATCTTCTCGGTGGATTTGGTTTAAAAGCCTCGCTTTCGAAGGATCTCTCGTTGTGTTCCTCTAGTCTTCGACGACTTCTAGAGAGAGAGAGAGAGAGAGAGGAATTAAGTCAGAGCGAGTAATTCCCGTGTGATCAGAGCATACGTAGGTACAGACATGGCTGACGCGCCACACGGCAACGGCGGCACCCCCGCCCATCAGCAGTACACGGAGTTTTCGGCAGTTTCGTCGCGCGGAGGTCAGTACATTCAGTACAACATCTTCGGAAACCTCTTCGAGATCACCAGCAAGTACCGCCCTCCGATCATGCCCATTGGTCGCGGCGCCTACGGAATCGTCTGGTAAGTCTTCTCTTTTGGCTGAAATTCGACCTCAATTTGTTAATTTTTGTGCTGTTTGGGCCGTTTTGAGCTTGTTTTCCTTAATTGATACGAGTTTTGCTGTTGTGATGTTTGATTCTGATTCTGAAGCTCGGTGCTGAATTCCGAGACCAACGAGATGGTTGCGATCAAGAAAATAGCCAACGCGTTTGATAATCACATGGACGCGAAGCGCACGCTTCGGGAGATTAAGCTGCTTCGGCATTTGGATCACGAGAATGTCAGTAAGAAGAGTATTTCTATACGATTCAGTGTATAAATACACACACATACACGCGCTTGCATGTGTGCGTTGACAAGCTTGAGAACTTCATTTTATATAAAGAACTTTGAGAAAAGGAATTGTTATGCTATTTTTCCGAGCATAATCTATACTCAATTAGTCATTTTGTTGCAGTATTTTATCTAATTACATACGAGATAATTGTTTAAATATTTCAGTCAGATAATTTCACCAAATTAGAGGAAGATAATCATCAGGTCCTGTTTAGGTGATGGGGAAGAAGAATCGCCTGAGATTATTATAAACTGAATTTTGTTAAAGTTGAATAAAAAAAGCTGCTTTTATATTTGTGGATTGAATTCTGTAATCAGATTATAGACGTACGCGATTGGATTAAAGAAAGTTGATTGTTATTATGCCGATCAGATAATTGAAAAAGGAAATTTTTATGCGTGTACAACAGGTTATAGCCATAAGAGATGTGATTCCTCCACCTGTACGGAGAGAATTTACCGATGTCTACATTGCAACGGAGCTTATGGATACTGATCTTCACCAAATTATTCGTTCAAATCAAAGTTTATCAGAAGAGCATTGTCAGGTGATTACTATTCAAGTGCCATTTTTGAAGCTTGTTTCTGTTCATTTATCTGATGTGAGTTGAGACTGACATGATTTTGAAACTGGAAATGCTCTGCAGTACTTCTTGTACCAGATTCTTCGAGGGTTGAAATATTTACATTCCGCTAATGTTATTCATAGAGACTTAAAGCCCAGCAACCTTCTGTTGAATGCGAATTGTGACCTTAAGATTTGCGATTTCGGCCTTGCTCGTCCCACCGCAGAGAATGAGTACATGACAGAATATGTTGTCACCAGATGGTACCGAGCACCTGAATTATTGTTGAACTCTTCAGATTACACTGCTGCAATTGATGTGTGGTCTGTGGGTTGCATATTTATGGAGCTCATGAACAGAAAGCCTTTGTTTCCGGGCAAAGATCATGTTCACCAGATGCGCCTATTGACAGAGGTAAGGCCAAATAGAAGCAAAAAAGTTTACCTTATCTAGTTATGATTCTAATGCACTTGTCCATAGAAACTTCAAAGTAAGACCTTAAGGTGCTCATTTTAGAAGAAAAGTTTTGTTGAATATACTTATTTTATAAAAGGAATAATTTTAAATGAGAAGTACTAAGACTCCTAGCTCTCTATATCAAGAAAGCTGATTTTCCTCCTTGTCACTAAAACATCTTTGTCTCTGTCTTTCCACAGTAGGCTTTTTTTTTAAAGCTTTTTTTGTTTGTTAAATTGCTTATGGATCCTTGAATATTGTATAGCTCCTTGGCACACCAACAGAGTCTAATCTTGGGTTTGTTCGGAATGAGGATGCAAAAAGATACATTCGGCAACTCGCCCAATTTCCTCGTCAGCCATTAGGCAGAGTGTTTCCGCATGTTCATCCACTGGCCATAGATCTCATTGAAAAAATGTTGACATTTGATCCTAATAAAAGAATCACTGGTAATTTTCTTAACCAATCTTAGTCTTCTGATTTTTATTTATGTTAAAATTATTATAATCTTTTTACTATTTACTTGTAGAGTTCTTACAACCAATAATCTAAAAGGAATAAAAAAAATTATACCTACTCATGGTGTTGTGTTGACACCCTGTTTGAGCTTGCACTTGAGTAAACTTAAACGTACTCATATATTATATTTGCAGTTGAGGAAGCATTGGCCCATCCTTACATGGAAAGACTGCATGATGTTGCTGATGAACCAGTCTGCCCAGAGCCATTCTCCTTTGAATTTGAGCAACAACCATTGTCAGAAGACCAAATGAAAGATATGATTTTCCAGGAGGCCATTGCACTCAATCCGGATTATGCTTGACTTCGAAAGAGCATAATCCTTTATCAGTTGCAATGTTAAGCTTAATTTACCAAGTACGCGAGTTTTTTTTTTTTGGGGGGGGGCGGCAATTTTTTAATTTTTTTCACATGAACATGGACACTGCAATCTAAAGGTTGCACCGATGCGGTCGGCAGAGGGTGTCATGTTAATACACCAAGATGATAGGTTGCGGGTCAAACAACTATATGCTTTGTACTGTTTGATTTGCGTCATGTCTAAGGTGGGGTCCACTGATCTTTTCCACAATGACCGCGTAATGTTGTCCTTGTACCAGGCCTCTCTTAAAATTTTAGAGGTCCTTTTTTTAATTTGTCTTTTTTTTTTTTTTTGTTTGACGTTTGTTTATCTGAAAATTTTTCTTGATTTGCTTAACTTGTGGCCTTGTCTATGTTATAGCATATTAAATGGAGAGTGAAGTCAAATCTTTTTATTTTTATTTTTATTTTTCCTTCCCTACATATGATTCAATATCCGGGTGTCAAGTTATCTGCTTCAACACTTTCCTTCTCGTTTGTCTTTTACGAAAAAGTACAGTTTGCTTTGTAAATATACTAAATAACAAGAAGAACTAGGAGTTGCCTTCCCTTATTTTAAAAAAAAGGTCCCAGCCAGTAAGATAATATACCAGAACAAAGCAATTTCGGGCTAATTGCTTGAGTGATAAGACTTGTTAAATTCTATGAGCAAATATAATTCCCACAGGCATAGATGGCCAGAGAAAATTCTTTAGTGCATAGTAGGAGATTGCTAGAAGATTGTGTGCTATAAAAGATAGTTTGGGACCGAATTGTTTTCTCTTGATAAAGCAAGTTAAAGGTCCTTATTTTACTCCGATTATTATATCCTGATATCCAAACATTTTGGCACATTATTTAGCCATCTTGGTATCCTAACAGTGGAATAGAAGTGAGGAGAATCCTGGTTATTTGCCTACTTAATGAAAGAGCAAAAGAATCTCATTTTGTGTCATTTTCCCTCCAAGCCATGTTTTCTACTCCTTGCCGCTTTCTGCGTCCTCAAAGATTATTCTAAAGACAAAACGTCTCTTTTACCATCCTTTATCTTATAACGACTCCTGCATTGTATGAGACATGTTTGTGCCTGACCTGTTATCTGCTGTGGATCTGGCAACTATTTTGTTTTTCCCTTTCTCAATCACGAGTCTCGCTGACATCAACAACCATCTAAGTCTGTGTTTCGCATATTGTCATAGCTTGTATTGCATCAATATGGTGTGAATTCTAGAGGCTATATGGGGATACGATGCAGGTAAGTCGCCTTTGTTATGCTCAGCTGCAGCCAGTATAGAGTTTGCGTATTTTGCCGAAAGCAGTAAGAATTGAGACGTTTTGGCTCTGTGGACCATGGATTTTTCCTGCTTGTAAAAGACATGTTCTCAGTCATAACAAGACATCTTTTTCACCTTTATTTATAGATTGAACAGCAGCTATTATCTCATGTTCTGGTTATGCCTTTAGGAGAGTAGAAGATTAAAACTGAGAAGAAATGTCTTGAGTGTTTGTGCACTTGTCTATCTGCTAGAGAGAGAAGAATCTCTCTTAATCAAATCAAATTTTGGATTTTGGGATGGGTAAGCTTAAAGTTACTTGAAGAGGGGGTAATCCATGGATTAACTAAATGAGCCTTTCCTTGGCCAACAAGAATGGGCGAGCCTTTTGTCAACCAGGACATTGAAAGACTCGCTTACAACATTCCTCCTTAATTTAACACCCTTCAGAAATCCCATTTCGGAGGCTAAGGGGGTTAATCATAGTATTGTTTTGGTTTCAAGGATACGGCATTATTCATTAAAACTTCCCAACTTGCTTCATTAGAAAGTGTGTTATTTTATTATTATTATTATTTTTTTTTGTCTCTCTCTTTCTCTTTTTATCTTCGATGGAAATAAAAACTGGTTGTTACTTGTTGGTTACACCTTTGATTCTGAAATATTTATGAGGTGACTATTGACTAATACTACCTAGTTTATTCATTGCTAGGGCCATAACAAGTAAACGTACCGTCTCAAACAACTCTTCTACGTTTTCCTTGTATAGGAACTTAAAAAGCTGTGGCTGCTTTTTCTACTTGGTGAAGCGAAGTGATAAAGAAGACTACGGTCAAATTGGATTTCAAACCTCCCTATGCTATTCTTTCCTTATGATCTTCTAAGATCTAGGGTAGATTCTACAAGTAAACTTTCCGGAAACCTAACTTAGTTGAAATTGGTTAATTATTACCAAGGAGTAGCACATTTGTGACGACTTGCCTTTTCAGGCAGTCACTTAATTTTTTTAAACATTAATCTTACTTATTTAGTAAAAAAATATTAAAATAATTTTTTTTTAACGTCCTTTAAAACGTTCTTAAAAACTGTTGCAACTTCTGTCGCAATTTAAGTTGAGTCACTGTTAAACAGTTGACTTTAAAACCATTCAAGAATTATTTCTTAAAATTTACTAAGAAACATTTGCTGATACATAACTTAAAACTTAATTTTATAATTATATAAAACATTTCGTAAAATATAACTTAAACTTTGAAAACATATCTTAAAACTTTGATTTTCTTAAACTTTGAAAACACTATATTAAATGGTGCGAAAACATTTCTTTTGAATAGCGGAAGCATACCATAGTGGTATCCATACCTAAATCTCTGCATCTGCCATCCACAGCACCAAACTCCTCAAAAAGGTCCTGCTGGTTACCGTAGGACTACCGACAACATGAAGAAACTTTGATGAGTTTTCGCTCAGTAAGTTCAAACTTAATCTCACAAATCATTTAAACATACTTTAAAAACATTTCTCATAAAAACCTTTTTCTTAAAACGTTTTTCATAAACGTTCTTAATAAAACATTTTTGAAACATTTTCCTTAAAACGTCCTTCATAAACCTTTTCTTGAAAACATAAAAATGTTTTTCATAAACATTTAACGTAGAACATTTTTCAGAATGTTTTCATAATCATTTCACTTAAACACTTCATAATAAGGAATACAAGCAACTTCATAATACATAATTCCATTTATGCTCAATTATAAACTTTCAATTATGAGCATCTTATGAACTTTTTTTTTCTTACTTTTAACTTTTTATCTTTGCTCCTTAACTCTCTTATCTTGTCAACTTTAGTATTCGTACTAAGATCACTAATCATGAGATCATAAACATGATGCTTTCATTGTGAAAGACTTGAGACCATCGAACACTGAGATCATAAGTTTAACTTTACTTGTGTATCTTGCATCATGGAGGTCACAACTTTAACTTTACTTTCAGTACCACACGACAAGGAGGTTGGTATGACACTTCCTTTTGATCTTTATTTTACCTTCTTTTTAACTTTATTGAGCATGATAAATGCTATCATATTATATGCAAACACATTTATAAATCATAACTTGTACTGTAAAACTTATTATATAACAAATGCAACATAAAACTTATAACTTAAACTGTAAAACATTATGCATTAACAAAATGCAAACATATTTTAAACATATTTATTGTGAATACATTGCAAACTTTTACTTAATTTTTAAAACTTTATGCATAACAAGTGAGAACATACTTTAAAACAACTTGTATAACAATTGCAAATACATTTGCAAACATATTTATAAGCATTTGAAAACTATTTACTTCATGCTGTATGTGAGATTTGAACTTACCTGTCTATAGCTCTAACGTTCCCATCGCATTCTTTTTTTTTCCTTTTATTAGTCGGCTTCTGTGTTCTAGAGACTTTCAAGCTTTAGCTCCTCCTTTGAAATGCTTGAAAACCTTCTCAAAACCTTGAAACTCTTAAATCTCCCTCCATACCTTTAACTTTGCTTCAAAACATGATTTTGGAGGTTTGTGCTTGAAAAATTATGGAGAGAATACTCATGAAAGGGGGCGGTTTTTGGAGGAAAGAAATTGACATTTTTGCTTTGTTCTTTTTGGTTCTTATAACCTTAAAACCAAGCATGCTTGAAGCTTGATTTTTTCACCAATTTGATGACTCATCATCATGAGTCATCACCTTGCCATTATTTGGGGTAATTTGGCAAGATTTGATTTGGCCACTTAAGGGATGTGGTGGCAAGTTTTTAACCATAAAGGTGGCACATAGATGGGTCCCATATTACTTTTTACACAGTCGAAATTTATGCTGACAGTATTTTTTCTATACTATCGGTATTCCTTTCCATAAAATTCATGAGGTCCCACAACCTCCCATACTTATTTTCATCCATCACATAATATAATTCCAATATTATCTAACTTTATACAGTCTAAATTTATACTGACAGTATTTTTCTTTTACAGTTGGTATATTCTCTATACTGCTACAACATTCCTTATTCATCCGTATTCTTCAAAGAATATTATTCCTATATTGCTTTAACTTAAGCAGTCTAATTTTTGTACTGCTTAAGCTTAAATAGTCTAATTCCTACACTGTATCATTTTTGCAGTGTAATTTTTATACTACATAATTTTATTAGTGTACTTCTTTACACTACATTATTATGATATTGTATAATTTTTCATATTATTATACAATATTTTTCTTAAACTGTATTTTTGTCTTAGCATTTGTTGCAACACAATTTGCAACAATTAAGCTTTCCAGTTTATTTTTATATCATTCCTTCTTTATTTAAGATAATGACATGATTTTTACTCTTAAAAATCATGTTTTTGCTTTTATGAAATTTATTATAAAAAATTAGATTAAACAATAATCCTTAAATTATTGTATTTCTAATGTATTAAAAACGCTCCGATGTCACAATATTACACAATCCCTGTTCAAATAAAAAAAGGCCCACCATTAGTGGGACATGTACACTGTTAGGAAAAATGATAAACAAGAACACACCAAACTTGTAGACTGTAGTTGTTTTCTCTCAACATGAATTGCAAGAGCTATATCCATTTTGCCGCTGTCTATTTCACTAAATTAGAGAAAGAGTGGAAAATGATTTTACACTTCTAGAATCATCTTACAAGGACGCCACACTCCTCTCTTTCTCTCTACGAAGATTAACATAGACTGATACAAGTGTAGAAAGCCTAAAATACAGCCAATGAGTTTAGCTTAGCCATCGACTAGATATCGAGGGAGAGTACTTAAAAATGATCACCTGTTACCTTCTCCAAGGAATGGCACCGACATGCGAAGTAGGATCGAGGTTTTACATATCACCATCACAGCTTCAGTTAGCAGTCTTATATGGTGGCATAGCCATGGCATCACTTGGTACGATCGCAACAATGGGTGCAAGCCAGTTTGACAAACATGAAGAAGAACTAGAGATTTTCTTCAGCTGGTACTTCTACGCTTCAGCTGTGATGAGTGCAACTGCCGTTTTCTATATTTAGGATAATGTTACCTGGGCGTTGGGGTTTGGCATTTGTGTTATATCAAGTTTAATAGGCGTAGCCATATTTTTGTTGGGAAAGCGTTTCTGTCGTCGTGATGGGCCGCAAGGAAGCTATTCATTGGCTTAGCTCGTGTTGTTGTTGTTTCTATAAAGAAAAGGAAGGTTTTGCTCTCATCAAGAAGCGGGGATTACTACTATGGCCAAGATGGGAAGGCAAAGACAAGGGATACAGCACCTCTAAAGAACTTCAGTTGCAAATATGAGATGACGGAAATTACCCTCGTTATCATAAGGATCAATCTTAAAAATGGTCCCCAACTTTATGCCAAATCTCATTTTAGTCCATCATGTTTAAGACGTTTCAAACCTGATCTAACTTGGTGCAACGAATTGGTCTTTTCGTTTACATCTGCATTAAAATCTAGACGGACTATAGTATGTGCCACCCATGCTCAATTTAAATTACGGTAAATAGACATTTAAGTGGTTTTCAGGGTGGAATAATTAATTGATCGAACAAGGATTCGATAGGGTGTTTAAATTTTGTTCTTTGTATATTCAATCTAATTTTCTCTCTAAATATACATTATATTGTCTAATAGGGCTCTAAGGAAATTCGCGATTCATTTTCTCTCTAAGTATATATCATATTGCTTGATAGGGCTCTAAGGGAATTCACGATTCACTTGAATAATCCAGGTACCATCACACAATTTAGTTGTTTGCTTAAAGATATTTTTGAGGCTATTGTCATTTAAAAAAGATTGGAAAGGGCAATACTGGTTTTTTCAAGAATTTAACTGTTTCATGGGATGTTTTACGTATAATCTTAATAAACAAATGGAGTGTCTTGGACATTCGCATAATAATAGGGACTAAAGTAATATTTAAGCAAAATATATGGCTGTTTTGGGTATTTTCTCTTGCTAAAATTCTATCCAAATGCTAAAATCAAACCAAAGAAAAAATATTAAGAACATCACTATTCTTCTTTGTTTATTTCCTCATAAAGAGTATGTTCAATTGGGGCAGAAACGGAGACAAGCATTAATATTTTTATATGCCCTCTGCGAACCCGTATCTGCAGGTAAGAATACCAATAAATGGGGTGAAAGATGCTGCAGAATCTTACAATTGGCGGAAAGTACCAAAACAAGCATGATTGCTTGTTGCTTGCTTCTTTTCTTCTTTGACTGTTTAAAATTTTTTTTTTTCCTGTGTTTTTCTGGAATAAATGTACCAAAATGATAATGAGTACAACATGATAATAAACAAAGAAAAAGGAGAAGCGAATTGCTTCTTTGGATGACTGACACAGACTAAAGTTGAATCAGAAATGTTCATGAATGCCTAGCTAATACTACTCAAGAGCATTATGAGTGGCTTCTCAATGCATTTTTGACCTCAATGCCTTTCTAACTTTGAATTCTATACGCACAATAATTTAAGGAAAGATTCTAACCAAAGAATCTCATTCTAAAGTTGAGATTTGTTTCTCTCTCTCTTACTTTATTTTTTATTTTTTTTGGCTAAAGATGCTGCACTAAAAGCCATGCCATGACTATAAAAAGTGCTAGAGCTCTTCACATAATTATATGACAAATCTCTGTAACAACAAACTGGAATATAGAAGACATTATATGCAGAAAGAGTCTTAATCAGCACAGTTTGGAATCAAAATGGCAACAACTGATCTTCAACAATCAAGCTCCAATCTCGACAACGAAGTGCAAATTTCTAGTTCTGTTGGTAATAAAAACGGCGGTTGGATCACTTTTGTCTTCTTCATTGGTCTGTCCTCTTTCCCCTTCATTACTTGGCTTTATACAATTACATGTAACATAATGTATGGTTGGTATATGTTACAATATAAAAATTAGGATTAATTCTGCAAATGGTCTTGAGATTTACTTTCAGTCCCATTTTAGTCATTGACGTTTTAAAAGTCTCATTTTGGTCCCTAATCTATTACTTTGTTTCAGTTTTGGTCCCTCATCAATTTAGTGCTAAACATTTGACGAAATATTATTAAAATGTCTCATTTTGATCCTTAGTCTATTACTTTGTTTTACTTTTAGTTCTTAACTTATTGCTTTGCTTTACTTTTAGTCTCTAATTTAATACTTATATATTAGTATTAAAAATTCAACTTATAGTTTTCTAAATCAAAATGCATCTTACTAATAATATGATAAATTGTTTTTTTTTTTTAATTACATGCATCAATATCTTTATATTTATTTTTTTATTTTATATTTTTCAAATTTAATCTCTAATAACTCTTAATTATAACCGAGAGACTAAAAATGAAACATGGTAGTAGGTTAGAGAATAAAGTCTGGCATTTTTAAATTTTTTTATTAAATATTTAAGGTCTAACTAACGAAGGAACCAAAACTAGAACAAAATAATATATGAAGGAGTAAAGCGAGACTTTTGAAACGTTACAGATTAAAATAGAACTAAGAGTAAAACTGAAGAACTATTTGTAAAATTAATCCTAAAACTAATTTTGGTCCACCTCCTAATAGTAAATTAATATGGAATTAGAATAGGTGATCCTGAGCTTAAACTCCTGTAATTGCACTCAGTTATTATTGTCGTTGGTTCTTCCAATTACTTTGTACTCTCAAATTTGTCCATTATCTGGCCGACAAGTGAGGTTTGTTTAAGCTTTTGGAAGAATCGGTAAAATAACAAGAAGAATAATATATATTATGTAACAAGCAGGAACTGTCTCGGGCTTGACTCTTGGTGCTGGGGGATGGCTATCAAACTTGATAGTTTATCTTATTGAAGAGTTCAATGTGAAGAGTGTTGATGCTGCTCAGATTTCAAATGTTGTCAATGGTTGTTTCAGTCTCTCCACAATAGGCGCGGCAATCGTTGCAGATTCTTTCTTCGGCTGCTTCTCCGTTGTCTTCTTTTCTTCTTGTGTCAGCTTGCTGGTAACTAGCCATCCAAGACTTTTTCATGTTGTTTTTGTATAGAAAACAAGAAATTTTACCACCCCATTTGATATGTATACTTCCTTTTTTTTTTTTTTGGAAATTGATATATATTCCTATTAGCAGGGTTTGATTCTTTTTGCTGTAACCGCAATGATAGATTCCTTGAGGCCACTGCGGTGTGAAAAAGGGTCGCCTCCAGGCTTGTGTGAATCACCATCAAGAGCTCAATTGGCAGTGCTCTACTCTGGCTTGGCTCTCTTATCAGTTGGAGGTGGTAGTAGCCGTTCTGTCATTGCTACAATGGGTGCAAACCAGCTTGACAGAGCTGAAGACCATAGGATTCTCTTCAACTGGATCATCTTCACAACTTATGCATGCGCTGCAATAGGTTCAACAGCCATTGTGTATGTTGAGGACAATGTTAGTTGGGCATTGGGTTTTGGGATATGTGTCCTTGCTACTTTCATTGGTTTGGCCATATTCTTGTCCGGAAGGCGTTTCTATCGTTATGACAAGCCTAAAGGTAGTCCATTTTTGGATTTAGCTCGGGTAGCTGTTGCTTGTTTTCGAAAAAGGAAGGTCCTGATCTCATCTAGAAGTGAGGATTACTTCTATGGCTATGATGGAAGGGCAATAACAGTTGCTGCAACACCTGCAAAGAATTTCAGGTAGGTTGCTAGTAAAGAGCTTTTACATAATTTAACCAAATTCAATAATCTCAAACATTCTTAGCTTAGTTAGCCAATCAAGGACAACATTTATGTACAGGTTTCTAAACCGAGCAGCGTTGAAAAGTGAAGGAGATTTAAAACCAGATGGCTCAGTTGCAAAACCGTGGCGGTTGTGCACAGTCCAACAAGTGGAAGACCTCAAAGCGCTCATAAGAATTCTTCCACTGTGGTCGTCCAATTTATTTGTGTCCATTCCAATATCAATAATAGGCAGCTTAACAGTCCTCCAAGCCCTAACCATGGATCGCCACCTCAGTTCACACTTCAAAATCCCAGCAGGATCTTTCACAGTAATAATCTTTATATCCACTTCCATATCTCTCCTATTTGTTGATCGTTTCTTGTATCCCATGTGGCAGAAGATGACTGATAAATCCCTTACACCTCTCCAACGAATCGGAGTAGGCCACATGATGACCGTACTTTCCATGGCGGTCGCAGCACTTGTGGAGTCAAAACGCCTTAAAGTGGCACATAACCATGGTCCTCATTCAGTGCCCATGTTGGCCTTATGGCTATTTCCGCAGCTGGTTTTGGTTGGAATTGGAGAAGCATTTCATTTCCCCAGCCAAGTTGGTCTCTACTACCAAGAATTCCCTGTGTCACTCAGAAACACAGCGACTGCCATGGCTGCATTGCTAATTGCCACTGCTTTCTACTTAAGCTCGGCTCTAATCGACCTAATTCGGAGGGTCACCGGGTGGTTACCGGATGATATAAACAAAGGGAGAGTTGATAATGTGTGCTGGTTCTTAGTTGTATTGGGAGTGCTCAACTTTGGTTATTTTTTAGTTTGTGCCATTCTGTACAAGTACCGAACAAATGCTGACAAGGAAAGGGATGTTAGTAGCTCTGTCTCTGATATGTAATGCTGATATCTGAACGCATGTCTATTTTCTCTGTCAAATTCTCTTTCTATCCAGTCTATTTTTGGCACATCAACCTAAATTAAGAAAGCTCTAAGAGATGTCAATTGCTATTCCTGTTCAGTGTACTACTCCACTTTAACAATCGGCCATCTGCCACATGCAAAAGCCCCAAATTCCTCTCATGTATTCTGCTAGCATCTCCCGTGCATTCAAAATTTACATGGTGTTTGAGATGTGTGGTTAGAACTAAAAGTTTTAAGGTAAAAACTGCAGCATGTGAGAACTTTACACTATAACTCATTTTTTCTGATTATTGTAAGATGTGAGAGCTTTACACTATAGTAATCAAAAGTTTTGGTTAATATGCTAGTGCTAAATTTTAGCATTTGAGCAAGAAAATCATTCTATTGCAATGCTATTCTTTGGGGTAAATTTGACATTCGTTATGCTTTTTGTAAATTTAGCACCGAGTATAGCTTATGCCAAATTTTGCATTTGATCGCTATTAATTGATGCATTTTGTTTTCAATTTAATTATTAGAATATTAACATTTTCATATTATCTTATAACTAAAAGTTTACTTTTATTACCTAAAAAAAGTTTACTCTTACAACTTTCAAAATATAATGATTATAACAAATGTAGATATAACATCTGAACTAAATAAGGCATTGAAGTACAAAGTAAAATAACATTAAATATATCATTTTTATACATTTTAGTGCCACGTATATAAGATCAATATTTGGATTGAAGTTTGTAATATTTGTTACAGCTATTCTATTTTAAGTTGACGTGGCAAACTTTAACAGGATGAACAAAAATATGACAGAGAAAACAGGCATAAAATCACCTTACTGTCTGCTATCAGTAAGCGTTGAACTTCTATTTAGGTTGTTTTGTTGATGTAATTTTCGAGTTTGCAGTCTATTTATTCATTTTATGCTTCTTAATGTTATGAATTACACTTTCTAATTCTACTAAAAGGAAAAAAAAAATATGAGAAGAAAATAAGCAATAAGGAACACAAAATTTATCATGGTTCACTGTGAGAGCTAAGTCCACTTTTAGTCGCTGTAGAAAATTCACTATGATGAAAAAATAAATTTACAAGAGAAAATCACACATAGCTCCTAACTCTGTGTTTTTCTCCAACCTTTCAATCAAACCTCAATTCAACACCCCTTTTATATATTAAAAAAAAAAAAAAAACTAAAGCTACTAAATTTACAAATGTAAAGAATAATTCATCATGGCGTTAAATTAAGCTCTATAACTTAACTCCTGATAGAACAAAACCGGAAATATCTTACCAGTAAAAGTCCAAAATTCTAGATCGATGACTGTTGACTGATTGCAGAAAACAAGTATAATATAAAAAATTTGAAATTTTATGAAAGAAGGATCATATACAAGTGTGGTGGAGGGATTTTATGTAAAAGCGATCGAATATAATGCAAAGCCGACTAAATTGAGAGGAAGTATTCTGATTGTAACAATTTTTCTTTAGATATTTGAAGTGGAAGCAAAAGGATAGTTCAAAGTCAGTTATATTCTCTACAGTTGATACAAAAAGAGAATCGGGTAATAGATACATAGAATCTTGGAGGCAGTGGAAGTCTCAAATTTAATATGTGTTTCTCATGAGTTGATATTTATTTAAAATAAAAAAGTACAAAGGAATCGCTTCTTCGTAAGTGGCACATTGACTAAAGTTGCAACATAAATGTCTGTAATGCTGGTTTCTATTTGTAGAATCAAAGCATCTTTCGGCACAGTTATATAACATAGAAAACATCTCAAGAATATGATTCTAAAGTTGAGTTAATTTTCATAGTTATAACATGATAATTTGATATATATGTATATATATATATATATATATAGCAAGAACTGCAGTTTAGCAGGCATTATATATATATATATATATATATAAATAAAAGGTACTATCCAAAACCGTTCGGAATCAAAATGGCAATGAATGAGCTCCAACAAGGATGATGTAAGCTCAAATTTCAAGTTCTGGCGGTAATAAACATGGCGGTTGGATCACTTTTCTGTTCATCACTGGTCTCTCCTTGATCTCTACGTGACAATATACAAATGTGTGACATGATGTATGTATACTATATATAATATTAACGTACGGTGACCTAACTTCTATTTGTTTGGCCCAAAAAACACGCTCTGTGATATTTATGGTGAAAATATAATTATGATAATTTTTTAGAGTCAGTGGTGGTAGTGAAAGGATCAAGGATCCACTCCGGCGGTATGGTACGGGCCTATTAGGTTTTTGGTCATATATATATATATATATATGTATTTTTAAAACCCTCTTTTTATACTAATTTCATAAGAGGGTGGATTTGCTTCTGTTTCTATCCGTGGTTTTTCCCTTCTAGGGGTTTTCCACAAACTTGATAGTTTTTCTCATAGAAGAGTTCAACGTCAAGAGTGTTGATGCTGCTCAGATTTCAAATGTTGTCAATGGCTGTATCAGTCTGTCCACAGTAATCACGGCAAACGTCGCAGACTCTTTTTTTGGCTGCTTCTTTGTTGTCTTCTTTTGTTCTTCCGTCAGCTTGCTGGTAACTGGCTATCTAGTACTTTTTCATTCTGTTTCTACAAAATTTTAAAGACAAGCAAAGGTATTCTACCACCACGTTTGGTATTGCTTTTTGCAGGGAGTGATTCTTTTTGCTTTAACTGCAATGCTAGATATTCTGAGGCCACAGCAGTGCGAAAAGTGGTCGCCGCGTGGTACTTCTTTACGAACTATGTGTATGCAGCAGCCATTCTGTATGTTGAGGACAACGTTAGTTGGGCATGGGTTTGGGGTATGTTGTTATACTTTAATATCTGTAATTCTCAAAATCTTAGAACTCAATAATTTTCACAAAAGAAGATTTAGAGCGTACCTTGATTTATAGCTTTAATTTTTTAGAAACTCTGGAACAAAAATAGTCAGACAAGAAGAACTCAGTTTCTCCCTCTAAACCCACAGTTTCTCTCTATAAACTCACAGTTTCTTTAACATATTTTCTGATAGAGAGAAGAATACAATTGAATAGGGTGGAGAGAGGACTAGACTCCTATTTATAGACCCTCAATAGGTGCCTTTTCATCAAAACACATATCTCTTCACATACAGACATATCTTTTCAGATGTAGACACATCTTTTAATAAGAGTTGCAACCCCTCATAGCCAATAGAATTTTAGTATTTAAATAATTATTAAACTAAATAAATAAATCTGATAAATTTTATAGGCCTTTAATTAATTATGTGGGTCATAATTCTAATATTCTCTCACTTGGCCCATATAATATTAATTTTTAGTTTAATAATGCCATAATGTGCACAACAATATTATGCTAAATCATTTAAAAATTGGCTAATACTCTACATCATAATTAAACTGAAAATCTAAAGTGAGTCATGGCGGTTGTACATTACAATCTACTTTAGTCCCTTCCATGTACTACAACATTAGATATTTATTTAACATGATTCATAATTGAGAGGTACAATAATAGTCCACTTTAATGTCTTCGTTGAGACTATCATGTTAAACATTAATCTATAATAATTATGTATACAAAATAGAAAACATGATATATCGAGAACATAATAAGTGAGCTCAAGTGTCATATCATTAAAATGAAATAAAACATAATACATAATCATTAATGACGTCTAATAACACCCATTCGATCAACATGTTCAATAAATGTCTTGGGCTGTAATCCTTTTGTTAAAAGATCTGCAATCATAAGATTGGTGCTAATTTGTTCAATTGACACTTTATGTTCTCGAACTTCTTGCTTAACGACTAAGTACTTAATATTCATACGTTTTGCACCATCAGAATACTTGTCGTTCTTGGCAAAGAAGACTGCTGTGGCATTATCACAATAAATTTTCAGTGGCCTGGCTATACTGTCGACAACTCCTAGTCTCGAAATAAAATTCCGCAACCATAAACCATGACTTGTGGCCTCAAAGCATACCACAAACTCGGCCTCCATAGTGGATACAGCAATGACGAACTGCTTCGCACTCTTCCATGAAATTGCTCCTCCGGCCAAAAAGAACATATAACCTAATGTAGATTTTCTACTGTCAGCACATCTGGCAAAGTCTGAATCTGAGTAACCAACAACTTCAAGATGATCACATCTTCTATAAGTGAGCATATGGTCCTTTGTTCCTTGCAAATACCTGAGAACTTTTTTTGCAACTTTCCAATGATATATTCCTGGATTACTTTGATATCTTCCCAACATCCCAATAGAAAAACTAATATCTGGTATGGTGCAAGTTTGAGCATACAACAAGCTACCAACAACAGATGCATAAGGAATGTTTTTCATTTGTGCTCGTTCCAATTCATTCTTTGGACATTGCATACAACTAAATTTGTCCCTTTTTTGAATCGGAACTATACATGCTGAGCATTTGTCCATCTTAAATTTCTCTATAACTTTGTTAATATAGCCTTTCTGAGACAACCCCAACAATCCTTATGATCTATCACGGAATATTTCAATTCCTATCACATAAGTTGCCTCACCTATGTCTTTCATTTCAAAGTTCTTAGAGAGGAATTTATTAGTTTCATGTAGTAAACCAAGATTGTTAGCAGCAAGCAAAATATCATCAACATATAGGACCAAGAAAATAAACTTGCTCCCACTGACCTTCATATATATACACCGATCAACAGTGTTCTCTTTAAATCCAAACGAAGTAATGATATCATTAAACTTAAGATACCATTGTCGAGAAGCTTGTTTAAGTCCATATATTGACTTCTTTAATTTACACACCATGTGTTCCTTTTCTTTAATTGAAAAGCCTTCAGGTTGGTCCATATAGACTTCTTCCTCTAAATTTCCATTGAGAAAGGCGGTTTTCACATCCATTTGGTGTAACTCTAAATCAAAATGAGCCACCAATGCCATAATAATTCTGAGTGAATCTTTCTTAGAGACTGGTGAAAAAGTCTCTTTGTAGTCAATGCCTTCTTTCTGAGTAAAACCTTTGGCAACAAGTCTAGCCTTATACCGTTCAATATTGCCTTTAGAGTCATGCTTGGTCTTAAAGACCCATTTACACCTGAGTCTCTTGCAACCTTCAGGCAACTCAACAAGGTCCCAAACTTGATTTTGATCCATAGATTTTAACTCATCTTTCATAGCATTGAGCCACTTGTCAGAATCCATACTTTTCATGGCTTGTGAAAACGAAACTGGATCTGAAATCGGATCATTATCGATTTTCAAGTCAATTTCAGACTCTTGTAGATAAACCACATAATCATCAGGAACAACAAATCATTTTTCTCTTTGAGATCTTCTTAATACTGTTTCTTGTGGTTCAGCTACTATTGGTTCCTCGAGTACAACTTCATTGTGAAGTGGTTGGCCATTCACCTGTTGTTCTTGAACATTGTTAGGCTATATAACAATGTTAGGAACAATCTTGGAAGTTACAGGCAGAGGTACTTCTACCCTAACTTCTTCAATGACCACATTAAGTGGTTCTCCACTCCCACTAATATCACCATTCTCGATGAACCTAGCATTTCCAGATTCAACTATTCTCATACTATGGGTAGGACAATAAAATTTATACCCTTTAGATTTTTCAGAATAACCAATGAAATAACCACTAGTTGTCTTAAAATCCAATTTCTTTTCATGTGGATTGTAAATTTTCACTTCCGTCGGGCAGCCCCAAACATGCAGATGCCTTAAACTAGGTTTCCTTCCCGTCTACATCTCAAAAGGAGTTTTCGGGACTGCCTTACTAGGAACCCTATTTAGTATATACATGGCAGTCTTTAATGCATGCATCCACAAAGATAAAGGTAAAGATGAATAACTTAACATGCTTCTAACCATATCCATTAATGTACGATTACGCCTTTCTGTTACACCATTTTGTTGTGGTGTACCTGGCATAGTGTATTGCGCACATATGCCTCGCTTTTCTAGGAATTTAGCAAATGGACCTAGACATTGCCCTGACTCATCATACTTTCCGTAGTATTCACCACCTCTATCTGATCTTACAATTTTCACATTTTTATCTAATTGCCTCTCAACCTCATTAATAAATACCTCAAGGGCTTCAACTGATTGAGATTTTTCATGCAATAGATAAAGATAACCATAACGTGAAAAATCATCGATAAAAGTGATAAAGTACTTTTCTCCACTAAAGGATAGAGTATCAAAAGGTCCACATATGTCGGTATGTATGAGTTCAAGAAGCTGTGTACTTCTTGTAGCCCCTTTCTTAATGTGTTTAGTTTGCTTTCCTTTAATACAATCAATACACACACCGAGATTAGTAAAATCTAAATTCAAAAAAATTCCATTCTTTACTAATCTCTCTATTCTTTCCTTGGATATATGACCTAAGCGTTTATGCCACAAGTAAGCAGAACTTTCATCAACTAAACTCTGTTTAGTTCCAATACTTCGATGCATGGTTAGCAAAGTTTCAGCAAAAAGATTATCAAGCTTTAACTTATATAAACCATCATAAAGGATTCCAGAGCCAATAAAATTATTATTTTTATATAAACTGAAAGATCCAAATCTAAACTTACAATAAAATCCCGCTACATCAAGTTTTAATAAAGAAACTAAATTACGAGAAAAAGTAGGTATATAAAGAGTTTGGTATAAATCAAGATAATATCCAGTATCTAATATTAAGCGATAAGTGCCAATTCCTTCCATTGAAGCTTTATCTCGATTCCCCATGTAAATAAAACTTTCATTTGCTCTTATGGGTTAGATCGTAAGGAATCCCTGCATCGTATTAGAAATGTGAGCAGTTGAACCTAAATCAATCCACCAAGTATTATAAGGAACTTCAGTTAAATTTGATTCGAAACAAACTAAAGCACAAGGCTTACCTTTCTTTTTGAACCAAGCCTTACGTTTTTGACAATCTTTCTTTAAGTGCCCAAATTTGTTATAAAAATAGCACTTAACATTGTGTTCCTTCTTGTAGATTTGAGTTGACTCATTCAGGTTATGCAACTCCTTCTTGAACCCTTTCTTCTTGTTCTTTTCAGGCTTCTTTTTAGTGCTCTTTTCAGCCTTTTGATTCACAAGATGAACGGAATGAGGTTTCTGATTCTTCAATCCCGTCTCCTCTTGGATAAGCATACTGGTCAATTCATTAATATTTCATTTATCTTTAATTGTGTTATAGCTCATCTGGAATGGACCATATTGTTCAGGAGGAAGCGAGTTGAGAATGAACTGTACTAGAAAGTACTCATCCACAGACATCCCCAAAGACTTTAATTTTGCTGCTATATTTGTCATTTCAAGGACATGCTCATGCATAGTACAAGAACCATCAAATTTCATGTTGGTTAATTTAGCCATTAATGTACCAGCAAGAGACTTATCAGCAGTTTGAGAGCGCTCTTTCACTAGTTTCATAAATTCCTTAGCACTTTCAGTCTTGGGAAGAGTACTTTTAATGTTGTTTGCTACTGTCATTCGCATGAACATTAAGCTTAATCTATTAGACCTTTCCCATAATTTATGAAAAGTTTTCTCCTCCTCACTACTAGCATCAGTAATAGTAGTGGGTTCTTTATCTTGAAGTGCTAAATCAAGATCCAAGACACCTAAGTGAAATTGGACTTGTTCGCACCAATCAGAGAAATTCAATCCATTAAATAAGGGAACAGATGAAGCATGCGAATGTAGAGAAACAGGAACAGATACTGCAAATATGCAAGAAACATTTATACATTAATGCTTTGAGATGATCACATAATTAGATTCAAACTAAGACAGTAATTATATATCCTAGTTCTCCTTTGGGTGATACTAAGACATACAAACTATAAATGATGCTAATTTAAAAGTAAAAATTTAATTTGGTAATCATAAATAGCCTAGTAAAAATGCTTGTTATCTTTGGATAAACAAACAAAAATAATAGGACATATTAATTAACAACTATTATATTCATCAATTATAAAGAAAGCTAATCAACCTTTAGGCGATTCTTAAGTTCTTATAATAGATGAAATTCAATGACCCATGATCTATAAATGTCATCTCAATCATAGGCATCAAAATTCATGAGTAATTGAACTTTTGTTTCTCAATTTGAAAATTACTAAACTTTAAAGTTTGACCACTTTAGTGACTAACAAACTATAATAATGTAATTTTAAAATTGAAAACAATACTTTTTTCTTGTTCCATAAAATAAATAAACGTATAATTAACCATAAACCAACATGCAACATATAAATACTTTCTTTTCGGCTTTGGCAAGCCCATTACTGATGTTGCCACAATACATGTTCCTTCCATAACTCGTCTCAGAAAAGCATTTATTGAAAAGAAAAGAAAAAAAAAAAGTGTCTTCACTTTGACGTACAGGAACAATAAATGCAATTGAAGAGCTTTTAAACATATATATCAATATTTGGCCCTTAAAGTACAGGTACAATAAATGCAATTGAAAAACAGTTATCTATGAATTACTATTATACGTGTTTGTTCTTTAATTTTGCTGCTTTTCTTTATATACATGCGCCATTTTTTTTTTAATAAACAATTAGTGGCCATAAGCGTTAAACACGCATATCCAGGGAGACAAAGAAACAACGAAAAGAAAAGAAAAATTTTACTGCTTGCTGTCAATTCTAATACAGATACGCAGACACTGGGCATGCAAAGAAAACAAGGAAAAGTAAAAGTTTTCTTCACAGAGATATATAATATATCTCGTACAATAATGGACAATCAATTACACTGCAAAGCATTTATTATATTGATACCAAACTCTTTCTCCTTTTTTTTTTTTTTGAATCAAGCAGTTGCTTGCGTATGTGTATGCATATAAAGCAGTAAAAGTCAAGTAATGCAACAAATCAAAGCCAATAAATGCGGTAAGACAGTATGCAAATAACATCGCACAGCATCACGCGCGATTACCTTTGAATCAATTTTTTTTTAATTCAATGCATTCTAATTGCAGCGGAAAATAAGGTTCATACATAAATACAGAAACAATTCTAAAGAAAAATTATGAATTCTAAAACTAGCTCTGATGCCATATGTTATACTTTAATATTTGTAATTTTTAAAATCTTAGAACTCAATAATTTTCACAAAAGAAGATTTAGAGCGTACCCTGATTCATAGCTTTAATTTTTCAGAAACTCTGGAACAAAAATAGTCAGACAAGAAGAACCTAGTTTCTCTCTCTAAACCTACAGTTTCTTTAACGTATTTTCTGATGGAGAGAAGAATACAATTGAATGGGGTGGAGAAAGGACTAGACTCCTATTTATAGACCCTCAAAAGGTGTCTTTCCATCAAAACATATATCTCTTCACATACAGACATATCTTTTCAGATATAGACACATATTTTAATAAGAGTTGCAACCTCTCATAGCCAATAGAATTGTAGCATTTAAATAATTATTAAACAAATAAATAAATCTGATAAATTTTATAGGCCTTTAATTAATTATGTGGGTCATAATTCTAACATATGTGTCCTTGCCATAGCATATTATTTAGTTCTTTTCCAAATTAAATTTTTATTCTATTATTAATTTATTTATTTTTGAAATGAGGCTAGTTTCTTTGTCTCACCAAGAATTTCCAGTCTCACTTGGGAATATGAGGGGTTCCTAATTCTTGTCTTGAATAATGGGAAACCGTTGAAGATAAAAGGCAAATTAAAATCCAAAGAACTACAACGCATAAAAAGTCTGTTGATCCTCAATGTGACTAAGGGAGGTGGTCATCAACAAGAGATCTTCTTCCTCTTCTTCTTCTTCTTCTTTTTTCTTTTCTTTTCTTTTTTTTTTTCTTTTGCTTAAATCACCAAGACAGGAGTATGTTATAAACAAACTATGCCTTTAATTCTCTTCAAGTATCTCCAACATGTTATTACAAGTCGATTACCAATATTGGAGAGTTGTAGTGGGGGAATTTTCTGAAAGAGGAATCCATTATCAATTGCAAAGCCGAATATATTTAAAGCAAAGATTCTGATAATAACATTTATTTTCTCAAAATGCTTAAAATTAATTGCTAATTATTACAAGTTTTCAAGACACTTTCAAAGTCAATTGTATTTTTTAAAAGCGAAAGTTTAATTGAAAAATAGATGCAAAAAGTATCTTATAGCTAGTGGAAGTCTCAAATCCAACATGAATGAACGTTTCCAATCTGCTGCTTATTAGCTTAATATTTAGAATAAATAAATAGTATCTCTAAGTAAAGTTGAATCAGAAATAGTGTCTGTTACGCCTTGATATTGATAATAAACAAAAGCCATAAGTGGCCTCTAAATATCTTTCAAACTTTGGTCTTTATATGTAGAATCAAAGCATCTCTCAGGGTAAGAATCTAATATAGAAAACAGCTCAAGAATGGGATTCCAATGTTAAAGTTAGCGTTTGTCCTTGACATGCATTAAAACTGCTAGATGATCATTTGATCTCAGAACAGTACTAACTTCACTTAGCAGCACCATTTGGTATGAAAATGGCAGCAACTGAGTTGCAGCAATCGAGTTCTGAGCTTGACGCCCAAGTACCGACGGTGAATCCCGGTAGAAAACGCTGTGGTTGGATTGCTTTTCCCTTCACCACTGGTCTGTCCTCCACCTTCCCTTTCTTTACATGAATACACACAAACAAACATGAGATAAAAACGTGCACTAATACAAGTGTTTTTGTTTCATGTAACAAGCCAGGAACGTTGATGTGCTTGACACTTGCTGCTTGGGGATGGCTATCAAACTTGATAGTGTATCTTATAGAAGAATTTAATGTGAAGAGTGTTGATGCTGCTCAGGTTTCAAATGTTGTCAGCGGTTGTATCAATCTGTTTCCGATCATCGGTGCAATCATGGCGGACTCTTTCTTTGGCTGTTTCTCTGTCATCTCTTTCTGTTCTTGTATTAATCTACTGGTAACTAGCTACTTTTCCTTTTAGTTCTTTTACCACAAATATGTACTGAAAAACAATACCCATCACGAAATTTAAAAATTTAAGTTGTCAAGAGTAAAATATTAGGACGAATTACTTATTTCAGTTTTGCAAAACTTACAGTATTTTGACATATGTGAGCTCAAAATGTTCACAGTGAAGTTTTTCATGATGTGTATCACCCTGCTCCTACGTACTAATACCATACCATTTCAACATAAATTTGACCACCACCGACGGCGGAGTCACATTCATGAATGGAAGTGCAAAACATAAATTGTTTCTACTCAATTAATTCTCTAATTTTTTCAGTGCACTGAAAATATGTTCTGGCTCTGCCACTATCCAACTGATTTCATGTTCCTCTTTGCAGGGAATGATTCTTTTTTCTCTAACTGCAATCCTCGATTCCTTGAGGCCACCACCATGCAAAAACGGATGGCCGAGCTTGTGCAAATCACCATCAAGATTTCAGTATGCAGTGCTATACTCTGGCTTGGTTCTGTTATCAGCCGGTGTTGTTTTGTGACCCAAAACCTTTGGCAGTAAGGCAGCGCCGCGGCGCTACAATCCAGCGTTGCGGTGATTTGAGAAAGTAGCGCCGCGGCGCTCTAATGCTGCATGATCGTGTATTTTGCGTTTTTACGCATTTTTGGGTTATTTTAGGCTAGGGTTTGAGTCCCCATACATATAAATATATCATATTCTCTATAGTACATAAGAGAGTCACATTAGAGAGACACATTAGAAAGTCACAAAATTTCATAGAGATCATAATGTTGAGAGTGATACAGTGAACTCAATTTTGTGAGTTTGTGAGTGATTGAGTGAGTGAATTTCTGTATTTGAGCGCTCTAAACACCGTTGTAATTTTCGTTTTATGATTAGTGGATTGCTTCTCCTCTGCCCATGATTTTTTCACCCTTCATTAGGGTTTTTTCATGTAAATCTTATGTGCAATTTTATCTCTATTTCTTATTCCTTATTGCTTTGATTTCTAACAGCCGGAGTAGGAGGTACTTGCTTTACCTTGGCTACATTTGGTGCAAATCACTTTGAAAAAAAAGACGACAGAGATATTTTCTTCAACTGGTTCTTCTTTATCATGTTCATGTCTGCTGTGATAGCTTCAACAGCAATTGTGTATGTTGAGGACAATGCTAGTTGGGAATTGGGGTTTGGCCTTTGTGTTCTTGTTAGTTTGATTGGTTTAGCAATTTTCTTGTCTGAAAAGCGTTTCTACCTTCGCGATAAACCACAAGGAAGTCCGTCCTTGGATTTAGCTCGCGTAGTTGTCGCCTGTTTTTGGAAACGGAAGGTTCTAATCTCATCTAGAACTGAGGATTACTACTATGGCCATGATGGAAGTGCAAAAACAGTGGATGAAACGCCAGCAAAGAATTTCAGGTACGAAGTTTGAGTGACAATACACCAGCATACGTTGACGCACTATATAATCAAGAGCGGGAAATTTATTACTAGTAACAAAACTGAAATTCACCGACCAAAAATAAGCTTAAGAATAAACAAGCTATCACTGAACTGGGCAAAAATTCATTTGCAAAAATGTGACACATTTCCTGCTTAATTACTTAAAAAGGTCAAAATTTGTATGCAGGGTTCTGAACCGAGCAGCACTAAAAACTGAAGGTGACCTAAAACCAGATGGCTCAGTTGCAAAGCCATGGCGGTTGTGCACAGTCCAACGAGTAGAAGATCTAAAAGCTCCCATAAAAATTCTCCCACTGTGGTCATCCAGCATATTTTTGAGTACTCCAATAGCAATCCAAGGCAGCTTAACAGTTCTCCAAGCTCTAGCCATGGATCGCCACCTCGGTTCACACTTCAAAATCCCAGCAGGGTCTTTCCAAGTTCTAGTCTTCATATCAAGTTCCATATTTGTCATACTAGTTGATCGTTTCCTTTATCCCATGTGGCGGAAACTGACTGGTCGATCTCCAACGCCTCTCGTCTTCATCCTGACTTAAATTAATTGTACTTTTTAGTTTAGAACAGAAAAATAAGGGTATCGTATAATGCGCCGAGTCAATTATGCATTCAGTTGCTTTCCAAACATATGTCTCTCTGGATAGGGAGAGAACTCACAGGAAGGTATTGCAGATCATTAAGGAACAAAGCCTACTTCATTCCTATGCAATTTTGGACAACCATTTACAGCAAATCATATAGTTCAAAAAGGGATATGTAGAAAAGGACCAAACACTAGGTATTCATCTCTCTCTTTTTCTTTCTTTTCTTCTCTCTCTCTCTCTTTTTTTTTTTCTTTCCTAGTACTACCTAATCATTCTAACTGCAGATTTGTAATTTTTTTTATATAATCATTTTTTGTCACGTTGAATTTTTTTAGGAACATGCAAGGACATTTTTTTGTAGGGAACAAATGACTTTGCTTAAGTTATGAAAGATAACAATAAAATTGGTTATTTATATTATGGGAAAAGAAGAAAAGAAGAAAATTAAAGGGTTGGTCTAAATAACAAAGTAAAACATAAAAAATTTCAATTTTTGGTCAATTATTAAAATACCCATTAAGTACAAAATCTCATACTAAAATAGCTATATATGAAATCACATCCTATTTATATACCGAGGAGTATCTATTATAGGATGATTGAATTGAGTGCCTCATCCTAGTCAATAGTGGCTTAATAAAAGTACATGGCAGTTACAAAGGCTGTTAAGGAAGCAGTCTTGCTTAATGTGTGCTGGGAGAATTTAGAGTTATGCAGGGTCGTATCAGTCTATAGTGACGGTTGAAGTGTTATCCTCTTAGCGAAGAATCAAGTGTACCATGCATAGACGAAACATATCGAGGTAAGCGAGAAATCTTTGAGTAAAAAAAGATACTGCTTCAAAAGATTGCGACGGTGGGGAATCCCGTAGATATGATGACGAAGGTGGTGTCAGCAACCGAGTCCAAAGACTATTTAGACTTGATCAATATCATTATGATTGTCAGATGTACAGCGCCTACGGGCGCATTTGGAGGCATTGCTTAAAGATAACCGGTTTGAGTAAATTATGCAGTTGTATTTTAAATTTTTTACTTTTAATGTATGTACTTTAAATTTTAAAATTATTGACAATTAAGGTTTAATAATTACTTATAATATTTATTTGGTATTCTTTTTCATGTGTTGAGCTTCAATTTTTTTTTTAAATGACGAGCTTTACACAAGAAAAACCTTACGAGCAAATCTCATGATCAAAATCGTCTATCTTTTAACTCTCATTAACTATTGAATCTTAATTTTCAAGGATTTTAAAATTCAAGGTGTATTTGTCAAGATTGAAAGTTCATGATATATTATGTAAAAAGCGAATAATTTAAGATACAGCAGTGCAATTTACTCCAACTTTGCTTGTTTGGGAATACATGGAATCATAAAATTGAGTTGGACTCACAAATTTCCTAAGTTGAAGATAGTTAAATTTAGTTTGTTTATATTTATTTAAAAGTCCCACGTCAATTGAGAATGAGATGCAATTGGTCCTAGCATATCATAAGGCCAACTCCTAATTTAACCGTTCCAAAACGTCGAGTTTAAGCTTACTTATAGTTTTTTCTTTTCCTCTAGTTGAATAAGTTAATATGTCAAATTATGTTTAAAAATTTCACCTTCATTTGTACCCAATTAATTTTTTATTATTTATCCGATCAAAATTATTACTTCCTAATTATGATAAACCTATCTATATTTTTATTAATTATCTCATCAAAATCTTTACTTCTTAATTATGATAAACCTATATTATAATACATGCCTTTTAAAAAAGGATTATTTTTATATTTGTCCTTAAACTATCATTTACGTCACTTTATCCTGGCTTTTAAAATACACCATTTAATCTCTTCAAACTTTGTTTCATAAGCAAGTTTCACATTCCATTCAACTTTGTTAGTTTTTAGACCTTTTTGGCATTTTTATAATTTTCCCCCTTTTTTTGGCTTTTTTATAATTTTCACCTCAAACCTTTTTTTTGCCCCCGATAATGTGTCACTATATCCCTCAATGTTTTTGTTAGCAAATAACCTCTTCTGTCTATTTTTGTTTAACTTTACAATTAATATTTCTTCCAACTTTAGGGGAAAAATCTTAAACATAAAAAAGAGTTTAAGGAAAAAAAAAAGAGATTAAGGAAAAAAGAGTTCAAGGCAAAAGTTTTTTTTTTTTTTACAATAAGTCATTTCAACCCAAAATAAAAAGAGCTTAAAACGGGGAAAAAAAAACCAACAGAATGCTTAAAAAATTAGAGCTCTTGAAGTTTTTTTTTTATCTAAACCAGAATAATTATTCTGACCTTTTGTGGAGGGTTTTTTTTTATCCCTAAATTTTCTTTATATTCATATTTGAATGTATGTTGTAAAAAATATTCATGCAAGTTGTGGGTATATGCACTGCTTTGATGTAGAGGTCTTACAAAGTTGGAACAAAAAAAAATCAATTTATTAAGCCAAATACATGGAAGGAGGTTATTTTCTTAAAATAATAAGGGGACAGAGTGATACGTTTTGAAAAGCAAGGGCAAAATAACACACTGACATAGTTTTGGGTATTAAAATATTCTAAAAAAAAGTCCAAAACTAAAAAGTTGGATGGAAGAGGATACTTGCTAACGGAATAAAATTTAAGGGATTAAGTTGTACACTTGCAAAATCGAGGAGCAAAATGATATAAGTGACATAGTTTGAGGGGCAAATATGAAAATAATTCAAAAAAATTCAATAGGTTTAAATATGAAAAATGTTAGAAATACAAACTCTAATCTTATTTTTTATACCAATTCATAATTTGTCATTCTTTTATTGATAAGTATTTAAAAGATTTTTTCATCAATTAATACTAAGGGATTATATGTGTTAATAAAACTTAAGGAGTGTTACTAGAATTGTGTCCTGGCATTACTCGTTCAAATATACCTCATTTTTATTGCATATTCATACTTCCAAGTTTTGTTTGTCACTGTTCAAATCTCTCCTGTCTCCTTTGTCATTTTATGCGTCTTCATTTATATATTGTTAAATATGCTTCAATTTTATTACATGTACATATACACACACGTATGTGTGTTTAATGTGCGTAAGAGAATTTTTTGGTTACGTTCGAATTTTTCCTCCTCTATTTTGTAATTCTTCTTCTTCTTTTTTTAACACTAAATTCTTGCCTTTTCCTTCTAATTTGTCCCCATGAAATTAATTTTTATCAAGCATGTCCTCACTTAAACAAGAGGAGACAATGTGTCTTCAACTGTTTCGAGTGTATTTGAGAAATAGTTGAAATTATATAGCTGAAGCCCAAACATTATAACATATGAAAGCTTCACACTGTTGCATACTTCTCTTCTTTTTTTTTAATCTAAAAAAAGGGTCAGGTGATGCACTTGACTCCCTTATCCCCTTAATCACATTGGCAATCCTTGGGACCGCCAAAAAGTAAAAAAAGCTCAAACTATTGGCACAAAGGCCTAAAGTGCGGATATGGGGATTCGCTCTGGAGGGATGGAAAGAAGAGTCCTAGCAAAGGTGTCCTCACCACTATACCACATCATTCGATGGTTTACTTTTACTTTATACTACGGCATATAAAAACTTTATATTGTAACATTTGAAACTAATAAGTTCTAACAATGCTGTCAAATAAAGCCTTCATAGTTTTGATCAAACTCCATTCATTGATTTTTTTTTTTTGGTGTTTTTTTTTTCTCTTTAAATGCATTTCTTTTTTCTGATTTATCCTGATTAAAATATTTTTTAAATATGTAATAGCTGTCTGAAACCAAGTTACAACACTAAAGTTCCAACTGCTACAATAAAATAAAAGTATGCTGATAGTGTAATGCTCTCATATACTATATTGCTTAACTTCCAACTTCAATATTCAACTTGTTTCAACTTGGTTCCTAAAAACCCTCATTATTGTTTCAGAAATAATCCTCATGGTTTTTTTTCTCTAACTGTCCCACTAACATAATTGTTCTTAATATATCCTCATTAAATATATTTTTGTGCTCTTTCAAATATTATTTTCTCATGTGTATTCCCCCGAATAATTTATTGTTCAATTTATTTCACTAAAATCCTTTTCTTCTAAGATATGTTCTAACTGAATCTTTTATTCTATATACACACACACGCAAACATAAAAAATGGTATTTGCGAATTGACAACTCATAAGTTGAGATAAAAGTTAGGATTAAAATTGATAGCCTATGTCCTTTCTAAAATGGCTGAAGTTGGTTGATAATGTGTGAACTTATAAGGTAAAGTGCCCCAGGTTGGGGGTGTACTAGACTGGATAGTCAGCTTGTTGCCAAGATCCAAGCGTGCGATCTTAGAGTTAATCCTTGGCTTAGTGTGTTCTGTCACGAGAAATTAATAAAAGTTGGGAAGGATTCCTACTCCTTTACGAGAGATTAGTTAAGGTTAGAAAGGATTTCTATAAAGATTCCTTGTGTTGCCTTTATATTTGTTAATTTCAATTTTATGTTCCATTTAAAATAAAAACAAAAATAAAAATAAAATAAAATAAAACATTTCAAAAGAAATTTCAATTTGTGTCGCCTTTGCCACAGTAGTGTGATTTAGGTGAAACTCTAGTCCCCCATCACCAACCAAAGTTAAAGGAAGAACCATGCTCGACAAAAACATGCTTATCACCCCAAGAGAGAATTTAATTAAGTACTTGTATATCGACAATACAAATTTACACGATACCATTGTAGGCAAGAAAAAACATTAGAAGTGAAGCCTAGCAACAATTGAATTGCATTAAGCCAAAGTTAGTGACAGTCATATGTTCGAAAAACATCCAAAATGCTTCCTAGCCAAAACTACAAAGGCCCCGGGGAAAAGAAAAATCTTGGTTAGCAACAAAGAATAATAAGTTGAACCTCGCTTCCGTCATTGATTCGTGTTGGTGTATTTTGTACAATCAAAAGGCCCGATTACTTGATTATGCGTTCGTTTAACCTGTAAACCAAAAAAAAAAAAAAAACCCATCAGTAGAAATAAATTCTCATCAGCTAACAAATAATAAATCCGTAAATTTATTATAAAAAAGAGCAGATAAGCAAGCAGGTTCACTTCCATCAGCTTTCTCCTTCTCATCAATTACATCTATTCTCTGCCTTCATACAACGTGTCGAAGTATGAACAATACCTTAGACCCAATGCTTGCTAAAGTGATGGAGTCCATAAAGCTTTTTCCGGAAACTCTCAAAATTTTGGTGTGGTTTTCATTTTTCTATTGTTGTTTCACTATCTGTTCTACTTTTGAGTTTTACCGTCTTTTTTATAATTTTTATCGTTTATCTTCATTTTTCAGTTTACTCATTTCTAATTTCTGTAGTAGATCTCAATACCAAACAATATAAACTTATAGGATGTTTGGGAACACTGGTTAGAACCAATTTTGGTTGAAAATATTATAGCATGTGAAAGCTTTACACAGTAATACACTTTTCCTTGACATTGTAGCATGTGAGAGTGTTACATTTTCACAACCAAAAGTTTGGTTTTAACTCACATTGCCACTAAAAACATAAAATATTTTATGAAGTATTAATTTTTAATACAATCGTTACAATTTAACAATTGTCCTAATGCTATACATGAGAGATGTGTTTCCAAATCCTAAAGTTTGTAATACAATACATCTTGATAGGGTTGACCGACAGCATTGACTACTACAAAGACCGTTATGATCCAACTTTTTTTTTTTTTTTGCGGGGAAGGGTTAACATGGATGTTTAGGTTCATAAACTGGATCGCCTACGTAATAATCCCGAAACCTATGAGGACAGTATCAGTAATCTTTTCTTTTTTAAAGATTGGTCAAAATGACCATGCAGTAAATCGAACATTACCGGCGACCATGGGCCTGGTTCAGGTTGAGATCTGTCTTGGGGTGAATTTTGTACAGCACCACTTTTCATGGTTAAGATCTCCTGCAGAAAAATGTGTATAAGGTCAATATCTTATTAGAATAAATCAAGAACACCACAAACAGAGAACAAAACAGTTTTGAGTCGTCCAAGCCTGCGCGTGTAATATATGGAACATTTTCTTACCTCTCCAGCAGCTTCAAAAGCTGATAACCATTCGTCAGAAAATGGAGTAACATATGGTGGAGGTTTAACCAGAATATCTTGCTTCTTTTCAATCCCAGATTTTCCTCTGCGGCAGCAATATTTAAGATTCATACGATCTTTAATAACAACAGAAAAAGCAGATCAAATGAACATTAAATGGAGATACGCACTGTTTTCTTGTTAAGTCCTTATCTTCTGCGGGCAGGATGTTTTCTAGCCCATACTGCTGTTCAATGTCAAGCGTGCAATTGACAGATTTGTGGTTATTGCTTTCTTTTGGATCTAAATAAGACTTTGGAGCTTCGTTGCTGACCTCATTTTCAGGTCTGCACTTCATAACACTCTGCACATCCTCAACAGACCGCACAACCTCAAGGGAACTGGTCACTGCAACTTCCACTTCTAACGACTCGGAATTTTTGTTCAAATCAAGACCATCAATTTGTACCACAGGTGCCTCATTATATTCTTTGAGAACATTCTCAAAATCAGTTTCATTACTGAATAATTCAGCGCTGTTGTCCGCTAGAGATACATAGTTCAAACCAGCACCAGGAACACTTGCAGGGAAAACTTCTTTGATTTGATTAACCGGATCTTGAAGCTCGGAGTTCGCATCTGGCTCCCCGCTCATGCAATTAACAGCCCCGGCTTCCTTCAACGCTTGACCCATGTGCTCATGCAGTGGTAAAGCAGGACTTTTCAATACACTTCCATCATGAACACTGACTTCCAGGTTACCACCTGTGTTGTTCCCACTTTGTGATTTCTGGAGCTGTTCAGGAGACTGGCCATGCTCAAACAACAAGCAATGAGCCTCTAGATTCTGTTTCTCCTCATGTGATATTCTATCAGCTTCAGAAAGGCAAGGCATTATCTGCTTATCTTGATCTTCCTGGCACTTGCTAACATCATTTTCACTTAACACATAAATTTGCCCCATTGAAGAATCATCACAATCAGAAGAAAATTCATCTTCAGGCTTTAAATTAGTGTTAATGTAAGAACTTTCAATTGATAAATTGACCTCTTTGACGTTTGCATCATCATGCTCAACCACATGATTTGTCCAACAATCACCTTCAACTTGCGCTATAAGACTTGGTTCACATGTGGTATAGGGAACTTCGTGTTCACTGTCACCAAAGAGTCCACTTTTCTGACAAGTGACATTGACATCTTCGGCACTTACTGCATCCATTAGGTGATCTTCATCCATGTTTCCTAGTTCCATGGAAACAGAATGGTCATGGAGCTCAACATCATTCTGAAACTGAGCATCCAGGTTGCAATTCTCAACTGCTCGTTTGCTGCCAATAGAAACAGGTGGAATATCCTCGTGGTTTTGACACTCTACCAGTTTAGCTGTATCAGATCCGTGATCTTGTTTAGCAACTGGTATCAAACAAGGACTGTTGGACCTTTTGAACTCACTTTCACAACCATCAGTAACTTCTGATTCATCAGATTGAATATCATTTTCCAGTTTTGATTCTTCAGGAAAAAAGCTTTTTCCACCTAATAAGCAATCATTGACGTGTAACATAACCTGATCCCGCAAAGCCTGTTCTCTTGTAAGGGGACACTTTGGAAACTCTAGATATTCAGTTTTCTCCATTGCATTGGTAACAACCACCTTGTGCTGATTATTTACCGAGGTGCTTATGTGACTTGTGCTGCTTTTAACTGTTGTATTGGCATCCAGTGACTTCACGTCTGCATCTTCCAAAGTTGATTGTGCTCTCACTTTGTCGAGGGCATTAGCGTCAGCATTTTCCTGCTCTACAGACCCAAGGGCAGAGCACACTTCAGACTTTTCACTTTCAGATACGTTATAATTTTGGACTTCTGAACTGATATTTGCAACATTGTCCTCAAGCATCCCCCTGCTGGAAATTGGACCGACTTCAAAAGATAAGGCATTCATCATCTCAGCTTGTTTCCCACTTGGTTCATTAACGTTGCACTCTCCAATATTGATCTCCGAAGAAACACCATGATCCTCAATTGACAAATAGGATGGTTTGTCTTCTGCAAGCAGGTGATCATCAATATCACTTTTCACAGAAAGAGTTGTAACTTCCGCTGCAGAGCTTGAATGGAATGTAAGACCTAGATTTTCTTCTATTTCACTCCCTTTAGTGCTGATTGCACTGCCATTAGCAACTTTCATGTCAGTGTCATCCACCCTTTGAAGTGTTCCCGCTTGTAAAAAGTTGTCATTATTCCTCTGCTGCATTACATCTTCCACTTGAGAAGTTGATTTAGAGGTGCATCGTCCTGCTTGTACAAGAATTTTGTGATCTACGCTGATAGAATTACTATGAAACTCTTTTTGACCTTTTATGGCTTCAGAGTTGCATTGGCCTTTATTCTCCATCTTCTGCATGTTACTTAATTGTGAGTCTGGTTCCACTATTTCATGCGAGGCAGGGTTGATAACAGATGGACCTGAGCACCCCGATGTTGAGCGTGAGGCTTTAATATTTCTTGTTGTTGCTCTGTCTCTAAATACTTCAGGTAAACTTCCAGAAGCAAGTGGTGTCCTTGGTTCAAAAACTGGACTTGGGGCACGGAGTTTCCTAAAGTTAGACGTGTCAGCCTTGGGAAGATTGGATGGCTGAAAATTCCTCTTTAATGAATTCGGCAAAGGTAATGGATTCTGCAAAGCAGGAACCTTTGACTACAATGAGGAAAAAACAAGGGAGGAAAATGCAGAACAGTGTTACTCACAAATTTTTCGTATATCAATGTATGTAATGCAAGCATTTAAGCTTTATGGAACTAAATCTGAGTAATCATACCTGACCAAAGAATCCCAAGGATGGAGATGGCATCCGCAAACCTGATGGCTTTGCTGTTTGGAGTTGAGTACGTTGCACGCCAGCACTAGTACAAGTAGTTTGGGTGAGAGGTGGTGCAAATCCCAGGGATGGAGATGGCATAGGCAAACCTGATGGTTTTGCTGTTTGGAGTTGAGTACGTTGCACGCCAGCACTAGTACAAGCAGTTTGGCTGAGAGGTTGACCAATTTTTCTCGCTATATCATCTTCAACATTTGATGCAAACCGAGTTGAAGGAAGTGGGGGATTGGGGATCACCTCACTATTTGCTTCAGTATTCAATGGGAACTGTACATTGGTTTGCGAACTTTTTACTGAGGTAGGCTGCACAAGGAAAAGAATTAGCAACAAAAGAACCAAACCATTGTAGTCAACTTGAGATTTCAAAAGGATCCTGAACAAGAACAGGTATTTGACTACTTTCAATCCAAGAAATGGTTACAGCTTTGTAAGGTTTGAGCTCTTACCACTTCTAAGAGTTCCCACACCAAATAAAAATAAAAATAAAACAAAAAGTAAAACCAAAGAAAAGAAAAGAACACAAGAAAAAAGCCAAAAATCAAAAACCCAAAAAACAAACAAAAACAAAACAAAAACAAAACAAAACAAAAATAAAAGAATTAACGAAGAAGAAGAAGATGCAAAGACTAGAAAGAGAAGGAAAGAATTCTCACCACAGTTCTTTTAGCCTGTCTTAGAGACATCTTAGTAGTTAAAGATTTTCCTGCAGGACCAGATTTTGAACTATTCACTACATTCTTGGTATCGTTTGGGGAGCCCTTTAGTCCAGAAATTTTCTGAACATTTACTGCTGCATGAAGAATGAACAGAAGAAAAAGTAAATGAATAAACCTATTGGGCTAGACATACAACTAGACGGAAAATGACAGGTTATCTTGATATAAGGCATGAAAACTCAAACTCCATATTTGATAATATGGTTCAAGATCCTTGTAAGAATACCAGGCTGAGTTATCATATTCTGCTTTGAATCACTTGCACCTAGTGTAGAAGTACTCTTGGCAATCCTAGAGGAAGCACAAGGATTTGTCTTTTGAACTGGCACTCTAGAAACCTTAGAATCTTTTGCTGATGTTGTTGTTGTGACCAAATTTGCAGGCCTTTTCAGAGTTTAATTTAGTCAAGGTGAACTACTCCATAATGTTCAAAATGTAATGATATAATAAAGAAAACTAGCTCTAGAGTTTCTAAGACACAATATCTCTTTATCGATAACCTAATGCAAAGGATATGAAGATGAAGCCACAGGCCGTGGAAAAGCATTCCGTTTTGAGCCACTTCTGTTGACATCATGGGCTGAAAGCACCTTACGGGTGGCCTGAGGATCACGACACAGTAACTTAACGGTTAAACTGACCCAACTTCTTTGCAATAAAAATATTTTAAATCAAAGTAAATTTTAAAAAGTAAAAACTTTCATAACAGAAAAAATAAAAATTTCAAAATTGATACTAACCACTAAATTAGGAGCCTCATTGTCTCTTTTCTTCAGCAATAAGCTACCACTGCTGCTACATTTTTTTGGCATAGTCGCTGGCAATTTGTTGAATAAATTTCCTTCAAGTGCATGCAGATCCAATGAATTACTAGCACAGTTTGTGTCTTCTTCCTGAATAGCTGATAAAGTTTCTCCTCTAGACTTGCTAAAATTCCCACTAATCATGGATAACTCCACAGGATCCAGAACGCCTAATAAAAGAAAAAGGATAAATAAATGATTGAACTAAAATTTTCCCAAAAGGAAAAAAAATAAAAAAAACAAAAAACCTTCTTCAGTAAAGAAAGCACGGTCCCATGCCAAGCTCTTCCGTAAATTGTACCCGCCACCCTTCTTCTTCCTCTTCATTTGTTGAGGCTCAATACTGAGTTTCGGCGTTTCAGCTTTGTCCACATTAAAATTCCCTTTGTTCACGCCATCCCTATAGAATGAATGCTTTGTATCTTCTAACACCTCATTGCTCGCAATAGCTCCTGTTCCAGAATGATCAAATGGCTCATCAAAAACTTTTTTTTTTTTTTTCCTTCTTTCGTTGTATTGGTGGCATTCATATTTATAAAAGCTTTAATTTTCTTTTCAAGTCCACATTTTGAACCCGAAAAGAAACTTATATAAACATTAAAAACCACTTCATCTATACCGGAAGAGAGAAAAGGAAGAGGCAACCAATCATTTGAACAACATAAAAAGAAATCGTAAGAAACCAGCCCTAATTGCTACGCGAAACTGACGAAACCACCGAATTAGGAACTTAAAAATCGAAACCAAAAACAAAATGTACGTTGCGAATGGAGAATTGAGAACCATTAGAGGTTAGATTAAAGTTCCATTTTTTTTCTTTTTCATTTCAAAATCAAAATCGAAAAAGCAAGGGCGGCGAAAAACCTAACCGATAGGCTTGGCGCTGGATTTGGGGAGTTGGAGAGGAGAGCACATGAAGTAGTCGCCGGCGCCATAGCTACGATTGGTGTTGAGGCTCGAAATGCCGTCGCCGGGGATCTGCTGAAGCAGCGAATCGTCTTCACCAGCGATTTCGATGAGCGAGAGTTCGGAGTCCATTTTCTCTCTCTCTCTCTCTCTCTCTCGATTTTTTAGTTCTCTGTTCCTAAGTTCTAGAAAGATCTAATGAAAGCTTCCTTTTTCAAAAAAGGAGGATCTAATGGAAGTTTAAACCGTTTATAGTGCGATTGCGAATCTTGGATTTGAAAGGGATTGGCTGGGGAAGTTTCTTCGAGTGCGTTCGTGCGCTGATTTTTGAAAGCATTGGCGAGCGGGCAGCCAAGGGACAATGAAATTTGAAGCCCGCTGTACAATTACTTTTTTGCCCATCCTAGAGTTTCAAATTTACGAACAAGGGCCTTCTTCATTTTTTTTCTTTTGGTTTCTTGCTTAAATTTTTTTTAATCTGAAAAAAAAAAAAAGATCATGTGCACCTCACCTCCACATCCTTTTCGGTACATTAGCATTTTAGGGACTAACAAAGAGTGGAAGGGAGTCGGGCAAAGAATCAAACTTGTGTTGGGAGCATAGAAAAGCCTTAACTGACTTTCCTTAACCACTACACCACAACCTTCGGTGATTTCTTGCTTAAATGCTTCATAGACATTAAATTGTGAAAGTGTTTCAGAGAAATAGATACACATATTTGTTGATTCGTCTCTTTTTAAATTTACCCTTGATTGTATTATTTGCTTTTATTGTTTCAAGAGATATTCATTTCTTTATACTCTGTATTTTGTAATGTTATTTTGAACTGTTGCACTTTTATACCCTCAATATTAGCATTTTATGTTTAATCTATACCTCTTTTTGGTTAATTGTATCTTTTCACATGTAAAATTTTGAAAATATCCACTAGAATCAATGATGTGTTACTCCGATACACGTAATTAAACAAATTGATGAGCATCTATCTATTCTGATTAATGACATATCACTCCAATCCATGTAACCAAACGACATTGATCATTTCTGTTAAAGAAACACTTTAAAATTTCACAAGGCATAATAGACGGTTGAGCAACAATTGATATAAACTGGCGTAGAGATTTCTATTATTGGCCAAGGGAAAGGAATAATTTTCATGACACTAATTAAAAAAAATATTTTAAATCAGCACCAATTTTGATTAATATATACTAGTGATTTTAAATTATAATTGTTAATTATTACAATAATTACTAGAAAAATTCAGCGTTACATTGACATAAAAAAATGATTAAGAGCAATCCCATTTGTTAAATAATTTTTTATTCTTTTTAATTACAGATTCAACTTTTTCCACGGAGAAACAACCACTAATTTTTAGATCTTTTTGCTCCACCTTAAGTTCTTAAATACAGAGTTATTCATTATGCTCCACTCCTACAACTGTAAGGAACATTTTCGATTTTAGTTTGGCTTTCAATTGTTAACCATCTGAGCCATGTTTGTTTCTTCTTCTTCTTATTCTTCTTCTTCTTCTTCTCTGTGTAAAAAATGACCCAAGTATAAGCCAATGACCATGTTTGATCACAAAAACCAAGACTTGCCTTTATATGATTATTTTATTGTTTACTAGGTACACACAAAAGCCCTTCGTGTTTTAGTTTACTACCAAGTTACAAATACTTAGCTTATGTTACACTCTCTAATACTCTCTACTGAATCGTCTTCAAGAAGAGCATTGCCATACGAGGGCCCTAGAACAGAAGGCTCTCCATTTTCTTCATCACTACTGTCAATGTCAGCTCTGTTGTATCTCCTTTCGACGTATGCCATCGCTTGCCGTCTCTGCAGGCGCAGTACATGCATTATAACATCAGGTGTAAGGATCACACGCGCTTGATCCTCTCTTCCCCGTTTATTGGACTCCATAACCTGTAATCACAAGCACAATTTAAGGGGGAAAAAAAAGCAAGTCATATTTGAGCCCACAACATTTGGTGGTAAACTAAAAGAAAAATGCTAAGAATCCTAATTATTTATATCAACTGACGCAACATGTGAGTTGCCATTTTTTATCTGTTGGAGTTTTGAAACTTATCACATCGATTAGCGTTAAAAAAAGTTCCTTCTACCAATAGACATACATTGCCGTGTGAGTTGGATTAAAAAAATTGGGATACCGAGCACTCTGCTTAGTATTGAACCTTTTCTACGTTGGTCGGAAGTGGAGGAACATCAGTAGCCATAGGAGTCCATATTTTAACATTGCTTTCAATCCCACATGTCGCCAAAAAGGGCATATGGGGATGAGGCTCGAGATGGTTCACAACACGCCGGTCGCCTATCATTAGCCGTACGAGCTTAGCTCCCTTCTTCCTCCAAACAAATATATGGCCACAGTCAGATCCACTCAAGACGTACTCATCACCGGGGCCAAAGAAGCTCACTCCCTTAACTGTTTGTGCATTCCTATGACCCTGGTAAACTTGTGGCTCCTTTAATTCTGGAGCGTCTTCAAATGAGGCAGAAGGTGGCGTCGGGCCCCATCCCATATTCTTCTGAAACAGATAAATGTGCTCATCATTGTAAGAGATGAGTAGTTCGCTAGTGCAAGAGTAAGCCAGCCCTGTGATGTGAACATTGTTGGCCTCGATCAGGTGACGAGGACAGAATGTATTCACCGGTTTATCCAAATTGCTTGATGTGTTCTGCCAGCATTTTCTTATGTCATACACACGAGCAAACTCATCGTCGCCTCCTACAGCCAAGTAATGTGGATTTCTTGGATCTATTACAATGGCATTCAAACTTATGATGTTTCCAAGCTGCTGACCAGTTTCTGTCAATGAGGTGCAACAGAAAAGCTTTGTAGCAAAATTACTTCGCAGATCAAACTGCACAAGAAAAAGTTAACTCTGAAACTAGAAGTACAAATAGTGGTTTCTCTATAAGGAGTAAATTAAGATCTTTACATACATGTTGAACATAACCATCTTCACCACAACTGTAAAATATGTTAGAACTTCCTGGCTCCACAGCAACCTTGAACACACGGCCTTGGTGCCTCCCCAACCTTTTTGTATCAACTTGACCATCCTCTAAAACCTGACCAAGCCTTATCTGTATAAAAGATAACACAGATGGAAGGAAAAAAACATCAGAATTTACCTAAGCCAATCATAACTAAGAATCTGAGTTCCATTTATTTACATAAAAAAGATGGCAGCTACAGGCTGATATATCTATCAGAAAGCTTTACTTTTTTTCAATTGCAAAAAACTCTAGTTCTTATATGCTTTAACTGACATGTCAACGTTTAAGGCAACAGAAACAGAAATGAAAGTAACAAAACAATTGTCAAAACCAGATGTCTAAAACCAAAAAAAATGAGTAAACACTAATGAGATACAACACCTGGTGCACGAATTTTCTCAGGCAAAATACAAAAAACTGAAAGGCCGCAAGGCATAAAATTACAAACGACACCTAAGATCCTAGGAACACGCAGAGATGTTTACTCAAGTCATACATAATATTCACATTCACACACACATAAGTGTATATAAAAGTAATTTGCAAAGAGTTTTAGTACAAGTTCACCTGCCCATCTCCAGAAGAAGTAACTATTTTCCGATCATCAGAAAAAGGCATGATTTTGGCTTGGAAAATGTTGTCGCAATGGCCAGAAGGATAAGATAACCTTCTAGTTTTAGTAGCCCAATCCCAAAACATAACTTGTCTGTCATCAGAACCAGACACAAGGAGATCACCACTGGAGTTGAATTCTACTGTATTTACGCATCCCTTGTGACCATTTAACTTCCCATAAAGATTTATTCTCTTCACAATAACCTACGAAAACAACATGAAACAATCATAATAGGACCCATGTTTCCAATTCAAATACCTGGGATATTTAAAATCTTATTGAATATCAAAAGGATACACATATCTTTAAAAGGGAGAATTTGACGAAAGGGAGTAAATGTAAATGAAAGATTTAAGGAGAACCCAGGTGAGAAATAATATAAGGGGGCGAAGAATTGAAGACCTCGGAAGCAGTGAAGCGGCGAGCGAAGCATCTGGGCGGAGACAAACCCGTCTCTCTGCGGAAAATCTCAGCAAACACATCTTTGGTGCCCATTCGTGGAATTCCACTTAAGTGTTTTCTTTCAGAAACTGAAAATTTTCTTTTATTAGAGAGACAGGGGGGGAGAGAGTAGAGACAAGGATCTAACTTCTAAGGACTGTTCCAGAAGAGAGTTGGGCAGCCGTCTGGTGGACTTGCCTAGAGTAGCTTTTTCTTGTATTTTTAATCGGTTAAAAAAAATAAAAATTGTGGTTTTTTATTAAGTATTTAAGATAATATTTTAAAAGAGTTTAAATGAGTTTAAACAATTTTAAAATTTTTAGTAAATAATAAAAATATTATAATAAAGCTTATAATTTTGTCATGTATTTTATAGTCTATTTTATAAGTTTTTTTTAAAAGTCATATTTTGTGATTTTGACTAAAAGTAATTTAAGAAAGCTAAAGCATTTTTGACAAATCATCCACTTGTAGAGTCAGTTTTTATAGACTCAAAAAATCAAAAACAATTTTTAAAACTCCTCCCAAACAGGTCCTTATAGACTTTGGGTGGCCGTTTGGTTGCAAGGCTGGGACAGAAATAGAAGGGAATGGGAATCAGAAATTACGGGAGTAAAGGCAATAAGCCATGGACTGCCCATCGTCTAGACTAGTTCAATCCAAGAACTTCTATAAAAAAAAGTGTAGGAATTGAGTGTTTTTTTGGGCTGAGAAAAGAGTTTTCATTCAATAGAAACATAGGAACAAAACACCCAAATCAAGGTTACCTCCTGAGCAAAGGCAACTAAGGCAGCATAGGAATTGGAGCACTTAAACAGGATTGCGAAGATTAGCCTTCACATAGGTTAGAACTTAGAAGAAGACAACAGTGTGGCAGCGATGGGAAAAATATTCCGCCACTGATTGTATTTGTTGTTTTGACAGATTCTCTTATTTAATACAAGATACTTCCATTATCCTTTTCAATCACTTTTACCCTCCTTTAATTTTTTTTTAAAAAAAATTAATGTATTATAGGGCAAACAAGAACATGAAGCATGTCTCTTTAAAGCTTGGGAAATCCCAAATTTTGAACGTTCGTATTCAGGTCGTCTCATAACAGGAACTCCAACAAAGCTTCTACTTACATCTCAAGGAGATGCATTTTAACAAAGTGAAAGAAGAAATTTTCAGTGAAATCTACACCTTTCGAAACGTACTGTTTTATTCAACCTTCTTTAAATGGTAAATCCTTATAAAAATGGAACTTATAAAGTTGTGATAACCGTTACAGTGAAAATTTGTAAGATTTTCAACAAATCCCTACAAAATCCACACTGCCTGTTATGTATGTGTGTGTGAATTATAAATTTTCCTCCCCCAATGAACTGCGCTGTGTACCTTATGATTCCCAGCTCCTCTTTACAAGTAGCACTCCCATTTCCCGTATAGAAAAAAGTACACCTCCAAAGGAAAGCTTACCAAAAGCCCCCGATGTACCAACACATCAAAAGAATAACGAGCCGGGATATTACATTTGTAAGTCAAAATCGGAGCATAATTATGTTAACAAAGTAAAACAGGCTTTCCTTCAAGACGCCAAAACGGGTGTCTCGATCACATTTCGTACTTCGAGAGGTTCCAGCCTTCTCAGCTATCTCCAACCAAGGAATATGATGTACATGTATGTTAGTCCTCGTCCTCAGCCAAGGTGGCAAAAGAGAAAGGTCTGAACTTGTAGCCATCACCATGGTAGAACTTATTTTGAAATTCCACCCAATGGAGACGCAACGCATGAAGAAAAGCGCTCAGTGTTTCCATCATGAGCAGTATGAACGCAGTTGCAAAGGCAAAAACTGCTAATCCAACTAAACGGATGACAAAGTTTTCATACCTGTTGTAGTCCCAAGTAACAGCAAACTTAATGATAAAGGCATATGTAGTACTATATGAGAAGAATTACGCTGTTTCTTCTATGCATGTTATTATTCTTTTTTCAATTTATTTTTAGTTAAAAGGTTTTTGCAAAATGCCCCTACCTCAAGCATATTTGGCCCTTTGACGTATAGAAGAATAGTAGGCACCAACAATGGATGAAAAAGAGTGATATAGAAAGAGTACTATTGAGAGAGATTGAGAGAATAGTGGCTGCAGAAGTCAAATTTACGCAAAAAAAATGAGCCGAAATTGAAACTCACCCCCAGGAAAGAAGGAGAACTTTCTCATAGAACACAGTGGAAAGTTCTGAGTGAGCCAAGCTGTAATACAAGTAGCAGATGTCAACTAAGCAGTTAAAAATCAGATAATAAAAGAATAAAGGATTTGAGATGAAAATAATACTTATACCTTAAAGCCCAAAGTCGAAGATATGATGCTGTATTAGAAACTGCACCAAGAACAAACTCTATGGAGTGTATCATTTGGTGCACAAACACTTCACTAAAATTAAACTCCTCATGATGTTGCCTTGCAGAATCAGGTTCCACGTCAAGATCCATCTCTGAGGTACCAAGGATGCCATAGGTGCGACCTTGGAATCTCTGGAAGTAACATCGAGAAAACAAGATCTTGTTACATCTTCCCCAGCTCTAAGAATTTTTAATCACTTTAAAGCCACGAGTGAAGCAGATTGCTAAACTATCCTTCAGTAAGATTTTTAGCTTGGCATAGAAACATTCAGAACTGAGGAAGAAGCTGAGCCAAATTTGCAGATGAGTGCATAACCTCTATGGGATTCTTAAAACAATGTGTTGCTATCAACATAAATGCTGGCAACTTATAACTTCATACCTCGGTGTGACGCTTCTTCAAAATAAAAGGTTTAGGAAAAAGCATCCATGGAACTGCAATTAAAGCCAAAAGCAACAATATGATCTGCGACATTGGAGCTTAATTAGCTATAAATGTCATAACAATAAAAAGAAAAAAGAAAATGAAAGAAATAATAGAAGAAAGAGTTCAGATCGTACCTGAAGTGGTCTTTGGCCCCAGAACAACTGATTTTCACCTAGTTCGTCAGTGGGACTCAGAAACATATAAATCATCACATGATAGAGGTCTGCTTGAGATCCGGTACACCACTTGATGATGATAAGAAGTGAAAGATATCCAAACAGACTGTTAAGAAAGATAATCTGTGGCAGAAACTGGTACCTATCAACATGATGCAGATGAGTTAAAATCTTCTTCAGCTTCCCTTCACAGAAGAGGCTTGTCTAAGGGAGAAGAATTTTTATAAAGGAAAAAAAAGTTTGAAAATAGAGACACCTTATATCAAGCGAACTGCCAAAAAACCGTGCATTGAAATAACTAATAACGATTCCCAAGTTCATCTGGGCCACACCCAACAGGATGGACATCTTCATCTTCAGAGAATTCAAGAATGGCAGTTCTGAACGACTTCCACGCCAACTCGGGTCCACACCAAATGGATATGGGTCTCGGAATTTAACTAACCCCACAGTGTGTGCATCACTGTCCAAAGGAACAAGAAAACTATGATGATTAGACAAACATTGCTAAAGATTCATTTTCTATTTCACAAAAAATAACAAAATTTGAGTCATAGAAAATGGAGGAAATACATGATATATGCGCATACGGAAGAACACAAACAAATTTTTTGGGGGAAAATAAACCATTTCACAGGTCCAATAAATGATTTAAAATTCAGAATAAACCAAGAATAAGAAATTTGGACAACGTTGTCTTTAGACTAATGAATAGACAACTAAATAGACGTTCGTGCTAAAAAACTAGAAAAGGCCAAGCCAACATAAGAACCAAAAAATGTATCTAATTTTGAGGTTGAGCAGGAATATTTAGTCGACACATACGCTCGAAAGAACGAAAAAGAAAAATAAATTTTCTGACAAGGGAGATAACAAATACCTGCAAGTAGTATCTCTGCATTTGTAAGCAGACCCCCCAAATATGTGATAAGGAACAGAGAAGAATTCGTTGTAAATCAACCCACAGTAAATTGAAAATAATGACATCAAAAGAAGTACATAGCGTCCACCAAATAGCATCTCCATAAAGCTCCCAAGTTTCTGAGATGAATAAATCTGAAAGTTAGATACCAACAACTGAAGAAGATTCAATTGTCTTGCATGGGCATTTAATGTATTTTATCCAGAAAAAGGTGACATTATGATATTCTTATGAAGTGATCCTATAATGTTCCTCGCGTACAAATCAACAGCTTAATCCAAGTCTAACATCCTTTTAAACTAAAGCTTCCAATCTAATAAGTTGTTTGATGATGCATTTTACTTGAAAATAAATCTTCTGCCCCTAATCTAGAAAAGTATGAAGTTGTTGGAAGTCTTGTCACGTTTTATCTCCATTAGGATTCTCTGTCTTATATTTTCCCCTTAAAGAAGAACTCACAGATTCAGTTAAAAAACAAATATAGAGCTGCTTGAAAGACCCATAATTGAACTCCCACTTGTGCTAATATATTCCTCGGATCTCTATTTTTGAAGCTATACCATAAATAGATCATACTGGAATTAGGTAAACGAAGAGTGTAGATTAATTAGCGGGCAGAGGCCAGTGGTAACAGTAATTAGAGAAAATTTTATGTTTTGGGGCCCCTGTATGCTGGTTTCTGGAACAATAAGTGTGATCTTCCCAAAAAAAAACCTTACAGAGACAATACTCCTTTGGCCTACTTATCTCTCCTTTTTTTCCTTTTTTTGGCTACAAACCAAGCCAACAGATAAAAACGCCCAAAATATTAAACAATCTGCAGCAACCTTTGGAAGATTTTCATTTTGAATGGAGAAACAAGGTTCACATTACTGGTAAAGCACAATTCCTATGGACACAGCACTTTCTCTTAAATCTGTGGTGCAAGCAATTGGTAGAAACACCGCACCTGAGTACTGAGCTTACTTTCACGAGCTATAAGAACTAATGCTCCGAGCAACAAGCATATGCCATGACCCCAATCCCCAAACATCACCGCAAAAAGAAACGGAAAAGTGATAACAGTGTATACTGCAGGATTTGCTTCTTGATATTTGGCAACACTGCAAATAAAAAGGTTTGTCAGCTTCTGATCAGCTAAATGCTTTAGTTTAACTACTAATTCAATCCAATTTTTCCACTTATCATTTTGCTTTCCTATAACACATGTTTATGCAACTGAGGCTACAAAAAGGTAGAGACATAGAACGAGATGTTCACGCATCACCATTTTCGTTGCCTTTTGTGAATGTTAATATTACAATAAAACTGCAAGAGAAAGGGAGAAAAAGAAACGGGTGTAGATTATGAAGAAAAATTTTATAACAACTCAAGGCAACATCTAAACAATGCAACTATGTTGAGAAGTGGCATAGGAGAAGGAGGAGGGCAGCAAAAGAAGCAAAAAAGATGCTAGGGAAAAATGACTACTGGAAGCAGGGACGGAAAATTCCATCATCAAAAATGTTTACTTTCTCATTAGAGATTAACAAATAATTGACACAAAGGAAAAATAATAATAAAAAAAAAAATAAAAAGATGGTATGATGCCATTATTTTGCTTTAGCATAGTTGTGACGGAAATTATTTTTGAGTCAACATTTCCCAACAGTTCTTGTCTTCCAAAGTGAAGCCAAATAATTCCTTCTACAAGTTAAATGCAAAAGATCAACATTGGTGATAATTATCTCACGGTTTGAGTCTATAATAGCACTAGATTGACACGCTGACTTATGATTGGCCTAGATCCAAGTGTTGAAAACCCTACCACTTATGAATTTCTCCAGTCTTTAGCAAACCGACACTTTATACTCTTTTTCTTTATCTTTACATACTCAAATTCAACTGGAAGGAAGTGTGAAATATATATGCACAACGTTTGCCAACCAACATTTCAAGAAATCAATTAAGTTTTTTATACCAACTATATTTATAGAAAATACAAAAAATTCAAAAATTTCTGAATCTGGCTATCCTAATCTGATCTTTATTTACATTTTTAAGACGAAATTAGTATTGTCATTTTTTTCCAGGGGGACGGGGTTGAAGATGACAAAACTAAATTATTAAAATCTTAAAACTAAACGAAAGAGTATTTCCTATCTATTTGTGTGCCAAGAAATGCAAAAGAATGTGACAAGTATCACTAAGAATGTAATGTGACAAGTATCACTAAGAATGTTCAAAGGGGGGAATGTCAACACTAATATTTAACTCACCCATACGCATCAACAATTTCCTGAAACGCGCCTGTGAAAGAGTTGGTTCTAAAATACGTAGGAGGTGATTCTACAGCATCCATCTCATGAAATATTATGCCCACTTGTGAACTGCTATCAAATGTTGCACGTTGCAGTATCTCCTGAATCTGCATAGGAGAAATCAATTCAAATATTATTGACTTTGACAAGGTCCTCAATAGATTAAGATATTTTACATCATAATGACATCAATGTATGTAAATACAAACGTAACTGCAAAGAAAAAAAAAAAAAGTGGGGATTTAGAAGCGAAATTATAGTAATAACAGTTGGGAAAAATTGCCTGAGGTTTTGCAAAAATTGGACACCATCCCTCTCCAACAAGACATTTCTTCGTAACATCAAAATTTAGCATATTTAATGTATCATAAACAGCTTTCTCCTCTCTTACCTGTGTAAAAAGTAGGAAACAAGATACCATTCTTGTAAAGCAAAATCAGATCCATGTTAATTCAAATGAAAAGAGAGACAAAAAAGCAAGAAGATACCATCTTCATCCATTTTGCTAAATGGAAACTTATCGAAGTAAGAGCCTTATTCCGGTGCCGAATTCCCGCATCTAAAGTTGTTTCCAGTTCCACAAGGCGTGATGATACCTGGAAGAAATAAAAATTAAAAAATAAAAGAGGAGGAGAAGAAGAAGCAGGAGCATCCTAATGTTAAACCAGGTAACATGTGTTCCAGTAATAACTGCACCTATAAGCTATGAGACCAAAACAGGAAATATTTTATGCTTGGAACCCAATTGAGTTCAAGAAGGTTAGTCAAATCCTCAAGTGCAAACTTACTTCTCTAGTTATTTGCCTCTGCTTTGTAACATCTTCAGGCACAGGATAGCAACTTGCTCCAAATGCCTCACAAATTTTAAGGATCTTTGTTCTTGCTTGCTCTCCAGAGAAAAACACTACAAATACCATTTTTTCAACCTGCAGGGTTTTCTTCTACTCTTAGAGGAATTACTAAACACTGCTTATAGTTAGGAAAAACAAAAAGAAAAAAACAATATAGTAATCAAAGCAAAAGTGCAGAAATGCAGAAAGCAACCAGCAAACTGAGGGTAAAAAGAAAGAAGGCGGTCACATTATGAAGGAAAGAGCAAAAGGGAAAAGAAATTCCAAGATAAATGAGAGAATTGAAAAACCATTTCAGCAGATAAAGGATCCATGATCTGTTCATCAGCTGGAGCCTGATTAAAAAGCATGTTCCCCCTTGTAGCACGAAACAACATCCTCTCAAATCTAAGCACTCTAGACTTGCAAATTATCCCACTAATAAATCTCAAGCCAGATTGATCTGAGCGTCCAGGCCTCATCTCCTAAAAATTAGGAAAAGTGAAACCACGATTACTTTTTCAGTATCCATTAAAAATGAAGGACGGGGCATAGTGAAGGTGTACCTGTTCAAGCAAAGATACTGTCTCAACATAATTATCATTAGAGTAGATGTTCTCATCTAATTCTCTTTCCTCCGAAACTGATTGAGTTTTGTTTGATACAAGAAAGCCACCTGCCTGATATTACCACAAAAATGACAGACATAAGACAGCATAGAAAAAGCATCTTCATTTAGATCATTTAAACCTCACCTCCACATAAATGACAAATATAAAGCATATCAAGTGCTAGCATAAAAGCACCTCCATAATGGAAAAATGCAGAAACAAAAATCTTTTTTTTTTTTTTATAAGAAACAAAGATTTCATTGATATCAAAGGGATGAAATGAACAAAGAATGCACAAAGAGGAAGAACAAGGAGTCCTTTTAAAAAAAGAAACAAAAAACTAGAGAAAACAGAAACATCCAAAACAAAACCAAAACTAAACAGAACAAAGAGCACTCTAATCTGTCAAAACTGCATGCCAATCCCTCAAAAAATCAAAAAAAGGAAAACCCCTGAAATTTTTCAGACCTAGACGCCCAAATAGTGGCCCTATATCAACAACAAATCTGCCATCAACCAACAATTGCTACAAAAATAAGAAGCAAGACTCTTTATTTGATTTGTAAGCTTGAAACTGAAAACATACCAAAACTAGCCCTGCGCCACGCCAGATTACCATGAGAACCAAGGCCTAAAGTGCACCTAAATGGCTTATTGTCCCTTGCGTTCTCTAAACATAGGACACAAACAAATGTGCCAAAACGTATTCAGCCTAATGATATTCCTAGACGCATGTATAAGTGAAGTTAAGCAATCAAGCTTTTAAGCTACTAAAGCTAAAAACATTACTGGGTTGGATTAAGCTGAACCGCATACCAGGCTTTGTTCAAGCCTACACACAAAGACATAATTGTAGATATTCGGAGCCTGCCAAAGAAAATTTTAAAACAACTGCATACACATTAAGTATTTCTTTAACAAGACATAGAAAGTTGCTTTTAGGAGTGTACTAACTGGCCAGTTGCTAAGAAGAGCTTTGACTTTTTAGAACAGTTTGAACCAAAGTTGGTTGAATGTGGCTTCTTTAGGAAGCTCTTCAAACTATACACGGAAAGTTGTATACTATAATCACTTTCATAAGCCCTTCTTTACTCGTTTTGTTTCTCAACAAGAAAGCAAATATCATCTCTATCCCATTAAGCTCTTTTTAGAATATGGTCTTTTCCTATAACATTCTCTTCTTTTCTACTGCTGCTGGTCTAAAAGGAAAACCAAAAGTAATTTTAAAAACAAGAAATAATACTGAAAGAAAAGAAGATAAGATCAAATACCTTTTGCAAGACAATTTTGAATTCCAGGAGCTCATTATATGATTGCCGTAGTTTCTCACTATTTGAATTCATTTCATGTAGCTCATGTTCATGTTCAGCAAGTTGTATCTGGGATTAAGAGAAAACAACAGGGAAAAAAAAATAGAATTATTAAGAAAATAAGCACAAGAAGTTTCTAAAGTTTTCTCCATGAAATCTGTAATTACTTAGTCTACTTTTAATGATAGATTTCAACTATCAATTGAACACGATACCAAGGGAAAGACAGAGAAAGAAGAACAGAATAGAAAGTTCAGAAAAGGAAAACAGGAACACAGAAATGGACCTCTAGTTCCTCCAACTCCAGACCTGGTTCCATAACAGGACGTGCAGAAGCAATTATACCAGCTTTACTGATTTGCTCTTTGAAAAACCGTAGCTTCCTTGACATCTCCGCGCATCGCTTTACCTGTGGAGAACCTCAAGAGATGAAACGACCAGATAAACAAATAATTGGCTACCCTCAGTCAACAGCAATAAATGGGTGGGATCGTAGGAGCATACAATTGGAAACACTTCAGAGATAGAAAATTATCATTAACATTGTGATAAAAATAAAGGGAAAAGTAGGGGTACATACACAGTCGAGTTACGATGTTGAGGAAAACTTGCATACTTATTCTTCTAGGTAAATATTTTAACAGTAACACAGAGAATGCAGAAATGGTGGACATGTCAAGTATAACACACCGTGCAGAAGAAAACCAAAATGCCAAGCAGCACTGCTAATGATACAAGGACATAACTAAGTAAATAGTGGGAACACCAAAGTCTCCACGGTTGGATTTAATTGAAAAGTATCACTTCAAATTTGCCACATTTCCAACTATCAGTCAAAAAAGATACTGCAATACAATAACTTCGTTCTGTAAAGCCTGCGCACACACCACACCCCACCCATCCCCATGCACACAGACACACAACGAAGCAGAAAGAAAAAGTAGATACCTGATTAACAAATGTCCGTTGGAAAGGGCTTTTATCAGAGTTCATCTGTGAAGCAAAATAAGATAATCATGAATACAACTTCCGATAAGTATATTCTTTAAGAAAAGAAAAAAATGCCGATCATTCCTTTCAGAAGTCCATATGAACAATATTATCTGGAACGAAAAGGAAATCAAGTATGAGATTTGTTTAGCGGAAAGTAGTGATTCACAACGATCGCATAAACACAACACAGTGACAATCCCAAGTTAGCAACCTTATTTATGGATAATGAAGCATTCAAACCTAAATCTGCAAACAAATGAGTTTAATCCCCTATTCTATATTGAGATACAAGTCAATTAATCGCCTAGCACCAAAAGCTTGCAGTGTAACTTGGTAAATATTTCTACAATCGTTGGAACTGATCAAGGAAGTAAGTGACATGTCTCTGCAGCCATAACTTAGCATCAATAGCATGAAGCTCCTACCCAATTTCAAGTCATCTCCATTTCAATGACCAGTACAAATTCAGGGGAAGAAAATACTTGTTCAATTTAGAAATCCCCTGAATAAAAGATGTCTTCTCATATTGTCACCGTCATAACAGTTCCAAACCAATAAACCTACTTATGTTGACATGCAAGCACATGCACATATATGTATCAAACAAATTTACGTATGTAATTCCAAGTAAAATGCCTCCAATTCAACACTAAATCCAAATTCCGCAGCAGTTCTGGTTCGCAGAGAAATTGCAGCTATAAATAGAAGTTACAAATACAGAGCTCAAAATTCTGTGATCAACTACAAAACTTGTACGAATAATAAAGTAGTACTGCTCGTTAATCAAAACAGCGTAATTAACTCCGAAACCAGAATCCTCGTTCCAGTCTGTGCGCAATCGAAGCAACAAAACGAAGGAAAAACAAGTGCTAAATCCAACAAAACGCATGAAGAACCGCGACGGATCTGAAAGAAAACTTACGTCTCGGAATTGCAAGAGCCCGAGTGCGCCGAGATAAGAGACGGCGCGATGAGCTGATTCGACCGGAATGATGAGCTGGACGAAGGTCATCTTCTCCGAGCGCATCAGATCCATCGCCGGCAAGTTGTCGATGAACTCGTCCATTTTCCCGGGAATCAAACGGAAAGGAAAGGAAGAAAAAAAAAATGCTCGATTCGCTTCAGATCTACAAATCTTTCTCCAGATCTGAAAAACACTCTCTCTCTCCTCCCTCCCTCTCTCTCTAAAAGTCCGCGAAGGAGTGTGCGCTGGATGTGTCACTCGTCGGTTTCATGCTCCGGTCCCCTTTGTTTTGGTTATTTTTCGGTTTATTTTTCAATTTGGGAACTGCCATTAGAAAATTGTGCCATTCGCCTTTATTCTCACCAAAGTTTCGAACGGGTTAGGAGGCTGGAATTGAATATTTTTTTCATTGTCCTTTTTTTTTTCTCGTTTAAATTATACATTTTTAGTGTGTTTAGAAAGGTAACGGAACCAATAGTAGGAACTATTTTTACAATAGTATGTGAAAGTTTTACACTATAATATTTTTTTTATTATTATTGTAACATGTGAGAGCTTTATGCTGTTTGTAACTGAGATTGTGGTGGGAATTAAATGGTTCCCACCACTATCAAACACTCCTTTTATTAAGTTTTTAATTCTGCTATTCTATTGTATGGGAAACACTTTGTGGTCGTTTTTCATTTGATCATATTTCGTCACACAACACCGATGGTAAACTTTGGTTACGGGGAATTTAAAAGTCATTTTCTTTTAAAACAAACTTTACAATATTTCAATTTTTAAGTTTCAACTGGGTTGAGGGTGTATTTAAAAATATAATTAAAATTATAAGTTTATAACTAAAAGATTACGTTACAAGAGAACTTTATATTATAGTATATGAGAGTTTTACATTATAGAATATAACAGTTAAAATTAATAAGTGAAATTAATAAATTAAAACGACATTCTCAAATACAATAAGCTTTCCGATAGGTATATCCTAAATACTATTCAAATATAATCAAATTACTTATATAAGTATTATATATTGTAAAAGGATATATATTCGTGCATGGTTATACATTGTATAAGCGTACAAATATTATACATAACTAATATAAGATATCTATTAGTGAATGGTTATTCTATTTTTTTTATTTTTTTATTTTTTTGCGAGAGTCCTGGGGAAAAAAGTACACTATATTTAATCAATGGACATGACGAATAGTCAACAAACAAAATATATATATTGCCCGTATACATGTTGTTTGTTTGTATTGTTTGTAACCAAACGACATGTCGTATATTTGCTCCGAAAAGCAAAACGCAAACGACATCTGGTTTCATTAATAGGTAACAAAAGGCTGACAACAGCCATGAAAGAATGTGCTGTTTTGTGCATGGCGAGGATCAAACAATTTCATCATGCTCCTTGCAGAGTCGTTCCCTTCAAATAAAAAAGGACTTGTCGTTTGTGTCCTGAAAATGACATTTATTTTTCAGAAACGACATATCCCTGTTAAAAAAAAAAGGGCACTTCTTTATTGGTTTTGCTGAGACTATAAGAAACCTTTTAAATAAAGGAGTCAATTAAAGAACATGTCGTCGTTTCCAAACGGAACAAACGCGGTCAACAAAAAGATATGTTGTGATATTTGAGGAAAAAAAGTAGGAACAAAAAATGAAGCACAACTTGATTGTTGGCATAAACGACATGTTCAACAAATGGATGTGCCCTTTTCTGTTTGGCGTAAAAACTACATATCGTTTACATTTATTCACAACGATATGTCGTCTTGTTTGTTGAAGACAAGAACAAACGACATGTTTTTTTTTTTTTTTTTGGCATAATAACAACGAGCCAGGATCTGCAAATTTTCATATTTTTAAAGAACTGACTTCTTTTTAAAATAAACTATATTGCTCTATAATATGTACTCACGATGCTATTTAAACTATTAAAAATTAATATCTCAATGATAGAAGTACTAAAATTTGCAACCTATTTTATGCTTAATGGAAACTTTCATGCCATTTGAGTTTTAAAAGGCAATGTGAGATAACCGTTGTTTTTCGAGGGTAAAATTTGAAATAATAATTCCCCCAACCTCCCCTTTTGCATATCAAATCCATGCCAAGAGCAAACACCATGGGTCATCCATAACAATTCAACAAGAAACAAGTAGATTGATGAAAAAAAATCTAAAATTAAGAAAAAAATGGATTATACTGGTTAGTTCATATACGTTTTCCTTCTTCTTTTAAAATTACTACTTTTCAGATCTGTTTGTTGTTTTTCCCCTCCATTTGAGCATCTTAAAAACTCTCAAATGTCATTCTCTTATATTTTTGTCACCTATTTGACAACTCATCGGCAAGGAGATCAAAAGTGATTATTCTACGGACATTGAAGTAGTGAGACCTCTAAAAGTGAATGTCGCATGCTAATATAAGATAAATACCTGATGAAAATAATCTAAAAAAGACCGATCAATAAATTAAAGAGTAATTTTCACATGTGATCCTTTAATTATTTAGTTTGTGACATTTTAGTCTATCTTTAATAATTTTAGTAAAATAACTACCTAATTCTTGGACCTTTGACAATTAATGGACTTATATTTAAATCCAATAAAAACTTGATGGAAATATACATGTGCACCTCACATGACTGGTTTTGAGATTACAATTAATAAAACGTCCCCATTAATGATATGTTCTTCAAATTTAGTTTAATGTTCAATTTTCACACATTTCGTCTATGTTTTTTTTCTATTTCATCGTAAACTCAAAAAAACAAAAAAGAGACTGAGAATTATGTTTGAAGATCAATGAGAATCACCGTCCACCAACCTCCTCTCCTCCCTTGCAACACCCCAAATTTAATTAAGTAGGATTAGTGGTGGATTAGTGTGTCATAATGTAATTTGAACCTAATTTAACTATTTTGTGATATTTCTAAATTAATGTTACTTTTAATGATTTCTCATCATTTTTAATTACTTTCCTTATCTTAATTTGTTAATCTGAATTTTGAAACAAAACAATTTGTCAAATGCCAAATGCATCCCTTTTGTAAAACCGTGGGTGGCACACGATTTTTACATAATGAAACCACCCACCCCCCTCTCTATTTATCTTTCCCACTCTCCTTCTCTTCCTCACTCTCTCGCGCTCTCCATCTCTCACTCTCAGACTCTCTCTCTCGTCTCTCTCTGACTCTCTCTCTCACCATCCCTTTCTTCCTCTCTTTCCTCTCATTTTCGATCCAAAAACAAGGCTCAAGCCTCGATTCTCGATGGATTGGAAGCTCGGGAACTTGTTTGGCCAATCATAACTCGATTTAAAGCCCAAATCCAGGTTAGTTTGTTTATTTTTCAAATTTTAAAACTTTTTCTAAATTTTTTAAATTTCCTTAAAAAGTTGTAATTCAGGTTTTATGAGCTTATAAAACCTCTAATATAAGTTAGTATAACACAACCCAACTTGAATTTAAGCTTGATTGGACAAAAATTCGATATAACAAAGTTTTTCCTTTTTTTCTATTTTCAGATTTAATTGAACATTTCTATGTAAAATTAATTAAAATGTGTTCTATTATGTTTTTTTATCATGTATGAATGTTTTCTATGCCTAGGAATTGAGAAAACATGTTACAAATGAAGATTTGAGCTCGGGGAGGCCGAAGCTCGAATCTGAAAGTTTCCAGATTTTTCCAGTTTGGTAGGCTGGATTCATGAGTTTGGGAGACCAGATTTATATCACCAGCAGGCCAGACTTATAGCAGGTTTGGCAGGCTGGACCAAAGAAATTAGCAAGCCAACCAGGCTTTACAAAAAAAATTTGTTGTTTTTCACCGTTTTTCCTATTTTAAACCTAAATTGAGATTTTAACCTTATAATATGATTTTACAGACATAAATAGTGCACTAGAATACCATGCGATAGCTTAGCAACATGGAATATTTTAAGTTAGGTATTGATTGTCACAACCTGCTTTTTTTCCAGGCTGTGAAAGACTTATATATATATATATATACACACTTATGTATAGGTGTAAAACTCAGGAATTTTTTTTTTTTTAAGGACAAGTCATTCATGTGAAGTTTAGCAACTCATCAGGTGTAAACAGGTACATATATTTACATAACACACTCTCTTTTCCAATACTGTTGTTAAATATTCTCAAGAGAGGTTTTGATATACCTAAATATGTTCAGTTCTTACATAGCATGTTCAAAGAAAACAAGTTTAAAACATACAGTAGCAGAAACGTAACTGTGGCGGCATCTATACCCCTTTCTGCTCATTACTTATCACCCTCCGCCAGCTCATCAGTGACTTGATTCTGACCTTCCAGTAGGAATACCTACAGCATGAAATACTTAACGAGCTTACGCCCAGGAAGTCCCATATAACCCACATGCTCATTCAATAAAATGCATGAACCATTTATGCTTTCTTATAAACCTTCTTTATCGTTTTCATTTCTTATCTTTAACTAGGGCCCAAGTGTTTGTACCATTGCGCACTTAGGTCTGCGTAACACCGTGACCATACTATATCCTTGAACTCCTCTTGAATCAGGAGTCGGTACGACACCTTTCTTAATTTATGGTGACATAATTACCAACCCAATTATTATGGTTAACATACCATGCATGAAGTGACAAATACATGTTATACACCATACATAAATACTCTTGTACAAAATAGTATACACTGGTACATACTTTTATACTTATAGGTATACGTTAACATACACACCAGTACACCATATAATATACATACAGGTATATGTATATGCACAGGTATACACCAACATACTTAAAGATACTCATATCATAGCATACACATAGGTATACACCTTGTTATACACACAGGTATACATATACATATGTCACACTCTATACTTACGATTCCACGTTGTAGGTGGGATGGATACTTACTTGATTCGAACGTCGGGTAATTCAACCTCGATTTTGCTCCGTCCTAAACTTCTAGGATCCTGTTGGCCAATATTCACTATGTTTCAACACACAGTGATCGTTAATTAATGGACTGAGTTGCATAACTATATACAACTCTAGAAAACCACTGGTTTTTCTTATTTCTATCTAACTCTACCCTACCATTTCTAACGAAGGGCGAAAATCTTTCTAATCAATATTTTTTTCCTTTTTGAAACATTTGACACGGTTCGGGTTATACGGGCAAAAATAACGATTTTGCCCTTCGTGAGCCTATTTACTTATCCGAGCTCGATCTTGTTATTTTAACAAACATAGTCACGTATTAATTTAAAATAATACCCTAATGGTTCGGATCTCCTTATTTCATATCTACGCCCCATTTTCGTAAAACTTTGCAGTTTAACCCATAACTGAAAATTTTTAACAATTTTGCCCTTGGGCCTAAAATTTATCTCTTTAAACCAAAATTTCCCATTTTTTCCATTTTAACATTTTTTTCTCTTTTAAGAAATTCTTGAAAAATTAAAATCTCACAATCGGTTGAGATTTTCGATGAACCGTTTGTGATGCCTAACAGTTTCATCGAGATCTACAACTTTCATGTTTTAACTTTTCCCAAATTCTCACTGTTTAGGGGTGTTTTTGGGCATTTTTCAAATGTGCCGAGGGAAAGCTTTTTCTTTCAATTTAGTCCTTAGGGTATTTTTGTAAAAATCCATTTTAAAACTACCTTCCAGCCACTGCATAGACAGATTCACCCCTTGTCCAAACCTTTTCAATACCAAAACACCATTTTTGCAAAACTTAACCTTAAAATTACAAAAACATAATATTTTGCATAACTATCATTTTGCATCAACAACCCATAATTTTGACTATACCATTATACTATAAGTCACATACTCATGGACTATAATCAAAACTTTTCCTAAAAACATCACATGCTTTAGAGATAATAAAGATCAAAACAAAAATTACATAAATTCAAGTTTAAGGGTTTAAAACTTACCCAAATAGGAATTTTGTGCGTCAAGCCTTCCAAAGACTCCCTTGAAGCTCTTTCCTAAGCATTATTTATGCAAAAATCACCTTGAATCAAATCCCTCCTTAACCCATGCAAACCCTAAGAAAACTTGAAAAAAAGTTTACATTTTACCTTAAATTTAAAGAAATCCTTTGACCTATACTTCTTGAATTTGGTTGGGGTCAATTTGCACAAGATTTTGAGTTTGGAAAATTTTTGTTGAATGGTTCTCCAATGGCTGCCGGATGTTGAGGGAAGAAAATAAGAGTAATTTGGCTTATTTCAAAATTAATACAAGCTTATCACAACTATGGTGACTCATCAACAATTAATGGGCTTGCTAGATGGCAAATTGTGATTGGGCTACTTTTTGTGATGTGGTGGCCCGATAGAATTTTGTTGGGTGTCCACTTAGTAGCCCAAAATTTTTTTCACCACTCAGTATTTTTTTACGCTGCAGTGGTCAAATTTGTGCAAACTCATAACCTTAGACTGTGTAAACTATTTTACTGGCCTTTAGTCTACTTTTGAAGGCCAAACGTAACATTTTTCATATCTGTGTTTTCACTTAGCAGTATACTTTTACTGCGTCGGCCTCCTTTTACACTAGGTTGTGTTTCAATGGACTCTATGTCTTACTCGTATTCTAAGTACTCATTCGTTTGTATCATAATTTTGCAATTAATTGTGATACAAAATTCATTTTATGGATATTATTTACAAATTTTTGAGTAATTTAACTCATAAAATCTGTATTAAAAAATATCCATCATGACATCACATTCACAGTGTAATACTCAATTAATACTGCTTATTTACATATTATCACAATTTTGCAAAAGTTACAATTTTAATGGTAAATTTATTAATTAAACCCAATTAAATATTAGGTTTAATTAACAAACTTCTTTTTTCTAGTCATTACATTGATGAACTTAGTTTGTATTGAAGGTTATTTGTGGTTTTGTGGAGCTAACGTATAGCCAAGCGGAACTGTGGTGCTGAGTATTAAGGTAGGACTATTACCCCTTCATTGGTAGCCAAGTTTTCAAAATGATTTTGGCCTCAAAATATATTCCTTCAAAAATATTTTCAACAAATGTTTGGAATGGATCTCAACTGTTGTTTTCATAAACTGTTGAATGAATCAATATTCATAATGAACCGCATAATGAATGTAAATGATTATACTTAGTAAAATGGGGTTTGAACATTTATAGAAATGCATAGATAGGTATGATGCCATGATCAGAGATCGGGTCGTGTAAAGTATGACCTTGGGGGTAGGTCTCGAAACCCAGCTCGGCCACTACGGTAGTGATAACTATGGTTTACCCAAGAAAACATAATGATATCCTTTATAGACGAATAATGAACTGTTTTTGTAAGAATGATTTAATCAAGCTTATTTGATTATTTATTTAATTATGTTTTCTAAATATTTTTTCAAATTGATAAATTTCATATTTAAATTAAATGATTTTCTAACCTAGTCCTATTGAGCCTTTTGCTCACATTTCATTTGTTTTTAAACCTTTTTTCTCTTTAGGTGAATATAGCTTAGGACCAATTGGGAGGCTACCGATCGGACTCGAGAGCAGTAGAAAATTTAGACTATAGTTGTAATTTTAATCATTGTTGCATCTATGTGTATGCACAAGATGTGAGCCCAGTGGACCTAACTCCTGCTCCTCCTATTTTATCATCTCATTTTATTTTTACCTTATCTGTTTATTTATCTTTGAGAAATATTTTAGAAAATTTAAACTTATCATGTTTATAATAATTACCTTGCCTTATAAATTGGTAAATTTTTTAATTAAAAATTGCTTAATTAATTTTAAATAACCCGCTACGTCACCCCCTGGGTCTCAGGGCGTGACATCCCTATCCGGCTAATTTCACCGCCTACCTCCTTTGCCCCATCCATTACGAGCTTCCTCTAACCGGCGTGAGCCATGCCCACTCTAGGCATTGCAACCCACCTCTGACCCAAGCATGATCCCACCAAGCTTCCGCAAATCTCCTTGGCCCAAATCATGGCAACCGAGCCCTACCCTATTCGTCGCGACCCACCTCTACCTCATTCATTGCAAGCCTCCTCCGACCTAGATCCTCGCGATGCGAACCTCCACCTTTACTTAGCTTTTCCACGTTTGGTTAGTAGTATACTTGATCTACCATCTAGTTTTTGTTATTTTTTCCCCCTTCAACATTTGTTGTTCGTTTAATTATCTCATGTTTTTTGTAACAGGTTAAAAAGGAGACTTTGTGGACACCCTTACAACTTTAGCCCTTCCGAAACCATTCTAACCAAATGCCTGCTTTGGATTACATTGTCTCCGACATTTTGATTCCTACTCATAAGGGAAACATGACATTAGTAGACAGTTGTTGAAGGTCATAGAAAGTATGTACTTCATAGAACCCCTGCAATTTTCTTTCTCCTATATGTAAATATGGATCAATTATTTGATTCTCTCTCTTTTTGTGGCGACAGACACTTGGGGTTGAAGCCGGCGACAATTCTAGAGAAAGGGCTTGTAGTGTATCTAGTAGATCAGTACAGAAATGGAGATCTAAGTTGGAATGAATTTGAAGAAGCAATAAAAACTACAAAGGAATCCCCTTGCCCATTTTTTAATTTTGGGGGTTTTAGTTTTTTTCAGCTTTACTTTTTGGACTGTTTAGTATTATTTTTAAAATAGGTAAAAATATTTTTGTTTTAAAAAATAAGAATTTTTTAAAATTACGTTGAAAGTGTTTTTAAAATTTTTGTTTTGAAAAGCGTGTAAATATATTTTAAAAATTTTAAGAACAAACATAAACAACGTCTTTATTTTTATATATATGATTTTACTTTTTTCTTTTTATTATTCCCTTGAAATTAGTGAGCACATGCACATTCTTTCAGGTTTCAAACGGAGTTGGACGTGAGTTATTAATTGCCAATATTCAAGAGGGACAGTGTAAGAGCCTGTTTGTTTCGGGGTTTGAATCATTTTACTACAGTATTTTCTCTTACAAAAAATTTAAATTTTTATTTAAATACTCTATTTAAATACTCGAACCAAACGAGCTCTAAATCACCATAAATTAAAATAATATGATGTAAAATAGGGGAAAAAGTCCTATTAAAAAATCCCATGTGTATGTGAAACGACGACGTTCTTCGAAACAAAGCGTCAAAATTGCCCCTAAATTAAAATAATATGATGTAAAATAGGGGGGAAAAGTCCTATTAAAAAATCCCATGTGTATGTGAAACGACGACGTTCTTCGAAACAAAGCGTCAAAATTGCCCCTAGCTGTATGTATGTGCGTTCCGCTTTGCTTTGCCAGTCTCAAGCCCCAACGGATCGAAGGCGCAGGTTCAGGAAGCTTTGATTTTCCAAGCGCCGGCAATCTAATAATCTCTATTTTCCGGCCGGTAATAATTATTTTTTTGTTTACTTTTCAAGTGATTTAAGAAACCAAACCAGAAGTATTTGTTTATTGTTTTTCTTTTATTTTTTTTAGAAATCCGTAGCAACACGACAAGTACAAATCTTCTGAACTGTGAACTACTTTCATAATAATTTTCTCGGAAACCAAATAATAACCAGCTTCTTAATTTTCTTCGAAGGGAAATTCAGGTAAATTCATTTTTATTTTCTGGGCTTCCTTAGACCAGATTTTACTTTCCTTTTATTATTTTCTTGATGGACATGTATTAACACAATATATATATATATATCTTTTTAAGTTTGTTTGCAAGGCCTTCTGTTGGTAGCTCTGAAATACTTTTGAAGTGGGTATTTTCCTCCAAGAAATTCATGAAAACTGTGGATGAGTTTTTGATTGTGTATCACAATTGGTTGACTTGTAGATGGTGTTTTTAGTGTTAATTTGTGGTGGTTCTGGATTAAAATACTGACATTCAGCTGTGACAATGTAGAAGGGAATTAAGTATTTGTGTTGTGCTATATAATTATAATTCTCTTTTTGCTGGAGGATAAACGACAACTCCCATTGAATTTTGAACCTTGACAATCATGTATTGTATGACTAATTTCAAATCCACTTAATGAGTTGGAATCAATGGCCTTCCATTCTCAAATTGTTTCTACATTTTTTTAATGCTTATTTTATAATCCACATATTGTTTTAATGGTGTTTGTCAACCTAATTGCAGTTTGTATGCCCTGGAACACGTATTGATATCTAGAACATGGGAGGCTCCAACTCTGATGAGAAAATTCTTAGCTATCATGATGTTGTGCTCCGGCGATCTGACCTGGACATCCTTGGTGGTCCGTATTTTCTCAATGATCGCCTCATCGAGTTCTATTTCAGCTATCTTTCTTCGTGTTACCCATCCGAGGATGTCTTACTAGTTCCACCATCAATATCTTTTTGGATAATGAACTGCCCGGGGATTGAGAGCCTCAAAGACTTTGTAGAGCCGCTCCATTTGCCTTATAAAAAGCTAGTGCTCTTTCCTATCAATGACAATGACGATGTGAGTCAGGCTGAAGGCGGGTCTCATTGGAGCTTACTGGCATATGAGAGGAATTCCAATGTGTTTGTTCATCATGATAGCAACAGAGGGATGAACAAGGGGCACGCGAAACGACTTTACCATGCAGTTAAACGATTTATGTATGATTCTGATTCGGCATCTGTTGCCAAATTTCTAGAATGCACAGATTCGCCACAGCAAGCGAATGGCTATGATTGTGGCTTATATGTCACAGCCATTTCAAGAGTCATATGCCTTTGGTACGGCGATGGTGGAAACAAAGACAAGGATGGAGGTGATTTGTGGCTCTCTGCTGTGAAGGAGCAGGTCACACCATCAGTTGTTGCTGAAATGCGGAATGAGATCTTGGGGCTGATCAGGGGTCTCATGGTTATGAAGTGAGAAGTGGAACTGAGTGAACCGGGGAGTTACGACTTGTAGATTCTACTAACAAGTCAACTTTTCTTGGCCCCAGGACAGGTTTTGAAGTTAGGTCTCTGGTTATCACATGTTTGTTGAGATTTTATGCAAGCAGTCTTCTTGGATTCAGAGACAGTTATATGTATCAGAGTAAACCCCCTAGATGGTATTTTTGAGCATAGCAAGTTAGCGGTCCAACTGCTGGAGTGCTGGCTTAGAAATACCTTGGATGTATATATACAATGACCGGAATTGTTTCGCAGTTAATTAACGAAATACAAAAAAATGTATTTTCAATTCATTCATTTGGTTTTTGACTCTCTATCATTCCTGTCCTTTAGAAAATCTTGCAGTAATTGGACGACGTGGATTACCTTTTTATGAACTTTTTGTTCATAAGAATGTTGAGGAAATGAAAGAGTTGCCCTTTGTTTGGTTGGCATAGGATTCTAACGTGGGTGACGGAGAAGGATGGGGTGATTAGGGTGACTTGTGAGGAAGGTAGGATGTTTAACTTTTTCTGGTGGAAAGTAGAAACTTGGAGTTGAAGGGTGGCTAAAAATCCTATGCTGAAAAAGGATGGATTAGAAGGAATCCTTGCATTTGGCAACATTGTTCCAATTATGTTATTCCAACTGTTGCAGTGTAAAGCTCTCACATATTACAATAAAATCGCTCAAACCTTTAATTCTAACTGCATTGCCAAACACACGCCTTGTTTGCATTCCTCAGTTTTAAACACGTCCATAGGAAAAATTAATAATTTTCGTGACATGCCTCAGTTTTTAAGATGCCGTCATTGTGGTAAAATTGAAGCTTTATGTTACCTCAAGGAAAGGCTAAAAACTTGCATTTGCTCTCTTAACTTTGCCACTCTTTTTCATCTTCTTCACCTGGATTTTTATCCTCTCCCTTGTTCAGTTATATTCCTATCTTCTATCCATCTTACCAAAATTAACAACAATGAGTTATGTGTTGGCACATTGCATTTGTTTATGTAGCAGTCAATAAACTATAAACTATAGTTCTCGTGTCTTAAGTAAATACTCCACAGCTTTTGTGTGTTCATAAATAAAGAATAGTATTCTTTGTTTCGAAGACTAGTGTTTTAACCAGGCATTCAGCAAGCTAGCCAGACATTTCACATTTTGAAATAAAAAGCATTTTCCCATTTCACAGAAAATGGTGCGACAAGAATATCACACAAAATGATTATGTCAGAAACTTGAAACCTTAGGGTGTGTTTGTTTGGGTTTTCAAATCACGGTTCGAATCATTTTGCTATAGTAATTTCTCTCACAAAAATTTAAATCTTTATTTAAATACTCTACTCAGATACTCGTACCAAACGCACCATAATAATTACTCAAATCGTTTACTAATTACATGGCAAAATATTACCGAGGGAAAAAAAGAAAAAGAAAAAAAAAAAGAAGACGCTACAAAATTGGAACCAAAAGAAAGCGGCTAGAATGTGAACTCACATCACACTGCATATGTAAAGAAAAAGTCCACGGTTTGAGCATTTCCAGGTTTATACGGGGTTGTCTCTCTAGTCTTGAATTTTGAGAATAGACAAGGACATTTGGATAAATAAGTTGAGCAAGAAAATCTCCATTCCAGAAGTTCCTCTATACAGCACTGCAAGGGGAGAAAAATTCTATGAAAAGAGGGAGCTCGGATTAATCTGGCACCACAAAGTTGTCATTTCACCACCACTCATGTGGTCGCTAGGATTAGACTGGCTAATACTTCCCGCCAGTCCAAAGTCTATATCTAGTTCAACTTATTCCCAAACTTCAAATCCAATGCAGTTAATTGCATCCCCTATGGTATGACGTAACACTACATTACATTAATTACCTTAACTTCAGTATTTCATCTTTAGTCACCTTATCTAAGTAAATTTTATCGTTAACAGAGATTAAACAAAGCGACTTCTGTCCAATAGATTAGACATGCTTGTCAAAACTTGTCCGAAGATTTGATTTCTTACCACAAACAAGAGCCATTCACGGCATGCTTGTATCCACAGGATAGCTTCCTAGCACCCGAATAAATGTTGCAAACTCCTGCCAAGAAAATGAATCATTTCATATCAGTCATGGGATGCTTTTGCCTTATGTATGGCTGCAGAGGTTGATAGAAAACGCACATTTAGATGCCTAAGGGCGTTCTGTGCATTTTGGTCAGCCATTGACGCTTCAAAATCCACATAGAAAAGATAGTCAAAGTATCTGAAAAGTATCACACACACAATCATCAAACTATCTGAAAAGTAACACATACACACACACAATCACAACGTGTTGAAAGTTGGGCTGTTTGTCTGATGAATATTGAATACAAAACAAGGAACTATGAACTTGAGCAAATTGTTAAAACAAAGGCTTATCAGTAATATGTACATGAGCAACTGAGATTTTCAGTAAAATTACTTTGGACCATTGTTGCCATCATCACGTAATCGCAAGGGTTGCTTTCGCAAGGGACGACTCTCAATCTCATTAAGGAAAAAAAAAAAAAAAAACTATTAACATAGCCACCATACAAAGGAAGTGCAACTTGAAGAGAGAAATATGTAAGAAATACCTTACTATGGTTGAATTGTAAGAAATAGGAGCAAAAAAATAGAGTAAATTGCTCGGCTGGTTGCCGAATTATTTAAAAAGTTACTCACTGGTCCTCGTTCTTTTTTTTTTAGCTCATCTGACCATGAACTAAATAAAAAGGGTGCAAGAGGACTTACTTATGAGTGATTGTTTAGCTTTGTCTGTAGAATTAGATTTTTTTGTTAAAATACTTGAGGACTGTTTTTAAATGAAATGGGCAAAACATTTTATGAGTGATTGTTCTCAATTCAATTGGGTTTACAACATTTTCTCATCACCGTCTAGATTTTTCACACCATGCAAAATTTTAGTGTCAAATGGTGACACATAATTTCCTCTTAAAATGACAGCGATGGAGAGGGGAACCCATTAAAGTTCTTAATTCAATTGGGTTTATAGCATCTGTCATTACTGTTTAGATTTTCCACCCTGCAAAATTTTAGTGTCAGATGTTGAGACATATGTTATTTCTACATAAAATGATCAGGTCAGATCAGGTCGAGAATCCATTCAATAACGAGACTGAATCAATTCCGTTTCCTTCTTCTGAAAATTTGGGACGAAAAAGAAAAAATGAATTGCAATACGGAAGGATTTCAATGAGATCTGTCTCGTTTCATTTGGGGGTCACTTGTTTTGATGATCTTGCTTTTACTTTCCCAGCAGAAAATGAAGAGAAGAATTATGGGTATTTCAATTTAATGACAAGGTTGTTTATTCATTGGGTAAAGGTGCAGCAGAGATTGAAGGGAGGGAATCTGGCGGTTGTTGCTGGCAGGGAAGAGGAGGTTTTTTTTATTTTTTATTTTTTATTTTTTATTTTTGTCGTTGGAGGGGCGGCAAATATGGGAATGAATGATCAGTAGTTTCAAGCTGGAGTTGGGGAAGATGAGATTATTTAATTTGTTTCATGTTAGTTTTTGTTGAATGGTAGTTGATTCAATTAGGAGTATTTTGGACTTTTTGAAGTAAATAATGATCATATGATGGTCACATGATAAAAAAATAAGTGAAAATTAACGTCCATCAGTTAAATAAGTCTTTTGCATTTTTTTTTGAGTTTAGGGTCAGTTGAGTTAAAAAAAAGAACGAGTACCAGTGATTAACTTTTTAAATAGTTCGGAGACCAGCCGAATAGTTTACTAAAAAAATAAATATATATTTAGGAAATACCTTAGTAAGGTTGATTTGCCGCAGAGCAAAAACAGCAAGTGCCTTGAAAAGAATACCAGGGCCTTCCTCTAGTGAGAAAACTATACTGGTCTGGCACCAGCACGTTCATTTGTTAGAAAAGAAAAAGGAAGACAGGAAACCTTTGTGATAAAGAATTGTTCCTATAGAAAATATCCTGGAGTGTTGGGTGAAGCAATAGAGGCTGTAAAAATTCAACTTCCAACAATTGTTTAATGGGCTAACCTTGAATGGCCTATCTGTGCCTGGAATTATAGGTTCTCTTGCCAGCATAAGAAAACGAGTAACATTATCACTATCATCCTGTAGAAAGGAGGTTCATGAGTGATGGATAACGATGATGGAGACGTCAACTCAAGTAAATAAAAAAAAGTCAAAATTTGCAAACCAACCTGAATATCTTGAGCAAGTATATTCAAACCGTATATCACTCCAGCAGCTGAGCTAGCAACTGCACCTGTGTCTTTTAGTCCGTTTAAAGCAACATGCTACAAATTATGGCAACTACAGTTTAGCTTCAACAACAACCAGCCAAAAACAGTCGCAATCATTGGATTTTCAACTGACCAGAAAATATTATAGTATATATGACCATTAATCACAAAACAAGAGAAAACAGAAATGCTGACGAGAAAAAATCCCCGAGGTATAATAGAAACAGGAGGTTCTGCTTACAATAGAGACCAAAAAAAAATCTTCCCAGCATAAACCTAGGTATACAAAAACACGTCGTAGGGATCAATTGGTGAAAAACTATCAAAAGCCTACCTTTGCTGCACCAGCGGTATCATCCACGGCTTCTCTAACCAAACTCCATTTCGTTAATGTATGCTCACACTGAGCGAGAGCCTGCAATTTGAACCAGTTTTTAACAGCTCCAAGACAGGATATAGAATGGAAAATAGACAAAGGGACAGACATTAATATACCTGTGGATGGCTTAGGACCCTTTTCAGGTCCTCAAGTTGAACACCAGGATTGGCTAGTAAGCAATGCCGAACTGCAAATTTCACTTCCCCCACGATGTGCAAGTTGTGACGAAGCAAAAGGTCATAATTTCTGTGGATACTTCCACCCAGTGAATTCTCTATCGGTAAAACTGCTCTGTCCACAAGCCACCTCTCAACAGCCTGCAGCAGGAAGATAGCCAAAAACATTCCCGTTTCATAATCAAATTTTCAGACTTCCAGAATTTTTGAATTTTCAGGGAAAAACAGATTCAATCTCCAAATCCCTCCCGTACAAAAAGCAATCAAAAAGAAAAAAGAAAAAAAATCTGGAAGTAGGAGATTCAAACTCAAAGACCACAGCCTCATCTTTGTTTGCAACTAAAATCATTCACGGTTTGGTAAGCCAAAAAAAAAAAAAAAATACAAAACGGAGCTTAAAAATTATCTAATCTAATAATCGACCTCTTTTCTATTATTATAAACGACGACAAAACAATAAAAATTAAAAATTGCTAAAAGAAAAAAGCACTTGAAGTAATTACTTGAAAAGCAGAATCGAATTGTTCACAAGGCACGGCTTCACAATTTGGGTATGCCTTCTCCGCAGCCATCTCACTATATGCTCCACGAACTCCCTAAAATTCCAACATTTCATTCATATAATCATACACAAAAACATATAATTCCATTATATATAAAAAAAAATTGACTCGATCCAATATCGAAAAATCATAAGAAGCTAATTATACAGAATTTTGAAGCAAGTTTTTTCTTCTAAAATAAAAAATAGAATGCCTGGTAAGCGACGCGAAGGCGAGAGCCATCGGAAACCGAATGTGACAGGTGATTCGAGGATAAAGGCCCTGAAAAATAAACCAGAAATCGAAGCATAAAGTAACAGTGACCTGAAAATTGGATTTTTTGGAATTTGAAGCTAATGGCGATGATGACTTACTTGGAAGCGCGTATAAGTCCTTCGATGCGACGTCGTTCTGCAACTCGAGAGCCCCTCCGGCGAGGCGGTTGCCGTGGCCTTTGTCGTCGCCATTTCCGCCGGATGCGGATGCCAGAATCCGGATCCGACGACGCCGTTGCGAGGAAGGTTTGGGGATATTCACGTTGGTTATTAGCGAGTAATGGGGAGGCGAAGATTTACGCGGCAGGCGCGCCGGGACAGGAGGCACAATTGCCGAACGCGCGGTGGAATTAGCCGCCGCCATGGCGCCTGAACTTGAGAGATGGCGAGGGAGAGCGGATAGAGATTGGCGCGACGGAGAGGTCGTTAAAGCGAAAAAATAAAACTATATTTAAAAGAAGTCCACACCGTTTCAGTAACAAACGGTACAATTATTGTAAATTCTTTCCGAATTTTTTATTATTATTATTATAATATTTTTTGTGTGGGTTTATTATAAGACTGTTACATGATTTTTTTATGTAATTATTACATGATTTCGATATATAAAGATAAATAATTGATAAAATAAAATATAAATAGAGAAGATCATCAAATTAAATGTTACAATTTTAATTTTTATATCTCTTTATTTATCTTCCTCTTAATGTCTCCTAATATCTCTTTATTTATCTTTCTCTTAATGTCTCCTAATAAAAAAATGTCATATCAATTAATATTTCATGTAACATTAATTAAAAGGTTAAATTGGACAAGATATTTTTTTTGGTGGTGGTGTTTCTGAAGCCATTACAGGAGCGGAACAGTCCGTTGCCAACTGAACTAGCCAGGTGTTAATAATGGGACAAGATATTTTAAATTGATATAATATGATATTTATTAATATAATTAGGGTGTTTGAATTCGGTAATTTATGGGAATGACAATAGAAATACTTCATTTACAATTTTCATAAAAAATAATTTTCAACATTTGTAGGTTAAAATTTATTATTTACCCTTATAAAAAGGTCAAAGATTTTTTTTTCTAAATTTTAAATTATATTATTTGATTAATATGTAAACATATATTTAAATATTATGCATTTATGGTTCATCGAGTCCTAAAACTGTCTTGTTATTTTACAGTTTTTAAAATCTCACCTTATGTTTGAATCATCGTTTTGCTCCAACTGATTCTAATTTGATCGTAAATTAATGTTTGGGGAAGAGTAAAAAAATAAGTTACTCTGAATAATTCATTTCAAACTATTATCTTCGATCCCCATTCCAAACACTCATTTTAATTCATTCCATTTTTTTTAAGGACAACTAATTTATTCCAATCCAAACTAACTTGAGGAAAAAAAAAAAGTCCAATCCAAATGCCAGTTTCAATTGAAAATCTCAACTCATATTACTTTTTCCAATCCAAACTTGTTCGACTGAAACTGAAGATCCAAAGATTACATTAAAAAAAAAAAAAAAAAAAACTACAACTGCAAACTTTATTAAAGTAACGTTACTTGTTTAATCCATTAATTATGAAAAGTTTAAAAGAAAAAAAATTAATTTCTTAACTGTACCCTATAAGACCATTAACTTCCTGTTGTTTTTTTATCCCAAAATTAAAACGTTTTCTTTCAAACAAAAAAATTGTCAGTTCAGATTATTGAAAAAAAAAAACTTATATATGCTGGTAAATCTTATTCCTGTTGACGTTATATTATATCCAGTAAGTTGACATGATAAAAATTTAAGCGCCTGTTTGTTTTAATACTCGAATCACGGTTTGAATCATTTTGTTATAGTATTTTCTCTTATAAAAATTTAAATCTTTATTCATATACTCTATTCAAATACTCGAACCAAACGGATCCTAAATAATTATAACTTAGTTTGAGCTGAAAACCTTGTAACAGCCTATGCTTTGTCATGTTCTTCCTTGCCCCTCTAACGAGTTGTTTTGGCTTTAATTTTAAATGCAGTTTAAATATTATAATTTTGGCACAACGAGTGATTTAGGTTTTCGTCATTATTATTTAATCTTTTAACAAAAATTTAATGTCATGTCATATTTTTTGTCCATTTCTACTCAAAACGTTGGCTGACATTTTTAAAGTCCATAATGCAGCAAATGTCAGTTTTCTAAAATTAACATGTGTTTAACACGGTGATTAAAACTGTATATATTATAGCATATAAAAATTTTATATTGTAGTAATTTTTTCTTTTATTGTAACATATGATATGATAGTTTTATACTGTTTTTAAGTTTTATATTGTTTTTAACTGAATGTTGTTTAAAACCACTTATGCCAGTCAGAGACATATTGATAAAACGGACATGAATTTAGAAAAAATCTTAAAAAAATCATCCAAACATATTTTCAAGGACTTTGCCGGTTCCTGGCCTTTCTCACTCTTCCACGTTATCTTCTTCTTTCTTTTCCTTTAAGTGTCGACTCTTATCTTCAACTCTCTAAATTTGTCCCTCTAAAGTCTTATCTTTATTGATTGCTTCTTGATATCGTTGTCAAACCCCATTTTTTTCTTCCACCTCAAGGCGTAATTGATGTTTTTGATTAATAAAATTATCTTTGCTATTTTTTCATAGCGTCCCCCATAAAAGAATATGGCTTCATCACTGATCATGTTTTTTTAAACGGCGGAAATAAGTTTCTTTTTGAGAGGCCATTGGGCTTGAATGGTTTTGAGAAACATGGGTTTTATTTTAGATTGTTGTGATTATGAAAACCGTATTTTTGTTTTTACGACCAAAAAGACAATGGTGAGTATTAGGTGGGGTGTAATTTTGCTCTGAATTGGAATGACATATCTAAGTTTAAAATCCTCTAAATTTACAGTGACATCAGCCTAAGTTCACACTAGTAGACTGTTTCCAAGAAAAATAAAATAAAACCACACTAACAGACAGAGTACCAAAATTGCTAGCGTATTTGAACTCGGGAGATGCTTAGATTGCTTTTCTAGATTTGGCAAAAATTAAAAGAGACACAAGAGTTCAAGGAATTTATAAAGTTTGTACTAGGTTTTACTTTGGCGCTTAAAAAAATAATGAAAAGCAATATTGTCGATTTTATAATTTATTTACTAGAAATGCTGTTGTGTCTTTCTTAGATATGTACCATAGTATAAATGCTTAACCACTTTGGTTAAACGTTAAATCAACAGAATATCCTTAAGGTTCGTTTGTTTCAATACTTGAATCACGGTTTGAATCATTTTGCTACAGTATTTTCTCTTACAAAAATTTAAATCTTCATTCAAATACTCTATTCAAATACTTGAACCAAATGAGCTCTTAATCTTTAAGCATCAAAGTACCTGTAAGAATATTTACCGAATGACACTTAATATTGTTGGAATTAAAACATGAAACGCAACGGAAGGAATGGATCGTTGACAAATAAAAATTTTCTGAAAACTTTGTTCATCGGGAATAGATATATAATTTTAATTACAAAAAGCTTTAGGAATTTTTTCTAACCTTTTGAAGACTATCAGGGTATCCTTTTTTTCCTCTTTGACACCACGATCTTCCAAACCATGCCTCCACACCAATGGAAAGACGAGTGGGCGTCAAACTGCAAGAATGAATTTTCCTTACACTTTTCTGAATCTGCTATGTACTCAACACATGAGATAACAGAATTTTTTCTTTAGAGAAGAACTCTCAGTTTTTCTCTCCAAAAATTATGTGAATAAAAATTACTGAGATAACTGTTATATCTCTTTTTTTATAACTGAGCCATTAGTAATTTTTCTTTCCCTTTTCTTTTCCTTTCCTTTTTCTTCTTTTCTTTTCCGTTTTCCTTGTTACCCGAATCCTTTATTCGGTTAACACACACACATATGTATATGTATATAAGTTGCCGTGAAAAAGGAAGCTTGCCCCTTTTTTTTTTTTTTTTGACTTTGACCGAATCAAATTCGGTTTGTATATATATATATATAGATAGTAAGTGTGGAAAGCGTGAAACAGTTTCACAGCTTTCTCTTTTTTTTATTTTATAATATTATATTAATATATTATAAAATCTTATATATATATAAAAAGATTTGGTTCAAAACCATATATATATATATAACTCAATTCAAAAATAAATCACATTTATTTAAGAATAGATTTTAACAATAATCAATTAATTAACTAATGCTCAGTTAAATGTGATAACATTTATCACATTACATTATGTGTCACAGAGAACATTTTTCTGTATCATGTTAATAATTCAAGTGTGAAAAAATTAATTCAGAATTCAAAAATTCTGAATTAAACATGTATAATTCATTCTATGCAAAAATCCAATATAGTGTTACAGAGGTGGTATTGGGGACCTATGGACCTACAACCCAAGCTCCAATAAATTTGACATTTAATCAAACTCTTTAATTAATGTGCCAAATTTATTAGTTTCAGTGTTACTCCACTAAAAACCTGAAACTGAACTCTTGAGATTACAGTGAAATTACTCAAAGAAAATTAACGAATAGTTCATTGATATAATCATTACATATAAGTCAGTCCTCTGTAAATAGTTCATAATAAGAGCTAGGTTAAATTTTTCGTTCACCTCTCTTATTACATCTTTATCCTTGAGTTCCAATAATTCTCTAATGAACAATTAATTCATAATCTTATTATGAACGAGCGCTCTACTGTTCAAACCTTGAATTATCACTCAAGAGAACTATTTTTCTAACTTCCATAGGGAAGGAATGGATTCCATATCTGTATAATATTATTCCCAGCCATTTATTACTTTATGTTTCCAAGATGCTAAGTTATAATCTGTGCTTAGAAAAATCTTACCACGTAAGTCAAAAAACATAATGTAATAAATAGGAGTCTAATAAATACTCAGGATTAAGACTGTCAAATATATGATCATCATAGTGATAAATTTGAATACTCTATATGTAACGGATGATTATTAGAGATTCATAATTTATCTTGTCCAGTCCTATATAATCTCATTATATAAAGTACCTTAAATCCAATGTCTCTACATTAATAGTCCGGATAATGACTATTCCATTTTAGATGAGATTGGACCGTACTTGTAATTTTTAATTAAAGATCCCAAACTTTAATTAATTATTACGGACTATTTAGATTATTATCTATAAATTTTATCCCTAAGCAAATAACACTTATATGCTAAATTTATAGTCACATAAATAATCATGGAATTTTCTTGATGTTTATAAATGTATTCATAATACATATAATCAACTAAAATAATAATAAATGTCATTTTATTTATTTATTAACAATATGTACAATGTCACAGCTTTTAGGGCACCAAACCCAACAATCTCCCACTTGCCCTAAAGCAGGTGAGACATGTCTCTAAGACCTAAGCCTTCCAAGTGTCCCTCAAAGCTCTTTGCAGGTAACGTCTTGGTGAAAGGGTCGGCAAAGTTGTTTTTTGACGCTATCTTCACAACTTCCACATCGCCTCGATGCACTATCTCTCTAATGAAATGATATTTTCTTTCTATATGCTTTCCTCTTTTGTGGCTTCTAGGTTCTCTTAAATTTACCACTGCACCACTGTTGTCACAATACAGTGTGAGTGGTTTATCCATGTCTGGAACTACTTCCAAATCATTTAAGAACTTACGGAGCCAAACAGCTTCTTTAGCTGCTTCACAAGCAGCCACATATTCTGCTTCCATAGTTGAATCAGCAATACAAGATTATTTGATGCTTCTCCAAACTATGGCTCCACCACCAAAAGTAAACACTAATCCAGATGTAGATTTACGTGTGTCTTTGTCTGATTGAAAATCAGAATCAGTGTATCCAATGGGAATCAAATTCTCACCAGAATAAACTAGCATATAGTTTCTCGTTCTCCTAAGATACTTGAGAATATGTTTAACCGCTACCCAATGATCTAATCCTGGGTTGGATTGATACCGACTGACTATACCCACCGCATAACAAATGTCAGGTCTTGTACACAACATGGCATACATTAGACTTCCTACTGCAGATGCATAGGGTACCCGTCTCATATTTTCTTCCTCTTGAGGTGTCTTAGGACACTGCTCTGTTGAAAGATAAACTCCATGACGTGTAGGCAAATTATCTTTCTTGGAGTTTTGCATCGAAAATCTGATAAGCACCTTATCGATATACGATGCCTGAGACAGCGCCAACAGTTTGTTCTTGCGATCTCTTATGAGTTGGATTCCAAGAACATAACTTGCTTCTCCTAAATCTTTCATTTGGAAATTGCTGGCGAGCCATTTCTTTACATCAGATAATACGCCTACATCATTCCCAATGAGTAGGATATCATCTACATAAAGAACCAAGAAGACCACCTTCTTATCTTTGATGTACTTGTAAACACAAGGTTCATCAATATTTTGATCGAAATCATAAGATTTGATCGCTTCATCAAATCTCAAGTTCCAAGATCTTGAAGCTTGCTTGAGTCCATAGATGGACCTCTGCAACTTACAAACCTTTTGCTCTTGACCTTTAACTACAAACCCTTCTGGTTGCACCATATAGATGCTTTCCTCAAGATAGCCATTCAAAAAGGCAGTCTTGACATCCATTTGCCATATCTCATAATCAAGACAAGCAGCAATGGATAAAAGAATCCGAATGGATTTAAGCATAGCTACAGGCGAGAAAGTTTCTTCATAGTCAACTCCCTCCTTTTGGGTATAACCCTTTGCCACAAGCCTAGCTTTGAAAGTCTCAACTTTCCCATCCACTCCTCTTTTCTTCTTGTAAATCCATTTGCACTCTATGGGTTTTATCCCTTCAGGTAGGTCTACAAGATCCCAGATTGAATTGGAGTACATGGACTCCATTTCAAGGTTCATAGCCTCTAGTCATTTTTCCTTCTCAGAAACTTCCATTGCATCACGATATGTCAATGGATCATCTTCACCATTATCAGAGATAGCAACATTTGCTTCTCCAAGTTCCCTGTAGCGAGCAGGTGGTCTCACAACCCTCCCACTACGTCGAGGTGGTATGACATTCTGATAGGAAGATGTGGTCTCCTCATTTTGTCCTTCGACAATAGTTGTCGGTTGCGGTCTGATCTGATCAGAAAGTAACTCTTCAAGTACAATTTTGCTACGAGGTTTATAGTTTGTCATATAATCATTCTCGAAAAAAGTGGCATTTGTCGATACAAATACTTTCTTATCCTGTAGACTATAAAACAAACCTCCCCTCGTTCCCTTTGGGTATCCCACAAATAAGCATACTTCAGAACGTGGTTTCAACTTCCCAGTCTTACCTTTCAGCACATGTGCTGGACACCCCCATATACAGATATGTTGCATACTAGGTTTGCGATCATTCCATAACTCTAGAGGTGTTTTTGAAATAGACTTAGATGGAACTATGTTTAGAAGATATACTGCAGTTTGTAGTGCATATCCCCAAAATGAAGTGGGTAATGATGAGTAGATAAGCATGGATCTCACCATATCAAGCAATGTTTTATTTCTTCTCTCTGCAACACCATTTTGTTGTGGTGTTCCAGGTGCGGTGAGTTGTGATAGAATATCATGTTCTATCATATAATCCTTGAATTCAGTATCAAGGTATTCTCCTCCTCGATCAGATCAAGACTCTTCACCGTCTTTCCTAATTGCTTTCCAGCTTCCGCTTGGAATTCTTTGAACTTTCCAAAAGTTTCAGATTTCCTTTGCATTAGGTATATGTAACCATACCTTGAATAATCGTCAATAAATGTGACAAAATATTCGTAACCACCACGGGCTTGTACATTCATTGGACCACAGACGTCTGAATGTATTAGCTCTAGTGGTTCCTTGGCCCTTTCGCCTTTTGCAGAGAAAGGCCTCTTAGTCATTTTACCTTCAAGACAAGATTCACAAACTGGTAGAAAACTAACTTTTAGCTCTTTTAAAGGACCTTCCTTTACCAGTCTGTTAATTCTGTCAAGGTTGACGTGACCTAATCTAAGGTGCCATAGGTATGTTTCATTATTAGAAGAAATCTTTTGCTTCTTGGGTTTAGGTTGTTCAACTTTGAACATTTCGGTATTGAGCAGTGCTTTTTCGTTGGGCCTTAAGGTGTAAAACCCATTTTCCAGATGCGCAGAACAAATATCCAAACCATTTCTAGAAATATTAACATCATTATTATTAAAATAAACATTAAACATTTGTTCAAACAACCTGGAAACATAAATCAAATTTCTACGAAAACAAGGAATGTAATAAACATTGTCTAAAATTAAAAACTTATTTCTAAAATAAAGTTTAACAACTCCCACTGCTATTGCCGAAACAACCTCTCCCGTTCCCACTCTCATCGTTTGTTCCCCATCGGCAAGCTCCCTTGAAGAACTAAGCATCTACAAAGAAGAACAAACATGGTTAGTTGCCCCTGAATCAATTATCCAAGGTGAAGTATCATCTTCAACTAAACAAGCTTCTAAAACGAGTAAATTTGATTTACCGTTGTTCTTCTTTTCTTTGAGCTCCTGAAGATACTTCTTGCAGTTTCTCTTCCAGTGCCCAACTACGCCGCAGTGGAAACATTTTCCTTTAGGCTTCTTTTGGTTGGAGCTCTTTTTGTTGTTGTTGCTTTTGTTCTTCTTAGGTTGCCCTCCATTCTTAGACTTACCACTTCCTTCAGTCCCCTTCCTCTTCTTATTCTTTTGGGCAGAAGAGGAGGGTTGAGCTTCTGCAACATTTGCCTCAGCTTCTTTAGTCTTTTCTTTGGAAATAGAATCGAAGGTTTGAAGCTCATTAAGCAACTCAGTCATGTTATATTTCAGCTTGTTCATGAAATAGTTGCTTTTGAACTGAAGGAACGCAGGGGAGAGGGTTTCTAAAATCATCCCCACCTTTGTGGCTTCATCTATCATAGCCCCGTTGACCTCGGCCTCATGGAGATAGTTAACCATGTTGAGAACATGTTCTCTGACCGAAATCCCTGCCTTCATTTTTGCATTCATTACTGCCTTAACGGCTTCGTGGCGTGCCTTTTTAGAAGGTTTACCAAACATGTCTTGCAGAGACTACATTATCTCATAAGCGGTCTCCATGCTTTCGTGCTTCATCCTAAGCACGTCAGACATCCAAGCCAAAAGAAAACAGTGGGCCTTATTATTCGCCTTGATCCAACGATCATATGCTTCCCGTACATTACGAGGAGCATTTGTAGCAGGCTCTGGAGGACATTCCTCCGTCAGGACAAACTTGTAACTTTCGCAAATTAGTACAATGTTCATGTTACTCTTCCACTTGACAAAATTATCTTCGGTTAATTTTTCAGTTGAGAGAATGGCGATGATTGGATTAGACATTGTTGCTATAATAAATAAATAAAATAGCATAAATTAAAATGGTTGCATAAACATCATAAATATATGTTTTGGAATAGTAAACGTGATGCATGATGCATATGAAAAACACAAAAAATATTTTACTAATTCCATGATTATTCAATTTTAATAAATAAAGTGCCGCCGTAGGGTAGGTCAAATTATTTATGAATTGAATTGAGACATTCTCAATTAATAAATATATTCAAAATATCTCATATTATATATTTATTAATAACCATTTATTTTGATCAAGATATAATTAACAATTTAATTATGTCTTTATGAGTGTAACCCACTATTTTAGATTTTAACAACTTAACTCAAAATTGCCGCCGTAGGGTAGGTCAATTTTGAAATACATTATAAAATCCTATCTCAAGGAAGCCAACCTTGATATTGATTTAAATGGACACCCTCCGTAGGGAGGACGAAATCAAAGCGTCGCGAGGCGTTACCTAAATCTCACGGTGTTGTACTAATAGTGGAGACCGCAGGTTATATTGTCATATTACCTTCTCCCACTCATTATTTTAGAAGATGTGTTTTATCTTATAAAACATCATATGTTTCATAATTCTAATAGATAAAACAATTTTTAATTACTAGATTATATTATGTGTTAATAGAATCTCATTCTATTTACACTTAAATAAATTACCAGATTTTTAAAAAATATAAATTTATTATGAATTGTCTAAGTTACCAAATATTAAACAATTTAAAATTAGATAACTTAGAATTAATGTGAATTTTACCAAGTCTTAACTGTTAAAACTAAATTCACATTATTTGGTTGATTAATAAATTAAGATTCTATAAAACCAACCCAATTAATTTAATCTCATTAAATTAATGCTAACACATATTAAATCATTTTATAAACTCCTTTATAAAAATAATATGCTAAGCGTATGCATGTCATGTTACAATAACTATAAGTGGGCACTTTCCTAGATGACATGTTATCATGCATGAACATGTTATCACAATCATCACATGAAAATAAAATTGAAAATAAACAATGAATTTTTGACCGGGTCCTTTTGGATAATTAAAATTACAACCCAAAAAATAAAAAATAAAAAATAAAATTACAGGGGTCTTCTTGTAATTTATGCATAATTTCCTGCTCCAATTTTGCAGTCTTCATCAAGAGCTTTATTGTGCAACAATTTGCTGGATTACATTTGAAATCTGATAGGCCCACAGTTCTCAACTAGGCCAAAAAATCCAATGGACATCCTTTTCTTCATCGCTCCACGTGTAGTAAGTGAAAGAGAGGAGAGAAGAAAAAATAATAATAATAAATTACAAAAAGCCTATACCCCTTTATGGGTTTACACAGATTGATCTAATCAAACTAAAATAAAATTATTAATCCAAAAGGACCATATAATTAACGACCAAAAATCCTTTCATTAAACAACCATTCATCACATGAATAAAAATTAACAAAGATGCAAAGTGCCCACAAACATGCATCAAAAACATGATATCATCAAAATAAAATCATGTTTAATTAAAATTATATATGCTATAACCCACTCTGATGCCATTTGTTGGAATTAAAACATGAAACGCAGCGGAAGGAACGGATCGTTGACAAACAAAAATTTTCTGAAAACTTTGTTCATCGGGAATAGATATATAATTTTAATTACAGAAAGCTTTAGGAATTTTTTCTAACCTTTTGAAGACTATCAGGGTATCCTAGCTTTCCTCTTTGACACCACGATCTTCCAAACCAGGCCTCCACACCAATAGAAAGACGAGTGGGCGTCAAACTGCAAGAATGAATTTTCCTCACACTTTTTTGAATCTGCTATGTACTCAACACATGAGATAGCAGACTTTTTTCTTTAGAGAAGAACTCTCAGTTTTTCTCTCCAAAAATTATGTGAATAAAAATTACTGAGATAACTGTTATCTCTCTCTTTCTATAACTGAGCCATTAGTAATTTTTCTTTCCCTTTTCTTTTCCTTTCCTTTTTCTTCTTTTCCTTTCCGTTTTCCTTGTTACCCGAATCCTTTATTCGGTTAACACACACACATATGTATATGTATATAAGTTACCGTGAAAAAGGAAGCTTGCCCCTTTTTTTTTTTTTTGACTTTGACCGAATCAAATTCGGTTTGTATATATATATATATAGATAGTAAGTGTGGAAAGCGTGAAACAGTTTCACAGCTTTCCCTTTTTTTTTATAATATTATATTAATATATATATATTAATATATATATATATATTAATATATTATAAAATCTTATATATATATAAAAAGATTTGGTTCAAAACCATATATATATATATAACTCAATTCAAAAATAAATCACATTTATTTAAGAATAGATTTTAACAATAATCAATTAATTAACTAATGCTCAGTTAAATGTAATAACATTTATCACATTACATTATGTGTCACAGAGAACATTTTTCTGTGTCATGTTAATAATTCAAGTGTGAAAAAATTAATTCAGAATTCAAAAATTTCGAATTAAACATGTATAATTCATTCTATGCAAAAATCCAATATAGTGTTACAGAGGTGGTATTGGGGACCTATGGACCTATAACCCAAGCTCCAATAAATTTGACATTTAATCAAACTCTTTAATTAATGTGCCAAATTTATTAGTTTCAGTGTTACTCCACTAAAAACCTGAAACTGAACTCTTGAGATTACAGTGAAATTACTCAAAGAAAATTAACGAGTAGTCCATTGATATAATCATTACATATAAGTCAGTCCTCCATAAATAGTTCATAATAAGAGCTAGGTTCAATTTCCGTTCACCTCTCTTATTACATCTTTATCCTTGAGTTCCAATAATTCTCTAATGAACAATTAATTCATAATCTTATTATGAACGAGCGCTCTACTGTTCAAACCTTGAATTATCACTCTAGAGAACTATTTTTCTAACTTCCATAGGGAAGGAATGGATTCCATATCTGTATAATATTATTCCCAGCCATTTATTACTTTATGTTTCTAAGATGCTAAGTTATAATCTGTGCTTAGACAAATCTTACCACGCAAGTCAAAAAACATAATGTAATAAATAGGAGTCTAATAAATACTCAGGATTAAGACTGTCAAATATATGATCATCATAGTGATAAATTTGAATACTCTATATGTAACGGATGATTATTAGAGATTCATAATTTATCTTGTCCAGTCCTATATAATCTCATTATATAAAGTACCTCAAATCCAATGTCTCTACATTAATAGTCCGGATAATGACTATTCCATTTTAGATGAGATTGGACCGTACTTGTAATTTTTAATTAAAGATCCCAAACTTTAATTAATTATTACGGACTATTTAGATTATTATCTATAAATGTTATCCCTAAGCAAATAACACTTATATGCTAAATTTATAGTCACATAAATAATCATGAAATTTTCTTGATGTTTATAAATGTATTCATAATACATATAATCAACCAAAATAATAATAAATGTCATTTTATTTATTTATTAACAATATGTACAATGTCACAGCTTTTAGGGCACCAAACCCAACAAATATTCCCCCAAAAGAAATAAGTGACTGATGTGACTTAAAATAAAGGATTGGATTCTAACATCTAATCCTACGCTAAACAAATTGTTAAGGCTTGTTTTAAGATATCAGTGTGACACGAAACATCCGAAAGAAAAAAAAAAAAAGGTGTGGCACGAGGTATAACAACAAATAGCTTAAGAGTTTAAATGTGAAGTAATTAAACAAGTAAATAATCGGTGCAATTTAAGAATCTCGTTTAAAAATCAATTGTTTGCGGTGGTCGATAGTCGGCAAGGAATTGGGTTCCCCCAAACAAGAAGGGGCAGCTGCAATCGAACTCTAATCTTGGAAATAAGTCGGGGCCCTTTTACCAAGTCTACTGCTCTCAAATCCTAAGTTCCTGCGCAGAGGAAATGGATCATGGCTACTACTATTTCTTCTTCCATTTCTTCAAATTCACCCAGAAGTATTGTGAGAGAAAAATCTTTTAAGTAAAAAAAAAAAATTCACTACTGCAATCACTAATATGGATTGAATTAGAGAGACCTGACCTACATTCATCAATCATCTTGTAGGAATTTCTCTTCTCCTTATAGGTCAAAAGAGCAAGTCGATGAAAGGAAGACTCTATCGAAAGGCGTTAGCATGTCGAATAGAAAGAGTCCGTTGCATCAAAAGAGTTCAGTAGTCAAAACGCTTACTTAACCTCATCGATGTGTACTTCTCATGCGGTGCTTTAGAGGTTTTAACATCACCCGCTTCGAGCAATTCTTTTAATTGCTTTCGAAGTTAGGTCGATTACATTGTCTTTTCTTTTGTTGTCTGGAGGAGGCAATATTCTCATATTTAACCTATTTTTATTCCAAATTTACCTTACATATTGCGGCAAACAGCAGTGGGAAAAAGTTAGAAAAGTTGGAAAAGGAAGGATAGTATTGGGAAAAAAAAATATTGACCTCGAAGGCTACAGTAAAGTGCTTAAGGCACTTGTTAATATGTAAAGATACGTTGCTTGTTATCATAAAGTTGCAATTCTTATCATAAGTATTATTTTTATTATCATCTAGTTTGCAACTTTCAATTTCTATACACCTTATGCCAAACTATATGTGGTTTTTACCGATTAATATGTTGATTGTGATCAGTAGCGGAGGCAGACTTGTTTTTGTCGGTGGGAGCACTATGCTAAAATTATTGCATACAGGTATAGTTACAGGTTTTGATTATTGAATGGGGACATAATTGTATAAATTTCAAATTTTAGTAAGATAAAGTAATATTTTTTCTTGTAAAATAAAAATACAATTAAAATTAAAAAAAATTAAAATAAAAGATTAAAACTTTAAAAATTTAGTAGGCCACAAGCCCTACACTATTAATGCCCCACTCAATTGTACGTAGTTCTACCACATGTTATGATAGTGAACATTATGATAAAGTTGTAAATATTATGGTAGTAATCACATTTACATATTGCACTCAACATTTTTTAAATTTCTAAGCTATAACTTCATTATAAAAAGTTGCAATATTTATACTCCTATTTCTAAAGGGAGTAGGATCATTGTAATATCTATATTTGCATATTGTTCAAACATTACCCACATTTTCAGATTTTTAAAATCATTTCAGTATTGTTAAGTTGTAATCTAATTTTTATACTTCCATTATTATAGATATAAGTGTCGTTATATATATGATTTTTCATACTATACATATAAGTGCCATATTATATATATATATATATATATATATATATATATATATATATATATAAGATTTTACATAGTTTTATATGTAACCAATTTTTGTAATAAACTATGACATTCACATGGCGCAAAAGCATACGGCTCCAATAGAACTAAGGAGAATTTTCTTAAATACCATTTTTGAAAATTTACTTTTTATAAATATCATACATATTTATTTGTGACATAACTTAATATATAATATAAATAACAGTATGGTATAAACTTTTCTAATCATAACATAAATAAATACAACTTTTGTCTAGCATGTAATTTTTTCTAGAACTAATCAAGTGGCTCAAATTCAAACTCGCAGCCTTCAATAGTAGACAAAATGGGCCAGAATTCGGCCCAAATCATGGTTACCTTCATTTTCGATGGCTCATTGATGATTTTGCTTCAGCAGTTCATTAAATATTATGGTTTTGAGCATTGCTCCAAGTTTTTCGTTAGTTTAGCAGTTCATTCGTAATATATTTTTTGATAATTTATCTTTTTTTTGCTAATGTTATTTATAGTTTTTTATAATGTTTGATAATTTAGTTCTTAAAGATTTTAAAAGTTCTCAAATCTTTTGAAGGTAACAATGGTCTCAAATATTTAACTAGAATAAAAGTTTAAGGAATTTTTATACCAATTCACAGTCTAACATTCACAAACTAAATTATTGATAGGCCGTTTGCAAGAGCAGTTCTAACTATCAATTACAATTGTAAATAGTGTAAAGCTCTCATATGCTACAGTGTAACGCTCTCACATATTACAGTTTTTAAACCAAAATTGTTGGTTTCAACCATCTATCCAAACGGCCTATAGCATAATAATATTCGTAGTGAAGCGATTCAAGTGTTCAAAAATTACTGTTGATGCCATGTTGTCACTCAACACCACGTGAAGCTAAGCACGATGGTCGGACCACCTGTCCTGCTCGTCTCGACTTCCTAGGGGAACTTGCAAGAAGAGGGAATGCCTCGGAGGTCAAGGGGACATTGGTGTGGTGCCGGCCAAGGGCTCTTCGACGCTCAAGTCAAGCACCTGTTCGGTCAAGAGTGAGACTAGGGTTAGGTACGAGAGAGTCCACTTATTTTGATAGTAGAATAAATGCTCCCATTTATAGCCCACCACCTGGATTGGGTGTAATTGACCCTTAGCCTAGGCGCTCCATACGATGGTGTGAAGGCAGTAGGTGACAAGTGTCATAACCAAAATATGGACAACCCTTCATCTAAGGGTTGTAATGATTGCATGTGGTGGCCTTGGAAATGGGTTGTTTACTTGACTTCAGGCTATATCCATTGGTCCCAAGCACACATTTTTCTCGAAAAGACGACATCTTAAGTGGCGTTCAAAGGAGGCCCCGAGGACCACCTTCAAAAAGTGTACCGATCAATAAGAAGTTGTGCAAGCTTCAAGAATGACTTCTGTTCGACCATAATAGTCGGACAGTTGAGCATGCCCTTAACAATTACAATTGTTATATATAAAAATTTAACTTTAAGATCGACAATCGAACACAATTGCTTTTTTCTTAATTTGTAAATTTTAAAGTCTAACTGGAAAAGAAAAAAAATATCAAATGCAAAAAATACCAAATCCCAATAAGTTGGGCACACAACTCTTGTTTTTCAACATCCGGATAGTAACTGATTGCATGCACGTCATTTTCTTGGCTCACTGGAATCCAACGACAACAAGTATAAGCATCCCCTAATAACGACTTCCGAATGTGAAAAACTACCTGACGTTAACACGACTCTAGTAGAATATGTCAAAATCACTTTGAATTTTGAAATAACGACGTGATAGTCCACAACACCTTTTTTTTTTTTTAACGCCTACAAAAATCATTCACTAAACCCCAAGTTGGTTCATATGGTTTGAACCTGTGAGCCAACTTCAACTTATGGTTTGGCTATATATGTGTTCACATAGTTTTTATTCGTGACGTGATATTTGAACCTATATAAAATCAATTTTCAAGAATTTTATCTCTCTTAAATTCTCATAGTTTTATAAATCATTTAGTTCAGACTAAATAAATTCAAAACTACCGAGTCAAACCATGTATGTTCTAACGCACGTAGTAAACCGACCGTAAAATAGTCTTTAAACCTAGCGTACAATAATCACCATATAACTTCCCACAAAAAAAAATCATCGTATATAAGTTCAATCTGATGAAGTTGTTATACTTTTTTTTTTTCTCTCCTTTCAAGAACCAAACTAGATATGTATCAACATTCAACGCACTTAACTGCTATATATGTCTACTTTTTTTTTTTTAATTAATCTTCTATATATGTGTACTTGTCTTGCACCAGTTACCACTCTTCAAATAATATTGATATGAATAAATAAGTCCTGTTTGTTTGGTCAATCCACTTTAGGTCAAGTTGGAGATTTAATTATTTGGTTGGAATCTATATATATATAATACAACTAGCACAATAGCTTTCGGCTCTTAGCCATGTAATTAATTGCCAATAGTAGTCAATAATTTAGCTGTACATGGAACAGAAGTATATTCGCAAGTCAATTTGTTATTTAGAAAACAAAATCAATTTAAAAAAATTAACAAAATCTGAATTTTTTTAAAAACAAAAACAAACCCAAAACGTGTTTTTTAGTATATTTTCTTCTGGCCGTGGAGGCGGATGGGAGTTCTTTTCACATGCAAGTGGAAATATTATATTCACAAATCATGCTTTATCTCAACCGTCACTTTCATTCTTCATATAATATTGTTTCTCGCAAGATTCAGGATATATTTTGTTTCCGAACACATTCTTCGTCACATGCTGGAGTCAGAGAGAATACTATTGTTAATGACTCGGCCAAATTTAATACAATTTTTTTTAAAGGCCATGCGCGTCAACTTGGCTCATTAACTTTGAAAGTAACTTAGATTACAGAAGAACATTGTATGTAGAAATGACTCCAACTAACGTTATCCATATTCTTAATTTAATTCAAATCAGTTTTATTATTGTGTTTTTTTATTAAACTAAATTTACGCTAATATATATATATATATTGGTATAAGAGGAAGGGGTATTCTATCTACTTTTGAGTAGGGCTAAGCGTTATTTGAATCATTAATCTATGGTTAGGGTGAAAGGACTTACGATCAACTAAGTTGTCCTCACTTATCTACAATTTTTATAGTTCAAACCCATAGTTCAAAACCACGATAAAAAAATGTTATGTTGATCATATACAGACCAAGGACGAAATTACTTGGCGACGAAGAATAGCATTTTCCAAGTAATGTAAGCTTTCACACGGAGCAATAATATGTGAAATGTTGTCCCTGTCAACGAAACCAAGAAATCCTAGCTAGCCACCAGACACTTCGGCGGGCATGGGGCCCAATTGATACGCATGTCGTCTCTTATGTAGGAACCGTATTTTCATGCATTTTCTTCCAATCTGAATCTTCAGTACTTTATTTCCTGTCGTTTAATTGAAAATGAAATGGGTCCTTATAATGATAACAACAACTAGTTCACATCAGAGGTAACTTGGATCATAATGCTAAATAGATATATAGAAGTATGTATTTGACCTCTCTATAACGAATTGCAAATTGTCAGTATGCATTGGACTGACCAATTTTCCTAACCAATTAACTAGTTTGTATATATATATATATATATATATATATATATATATATATATATATATATATATATATATACACACACACGCACACACATCTACGTACCTAAATCTGTCAAAAAAAAAAAACTTTAATTCTGAGTCTTATATGGCAATTAAAGAAAACCATAACAATAATTAGGCGCGATTGGTATTTTGGATTGCCTCCATTTGGAATATATTTATATTATATATATATATATCTAGCTAAACCAAATACTTAATGTAGAAATAAAATTTAAATAAAATTGAAGACACTTAGACAATATATTGAGACGTTACATAACAAGGTAACTCTTTTTATTTTTATTTTTTAGGCTCAATATTTGTTTTCTTTTTTATCTTTTGCACTTATCTATATGGTTTTCTTTTTATCTCAAGTTCTTAACCAATAATATTTTATTTTCCCTAAAAAAATGTGCCTTTCTTACTAATATTCGCGTCTATCTCCATTATATATGTGTATATATATAACTGTTGTTCCGTTGGAGAGGCCATTATGCAAGGAGGGGATGTATTTGTCTCTCTCTATATATATGACGAAGTGCATTGATCACGTTGGATATTGAGCATATACCTTACTCTTCTCATAATTAATATATATATATACATACATACATATATATATATATATATATAAACTTGGAGTGTAGCACTTCATAACGGACTCTTGGAATAACAAAACTATTAAATAATAATTAAAAAATAAAAAGAAAAAAAAAGGAACAAACAACAATTTCTCTGTCAGTGTTACGAAGCAGGGACAAAATCCAATCCGTTACCAAACTCATGATCAGCTTGCCAATGACGTGTCACTTGTTTCAAAGCTAAGCTCATCTTCTCATCCGCCTCGCGTGATATCCCCATCATTATACCCACGCGCCAAATAACCAACCCACCTCTCTCTGAAGTCTCTGAGGGAATCTTTGGTTTTAGGGCGTGTTTGTTAGGAGAGATGAAATGGTAAAGATGGATAAGGATTTGGGTTGAAAGGAAGGAGATAAAAGAAAATGATGAAAATGGTGATTTTTCTCGAAGATATGCGTTATGATATGACTAAATGATTGTGGTTATCATTCTATGTTGTTTGGTATTAATTATAATTGTATTAGCAAAATTACCATTTATTAGACAAAGAAAATTAATATTTTCTTAAAATTGCGTTTGATTCATAATTAATGAATAACGCTTTTGCCATTTTTTCAATAAACATTGTGATATTTAACTTTTTATATATTCATAAATAATTGAAGTTTTCAAAATTTCTGCCTATCAGAATTCTTTAAAAGAAAAACCACTAGATATAAATAGATGACTTTTTAATGAAAATAATAAAAAAAAAATTATGATTGTAGTAGAAAACATGTATACAAAAATTAGGGGAATAATTAAATTTAAAAGATAAATATAGGCAAAATAGTATTATTAAAAAAGGTGAATAGCTCTCCATTTATGTTGGGGAATGAAAGTGGTCGAATTTAGGGATTGCCAATCACCATACCTTCTTTTTCCTCTTCAAATTACAATGATTAAATTATAATAAAATGTGAAGATTACATAATATCGCAATTGTTGTGATGAAATGTTAATTTAGGCTTTGTGTTTTTGAAAGAGACAAAATATACTTAAAATTTACAAATCAATTTAAAACATCCCTTGTTGCCAGAAAAATATTAAAATTGAGGGTTTGAGTCACGCATTTAACCTTGTATGATAAAATGGTGCCTTTTAATACTCTAACCTACATTCATACTCGGAAAAAAAGTAAACACGTCCAAACAAGCATCAAATATGCATGTATAGTGGTGATGCATGCCAATGTGTACATACATAACATATCACACTCTTGTCACTATCCACAAATACAAGCCCTGATCAAGTCACTAGTTGCATCAGAAGTAAAAATCATCAAATTTGTAAAGGGTGTTTGGGAGCTACGTTCAAACCACATTTTGCAATTCAAATGATCAATTTTGTTATAGAGCTTTCTTTCATAAAATTTAAATTGCTATAATATTTTTCAGTTTGAATATGACACCCGAAATTTTTAGTGTATTTTAAATGCAACAATTAAGGATTTTGATAAGTAATTTATGAACAAATTTTATAAGTTAAATTTTTATGCCTAAAATTTGTTAAGAATTTAAGGAGTAATTTTAGTGTCATGAGGATTATTGTTTAAATATGATTTTAACAAAAATTCCTTAAAAGAGAAAATGAGATTTTTAAGGTCAAAAATCGTGCCTTAGTCTTGAACTAGGAAGAAGTGAAATGAAAATAAGCTAGAAAGCCTAATTGTTGCAATAAATTTTAAGACAAAAACAGAGTTTAAGGAAAAAAAATATTGTATTACACTGATTAAGTTATGCAACATAGAAGTTACACTGGTAAAGTTAAGCAGTATGAAAATTATACTGCATAAAGTAATACAGTATAGAACTTAGACTATGCAAAGCTAAGCAATATAATAATTATATTGCATGGATGATGTGCAAGCTTATGGACCATGAAACATAGTATAGGAAAGAATATTAACAGTATGAGAAATATGCAGGTTGTATAGAAAAAATACTGTCAGTATAAATTTTAACTATTAAAAAGATGATTGTGGGACCCACCTAGATGCCACCTTTAAGGTGTGTAAAAGGCACATCTATCCTTTGTGAGATGCAATTTTGGGCCTTATTTTTGGGCAAAAATATTTTCATTTTAGTCATTGGGGAGAAATTACAAAGTTTGGTGCCCATTCGAAAAATTTAAAACTAAAAACAAGTCCATTTCTTCTTGTCTCCAAAATTGACCCCCTCCCATGGCTCTCTCTAATATTTTTCAAAGCACAAGTCTTTAAATCATGCAAGAAAGCAAGAACAAGCATTCTAGAGCAAGGTTTAGCAACTTTTGAGGTAAAAACCTAAGTTTTACTCTATGTATTTTAGTGTTCTTGCTTGAGTTTTGAGAGAATTTTTTTGGTATGGTATGACCTTATTGTCAAAGGGTTTTAGAAGCTTTCAAGAGCTTAAAGGAGAGGACAAACACTTTAGATGGTCTAGGTAAATCCTTAGTCTCATAAACTATGCTAAAATTTGTATATATTTATGCATACCAAGTGTTTAATGCAAGTTAAGGGCTATAGCATGTTTTGTTTACAAGTTAAGTGCTTGATGATAAACTTAGAAGGGTCTAAATAAAATTAAACTCAAAGAAAACAATCTAAGAATTATTTTGGTACAAAAAGTGTTAAAAAGTTAGTTTTGAAAGATTTTAGTATTTGAGACCCTTAGAGGCCTAATTATTTTATAAGCTTAATATAAGATTTATTGAAAATATTGATCCAGACAACTTTGATATAGAAATTCCACTCGAATTCCTATCGCAACAAGCCGAAACAAGTTGATTTCTATTCTGCATTCTAGAATACCATTAAGATGAATAATTTGAGAAAAGTTAAAATATAAAAGTCGTAGATCTCATTGAAACAATTAGAAATCATAGATGCTTTACAAAAATTTTATACCGATTTTAATTTATGAGATTTTAAGCACAAAATTTCGTAAAAAAAAAAGAGAAAATGTTATGAAATGGTTTTAACTAGACTAAGGATTTTAAGGAAGCTTTAATCATTGTGAGAAAACTAAACATTTTAGTATAAAATAGTTATTTTAAGGTCCCAAAGGCAAAAAGTCAAGATTTTTATGTTTCGGGTCAAAACCATAAAGTTGTGTGAAATTAGATTTTCACTAAAAATGTTGGTTTCTTACACTGTTGCGGGTGGTGAATAACTACAGATTTTAAGTTTGAAAGGATTAAGAGTTTTCATCGAGAAAAGAAAGAAAAATGCGCCAAGGGCGTAATCACAAAGATTTTCAAGTCACGGGTCAAAACTGTAAAGTTTTTATAAAATAGATTTTATCGAAAGGAGAACTTTTGTTTTATTTTCCATAATGTAACGAGACGTAAAGAAAAATAAGTTTTAGTTAAACGAGTTCCAAAAGTTTTTTAAGAAACGTCAAGAACAAAATGATTATTTTTCATAAAAATGTCAAAACGGACTCCGACGACAAAATTAGGAAAATTTCTCTAAACGGGAAATTTTCCATACCCCATAAGTAATGAAAATGTGAAGTGAAATGATAAGTTTGATAAAGTTACAAGACTCACGAAAAACCCGTTAAAAGTAAAATTGTCATTTTTTATAAAATCATGAAAACGGACCTTGAGCCTTTCGAATTAGCAAAACGTCCTTAGACGGAGAATGATCCATATCACATTAAGTAAGATAACTGTTAAATAAGCCAAGAAATTGGACTAAGGAACATTCAAGTTAAGTAAAGGAAACTTAAATCGATAAGTTATGAAGTTAAATATAAGAAATGAATAGAAATGTTTAAGTTATGTTATCGATTAAGTAGGTTAGTAGAAAGAAAAGTAAGCTGATGGTCGGGGGTAATTTGAATATGACACAAAGTCAACTAATAAATGAGAAAAAATAAAATGAGAACGTTAAAGCTAAGTTCAGATAAATCTCAAACCTCACCTATGGCATGAAGAAAATGATTTTCAAATGCTATATATATTTGAAATATTTTTGCATTTTTATGCATTAAGTTTTAAAGATTAAGGCAAAGACTTGCAATATGTTTACAAATTATTATGCTTAAAGTATGTTTGCAGTGGTGATGCATAATGTTCTAAAAGTTTAACTTATAATTTGCAATATGTTTGCAATTGCTATGTTTAATGTTTTAAATATTAAGTTATAGCACATGATACACTTAGCATTTGATATGCGCACTAAATATAGAAGAAGGTAAATCAAAGAAGTTAATTAAGTGCTGTACGAACCTCTTTGATATGATCTATAGAAGTTATGAAAAAGTTATGACTTTGTTGTTCGATTGTCTTAAGTCTTCTACAATGGAAGCATCATGTTATGTTTAAGACACAATCTCATGATTGATGATATTAGTACGAACACTAAAGACTGCAAGATAAAGTAAAATAAAAACGATGATAAATAAGTTATGACTGATCATAAGAAGTTCATAAAAGGATGTTCTTTAATGAGCATAAATAGAATCATATATAATGACCTTGCTTGCATTCTTTTCTATGATATGGTTATGAGATATGTTTATGAAAAACATTTTGAGACATATTTTACAAGAAATGTTTATGAAAAACATTTTATGAAAAATGTTTTCAAGAAAAGGTTTATGAAGAGAGTTTTGTAAGAAAAGTTTTAGTGCAATATTGAAGTAAAAAGTTTTAGTAATATTGATTTGTGAGATTATATTTGAACGTATTGAATAAATGCTCATTTACACGTTCCTTCATGTTATACGTAGTTTTATAGAAGACCAGTATGACTAGTTGATGAGCCCGGTGTTACGGTAGACAGATGCAAAGATTGAGTATGGACACTACTACAGAAAGCTTTCCACTGTATTTAGAAAAAGTTTTCAAGGAACAGATGTTGCAATATTTTACGAAATATTATATGAAAGTCTTCAAGTTTGATATATTTTACAAAAAACATTTTAAAGGATATATTTTACTGAATGATTCTTAAGACAAGTTTGAAATGCATGTTGTAATTTTTGTTGCAAGGAAAGTCACAACAATTTAAAATATATTTTAGAGTATGTTATAAGTTTTATACTTATGTATCAAAATACGCTGTAACAAATGTTGCATTAGTTTTAAAGTATGTTTGAAAGGAAAAAAAAAATTCCTAGAATTTTTTTCACTAGTAAATAATATTAAAGTTTAAAATGATGTTCAAAAAAGTTAAATGATGGCTTGAAAAGACAAGGCGTCACTTTGAACCATTACTTTGAACTAAGCTCTCAAACGTCCTAGTAATCTTCTACTCTTACATTATAAGCCAATTAAAACCTATTGAATGCATGTTCTATTTTTGTTTGAGTATAGATATAGGTCCTAGAATAAAAACCCACAATTTTATTAAAAAAATAAATGCTTAAATCACAAGGGATATTATAGTACAACCTGTTTAACAACATGATTTAAAACACAAAATTGTGATTTAAATCAAGTTTAGTACAAATTTTATGAGAAAAATATTACAATAATCTTATGTGTTGTTTAAAAACCCAGTTTCAACCGTAGTTTTAACCAATAAACAATATAAAAATTTTATATATTACAATAAATATTAAAACATAAAACACTCATATTTTATAGTCTTTAAATTTAAAACTTCAATTTTAATTAAAATTCCAAACCACCTCTTAAGTCAAACCATAATTTTTTGATTCCCACTTTGCTGTCAAACAAGCTCATAGTTTTCTCCGTTCTGTCTCCTCTATGATTCCTCCGACTCCGTCCCTTTCCTTCCCTCTCAAACCCTTGAGAATCTAGCTTCCCTCCAAGGGATAATCTTTGCTTGAGGAGGAGGGAGAACCGCGGGGCCCACTTGAAATAAAAAGCATTGCCCACTAAACCCAGAGAGATTTTTTGACGAGTGTGGTGGGACAGGACAGGGCAGGACACACAACTCTGCTAATATAACTAATGAGAGCTATACATTGTTTGCTACTTTCCTCGATAACCGCAATATTCGTCTCGTAGCCGCATTGCTTCTGCCACGTGTCCTACAGTGTCTGAAAGCATCGTACTGGGTGGGTTCCACCCAACACCGACCATATCACTCGGGTTCTGTCCCTTTGTCTTTCATTTACTCATTTATTTATTTATTATTTTCTTTCCAAAAACAAAAAATACAAATCCAAGTCCTTTATTGTTTGGTTCTGCTTAATTGGGTGCTCTTTGATCGACGATTTCAACTTCCCAAAAAGTTCTTGGACTGTTGTTCATACTTGGATCATATGCCTAGTTAGCGTTCAGAGTTGTTGCTTTTATATGCACTGTGAGTTTGCATGCTTGTTGTTTGCCCCTAGTCTTTGTTTCTGCTTGAGTTTAATTTCGCGCTACAAATACTGCCCGAATGTTTTTTTTTTTTTTAAAAAAGAACCCAATGAATAGCAAAAATAAAAAAAAATAAAAGATTGTGCCCGGATTTTAGATCACCAATGAATATCCTCTCATAATATGACAAAGCATTGCCTGGTAAAAGGGCAAAAAAAAAAAAAAAAGTTGATAGTTACCATAAGCCATGTAGCGACAATATTTTTCTATTAACGAAAAAAGACCATATTTTTCTGGAAGTTTCTAGACATAATTAGCTTCTAATAAGCTGCCCTTTGAGCTCCAAATTTAAGCTAATTTTGTGTATTTATACACCTATGGAGACATGTATGTTATAAACCTTACAAAATGTGTTACTGATTAAATTACTAGTCTACAATATAATGTGGATGGTAGAGGAGAATCATTACAATAAAAAAAGATGCTAATTAAAGATAGTAGAATATGCAAGATTAGTCCGTCCAAATTTAATTAGGTTAACATCTTTTTTTTTAATGTAAAATTTGTTATAATCAAGTCTTAATATGTATGTTTATATATATACACACATATACATATATTATATCGTTTCACAAAAGTCATTGAAATTTCCTTCTACATATAACGCAAGTAAGGGGAATCATTTTCACCAAAAAAAAGAAAAAAAAAAGAAAAAAAAAGAGAGAGATAGAGTCACATGCAGGAGAAAGTATAAGCCGTCTATCAACAAGTAGGACAATTTTCATGCTTTGTGAACTACTCGTAAATAAATAAACTGTTGAAATTGGCAACATGTACCTACTCTTTTCATTGGTCTATATTCTGCACATTTTCTTCGTTTTAATGAGGTATGAAGACAAACTGAGAATGATTGATCACTTATATTGACCAACATCTAAGAACTTCTTTGCAAGTTGCAAGGTTGCCAATTAAGGCAATATTTAAACAAAGATTTTTACGTACAATTTTAGTACCCTAACAATTAAAAGTAATTAAAACAAAGCAAACATGATCTTACCCTCCCAAGCAATTTTACACTTTTTTTTTTCATTTTCTGAAAAAAAAAATAATTTTGCGTGAAATTTTAAACCATTGTGAATATAAAACAGTTTATAAGTTTGAGCTTTTCTCGATCTTTTAAACAATGAAGAGTGAACCTCAAATTTTCAGGTGTGATGTTAAGCAAAACCCAGAGAGATATTTCTCACAAATCTCAGATTCTTTTCTTCAGTGAGGATGCAAACCATATTACAAACCGATGTAATGTGTCTATGTTCCCATGCACAGTTTCCGATACGACTTCACTTTTCTTCTCTTTAGGCCTTCTTCAGTGCTTTTCCTTTGACTGGTAAATTTTGACTAGTCAACTAACTTGACTGACCCCCTAACGATGTTCATACCAGTATTGGCCCCACTCTCCATTACAATCAATTTTTGCACCCAACAGTGCTTAAAACTTGCAAAAGAAGGACAGTTTAACCAGTTATAAGATTAAATGAAGACAGTTTAATTAATTGTAAATTTTTTTATTTTAATTATAAATTGATGTTTAAGTTATGTTGAATCTCATTTGAAGTGGTAGTATTTCTTTTTCTTTTATATATAAAACAAACTTGTAACAATCATAAAATAAATAAATAAATATGTAAATAAATAAATATCTTATTGGCCTAAGTAACAAAAACGAAAAAAGAATAATCGAAATTTCTTTTACTTTAAATAGGTTGAAGCGTAAGCAAATATTTCTCATAGGATCCGAAGGCCATCATGGCTAGTATCAATCATTGTTTGTTTATTATTTCTTGATTTCTGACAGATGGTAACAGGTTAGAATTTTGGTTGGTACATTGTTTTTCCCACCAGCCACTTCAAGAATCTTGGCCCGTAAATGGTAATGTGTTGTTTACGTGTAAACGTGGCTGAATATAGGCCGTCGGATCATTTTGATTCATTTGATTAGTAGATCATCGGACAAGTGGGTTGCATGTGGGATTAAACTCTCTCTCTCTCTCTCTATCTCATTTTTTTCTTCTTTCTTTTTTTCGGAATATTAAACATAAAGAATTGTAATCAATGATGGTTTTGTTTTTATACATAGAGTAGGGAGCTGATTTGTTGTTTAACAATTATTACATGCTTAGAGAATGAGAATGGATTTAGATAGACTTCAGTTTGGTTGGAAAATCTGTTTTTTTGACTGCCAAGTACCATGCAAACCAATGGACCCGGAATTGGCGATAGTCTGAATGAAGGAAAAAAGGAAAAAGAATAAAAAAAAGAAGAAGAAACAGATCAAGACCATTTTCATTTTACTACATGACGTTCAAACATGAAATGAGATTAATCATTTTGATTGTGATATAAAAAAGAAGCTGTTAGACGTAATGAAAGAATTTATTGGACCGTGTATGAGACTACAGCAGACCATGTGAATATGAATAGGTCAATATTCGGTCAAGATATTCATATCATATTTGTACTTGTACTAGGGACCTCATGAATTTGGGTGTAATTAGACCTTTCCTTTCAATATTGCTGAAATTAATTTATAAGATCATGTGATCCACTGTATATATGTATACGTGTGTGTATATGTGTGTATATATATATATTTGCGTATCCAACTTGGATTTTGATCACAGAAGGATTATGGTCAAATTCCATCAATATATTTTGTTCGTCTCCAACTTGCTCAATTTAATTACTAGAATGTTGATGTGTCCAAACTATATATAGTAGAAAACAAAAACAACACCAATTTTAGGTAAAACAGAAAAAAACAAACACACAAAACATACTATTATTATTTTATATGGTTGCCACCACTAATTAGTATCCAAATTATCTTTTTTACATATTCTTATACCAAATATTCAATAATACAATATTACCAAAATGCGTTATGTTGTCCACCATAACCCAAATAGTAGCCATACACATTCTCTAGTTGTTTCCAACTGATTCATACAAAACAATGGTGATTTTGATGGGGTCCTTGTGCAGAGTTGAATATGACAAATCAAAAAGATTAAAAAAAATAAAAAAAAAATTGTTTTTATCACAAAAGACCAACTGTCAATAGCAAACCTAACACTGTAAGACTGAGCTAATTCATGAAGAAGAAGAAGAAGAAGAGGAGGAGAAGAAATCAGAATCCTCTATTGCTGTCACAAATGTCCCCTGCATGTCCCAACCATCATTATGAAGTCCACATCATCAGAACCTTCAACAAACAACTACAGCAGTATTTTTCAGCATCTCATCAACAATTACAACAAACAACAAAAACAAATTTGAATCAATCAAGAAAAGATTTCTCATGTGGGCCCCACCACACAACAATCCAAACACACCTAACTCCCTCTCTCTCTCTCTCTATTTGACACATCTCTCTCTCTCCTCCTTATCCTTGTTGGTGCTCTTCTGTTATGCTGCTGGATCGACTAGACCAAATCTCTGTTTTTCTTTCTTCTTTTTTTCTCTTTTTTTAAATTATTATTTTATTTGCTTTTTGTGTTTTTCTTTGGTTTGTTTTTTAGAGCACGAGGTTCTTGTTGGTGGGCTGGTTAATAATAACAACAACAATAATAATTACTCTTATTATGGACAGAGTTAATCAGTTGTTAACTAATTACTCGTGGAGAGTTTTTGCCGATGAATTGAAATAAGTGGTGGGGACCACATTTGTGAGAGGGAGAGAGATGGGGTCCACTAATAGTTGCATCCACGCGAGAGAGGGACCCACGGCAGAGAATGGACCGAGTAATACACAACTGCTAGTATTCTATCAACACTGGATGAAAGGAAAAAAACCGTTGCAGAAGAAGATTGGAGGAGGAGAGAGAGAGAGGGTGGGACTCGAATTTTCTCAATACTTTCTCTGCGTGCAAGCTAACTTCATCCATCATCTCGTACGGTGGGAACCCCAACATCATTACTTGCTCTCTCTAACACACTCGTACTCTCTCTCTCTCTCTTTAACTATGTATATCTCTGTCTGACAGAAATAATTCTTTTATTTATTTATTTAATTCATTTATTTTATTCTCATATTCTCTCTGGGGTTTGCTTTATATATTTTAGAAGGGTGGCTCTGTTTCCTTACTTTTGCATGACTGCCTAGCCCCATCTCTCTCTTCTTCTCTCTCTCTCCAGTCTCTTATTTCCTTTTCCCTCCTAAGTCCTCTTGCTTTGAAAACAAAACTTTCCTTGTTAAGTTTAAACTAGCTCTTTCTCTCTCTCTCCCCCTCTTTCTCTATTTAAGTTATAGATCTCTTTCTGTGTTGATTTTTGTAACAACCTTTTAAATCAACATTTCTTCTGGAGTTCTTCAAACTGATCATAAGGAAAACTGCCTTGTTTCATGCATGGATCCTTCAAGTGGACAAAGCCAGGTAGGGTTGGGAAAAAAGCTGTTTTGTCTCTGAGAGCTTAGCATGCATATTATGATCTTCTTCCTTTCTTCTACACTGTGATTTTCTTTAATTTGTTTTTTTCTCTCTTTTTTCTTTGTTGGGTCTTTGCTGGTTTTGGTAATTCATACTGTTTTGGATTCTGGGTATTCATAATTCATCTTTCCTGTTAGCTCTAACTGAAAAGGTGCTGTGCTATAAGAAAAGATTTGAGCTTTGAGCTAATTTGGTTTTTGCTTATTTTGCTGTCTTTATTTCTAATGAAACTCTCTGAGTTTGATCAACTGTTCATGAGTTTTCTTTGCTTTCTCTCTTAGATCTCAAAAAATATATATTTTTTTGAATAATCATGTTTTCTTTGAGGATGTAGTAAATGAGTGTAACTCTTTTGCCAGAAATTCCATTTTTTGTTGCTTATATTAAGCACTTAAATTTTCCATTTTTCCCTTTCTTCTTTTGCTGTGATGACATGAGCAAAAACAAAAGAACATGAAATTCTTGTTAAGTTCTAGCTAGCTGGCCTAGGCAAATCAAATGGGTAAAAAAATTTTCTAGGAATTACAGTTAATTCTCTCATTGTGAATTAATTATACCAAAAAAATGCAGTTATACGAGAAATGCATTAAGGGCCAATCTTAATTGCTTTCTCTCAACGTAAGGAAATGCAAAAATAGAAAGGTTTACAAGAAAGGAAAAAAAGAAGCAAAACCCCATGATCTAGCACTAGATGGCATCATTACTTATAGTAGATAAGAATAATAACACAAATCTATACACGCATCTTTCCTAGTTTGTTTTCTCGTATGATTTAAGATTATTAATTACTAATTATGTGCTAATTAATATTACCATGACTTAATTTATTCAGGAAATGGGCTCTGACTCACTGGGAAACATGCTTGTGGGGTCAAAACCCCAGCAAGAGAGGAAGCCAAGGCCACACCCAGAGCAAGCCCTCAAGTGCCCAAGATGTGAGTCCACAAACACCAAATTCTGTTACTACAACAACTACAGCCTCACTCAGCCAAGGTACTTCTGCAAGGCCTGCAGGAGGTACTGGACCAAAGGGGGCACTCTGAGGAATGTTCCAGTGGGTGGAGGGTGCAGGAAGAACAAGAGGTCCTCCTCCAACTCCTCATCATCAGCAGCATCAGCATCATCCTTATCAACTTCATCACTATCTTCATCAATATTATCAAAGAGGGCACAGGATATTCTTCATCACAACCCACTAATTAATGCCACCCACCACCTCCCATTGCCCTTGGGGGCCTATGACTCCAATGACCTCACCCTTGCCTTTGCTAGGCTCCAAAAGCAGTCATGTGGGCAGTTGGGATTTGACCATGATCATGATCCTCATCACCACCTTTCTATTTTGGGAATCCCAAACAACACCCAACATTGTGACATGCTTGGGAATAGCCCAAACCCAGCATCTGGGTCATCATTTCTTGATGTTCTAAGAAGTGGGTTCCTTGAGTCCCAAAATCACAGTGCCACCAATAACAATACCACTGCTTTTCAGAATTTGTATTATGGATTTGGGGATCAGATTGAGAATGGTGGTGAATGTGGGGGCACTGTTGGAATTAGTGGTGGGGATCAGAACATGGACTTGCCATATGATCATCATCATCATGATCAGGAAATGATCAGCAATGCAACAACTGCAGCAGTGACAGTTACCACAATCAAGCAAGAGCTTTGCAATGGAAATGTTAACATCAATAACAAAGATCATCACCAAATTAGTCACGAGAATAGGATGTTGTGGGGTTGCCCTTGGCAGCTGAATAGTGGGGACCATCACGGAAGTGGAATGGGTGATTTTGATGCAGCAGCTGCAGGCAGAGAAAGCTGGAATGGGATTGCTGCTTCCTCTTGGCATGGGCTTCTCAATACTACTCTAATGTAGTATATTAGTACAACAGTGTCGGAAGTTATCTTTCTTCTCTTTCTTTCTTTTTACTTTTTTTTTTTTTTTTTAAGTAGTGTCTGCAAGAAAGAAAAAAGAAAGAAAAGAAAAGCATAAAGTTTTCTGCTCTTGATCAGACTCAAATTTTCAATCTCAATCTTTAGATTTTTTTTTTTAACCATGGATGTGATTCATTTTCTTTTTTTTTTTGGTTATATATAGATATATAGTTTTTTTTTTGGGGATTTTTTCTTTAGTTCATGAGCAAATTAATGAGATTTCTTATTTGTTTGATAACCATGTCAAAGACCTTCCACAGTTTGATCTGAAATCATTATTTCCTATTTCCATATTGTGATAGATAGAGCAATGTTTTTATTTAAAAAAAAAAAAAAAAGAGTGAGAGTGAGAGCGAGAGTGATGGTTTATGGTTTATGGTTTATGCAGTCTGAACTCTCTGAACTCTGAAAGTATTAAAAGGTGGTAGCTGCTGTGCAGGAACATTGGTTGTTGAAATAATATTGAGTGGCATTTTCAATATATTCTGTATGATTGCTTCTTATTTTCAGGAAGATTCTTGGGAATAATATAGACAGGAAAACACAGATTATTCAATCAAGTCCTCAAATAATTATATGATAATGGGGTTTTGATGGATTTCTCTTCTCTCTAAGCAATTTGAATTTCAGTGAAAAGAGCATATTTTAGCACCAACTTCGGGGTAGATTTTCTGATACCAAATCCAACTTAGGATTTGGGCGTGACAAAATGGTCAGTCAGGAACTTGAAAATTTTAAGGCTCCACTAGTACTAGAACGTCAATTAGTGGCATTTTTTTATTTATTAACCTGATTAATTATGCTTGTATAAGAATTTGGCAAACCGACATTAGAATTTGATTTGAAAACCATATTATAAAAAGAATAAACAATATATGTTATTGTTCGTAGGTAACAGATAACGATGTAGCTAAGTAGCTGTCTGTTTGACAAAATGGTAATTCCAATATTGAGCTTTATTTGCGCATGATTTTCTACTTTGAAAAACAAACCCACTTTGAAATGTATGTCAACGATCGAGGTATTCTGTTATAACTTATTAGAGCTAGAGCAAGCAAAAAAAAAAATAAAATATATATATATATATATATATAGAGAGAGAGAGAGAGAGAGAGAGAGAGAGAGAGAGAGGGGCTCATTGAAAGTCTTTGAAAAACTATTAATGCACAGTTTTGGTCTCTTGGAATGGAATGATTACCCACCAAGAAAAAGACTGGGCTTACCAATCACTTTGGACGACGTTCATCAAAATATGGCGCTATAATTTTAATAAGACTGCCTTCTACCAATATCACCATGTAATAGAATACAAAAAGTACCCCACTAGTACTCTGCAGTTGTTTTTCCGTGTTTGTTGTGATGATTAGAATATACTATACGACGTTGATAATCTATTATAGAACTGCATTTTTTTCACATATATATATATATATATATATTATAGGTGTGTTTGATAATACATTTATAACCAAAAGTTAAATCGATTTTATTGTAATATAAAAGAGTTTTACACTGTAGCTTATTTTTGTTTTAACTTATAGCATGCGAGAGTTTTACATTATAATACTATTTAGAACAACATTTTTTTAACGGCGTTGCCAAATTTAGCTATTATAACTATACATGGTCTTACAAGCAAACGAACTATATGGTCTTTAACTTCTGGAGCTGCAATTAATTAAGATAATCCAAGTTTGAACAGAACGATTAGATGTTATTGGTGCTAATTGAAGCACTTCTTCCAAATTGAGTAATAGGAGAAAAATACAGTATGATAGAAAACAGTTTTTGATCCTTGTATCAAATTAGATACAATTTTTAACTGTCTTATCAGATAAGCATAAAGTATGATAATTTAACGGTGGAATCTGATAGTTAAAAATTATTTCCTGCAAATAGCTTGAAAAGTAAATTTATCCTTATATTTTCTCCCAATTAAAAAAAAAAGAAGATGTTGCTGCCAAATCATGCAAATTTAATAAGAGTTCAAGTGGTCCACCAACAAAATGAAGGCTATATGTGGATATTGACAAGAGGAGTGCCAATGCCAAGGATACTTGAGTGTAACTATTCTTAGCTGTTCATCAGCACGCGTTCTAAAATGGCACTAAAGTTGTTATTCTCAAACAGTTTGAATCAACATGTTTTCCATCATGGGAATTACGTCATTTGCGTCCCTAATAGGTGTTTTTAACAGAGTTGTTTCTGGTTAAGAGAAAGAGATGCCAAAAAAGGTTGTTATTGATAACACATGAAATTCCATGATGTGTTTTTTTTGAATTAACAAAAAAGGGTGAAATAATCATTATTTGTGCATTCAGGCCCACAAAATTACAAGAACAGTTTTAGAAATTCTTCACCATTCATGTTCTTTTACCTCACCGAAGAGGCAAAAAAATCAGTTGATATACAATCGGCACGATTTAGAGAAAATTACATGTTATGTTACAATTTTAAAAGTTGTGTTTATTTATACCACACTTAAAAAAAGTAATACCATACTATTATTCATATTACATGTTAAGTCATGTCACAAATAAACATATGTGACATTTATAAAAAAAATACATTTTTTTTAAGATGGCATTTATGAAAATTGAAATCTTGGCATCTAGCAAAGTTGGTTAGAACCAACTTTTTAGTGTAAAACTCTCACATGCTACAGTAAAAGAAAAAAAAATTGCTATAATGTAACGCTTGCTAAAGTATTTTAAACAAAAAAATTTAATTCTTACCAACTTTACCGAAGGGATCTAAAGGGATCTACGCTAAATTATCTTCGGGAAACAGACCTCCAAAGTGATTTGGGTTTACAAACACATATACAACAGGCATTCTTACAAGAAAGTATAGGAGTACATGAAATTATTAAGAAAATATATATTAGAATAGCATGAAAAAAGTGAGCAACAGTTGAAACAAACCGTCTACGGTTCTCAAGATTCCGGGACAAAAGAAATTACCAACACTAAAATATGATTATCTGACTATACAACTTGGGGTAATTTTAAAATCTAATCACAAAGTCTTGCATTAAATTTAAGAATAATCTTAAGGATCAAAACATGTCATACGAGGAAGCTTAAGATCTCGGCTTCTCCTTCTTCTCCTTGAAGAGGGCCAAGAGAGACACCCCAGAAACTTTAACAACCTTGAATCTAACTCCAGGAATATCACCAACAGCATGTCCTTTTCGACCAAATCCAGCAATCAAAACCTCGTCCTGCACATGGAACAACAAACTAAATCAATAATGCCAAAGAAAAATCAAAATGCTAAAGGATATTTTAAAGTGAAAATCTCGAGCATCAATTTACTCACATTCTCTTCAATGTAGTTCAAGCAACCATCATTCGGTACAAAAGCCGCAATCTTCTTCCCATTCTTAATCAGCTGAACACGAGCACATTTTCTAATAGCAGAGTTTGGCTGCTTAGCTTCAATACCACTGTATGGAAAACCAGCCAAATGCTTGTTAAAATCTTAACAAAAATGAATGGACATAACACCCAAAAGAAAGCAAACAATACATTTATCTCCTTACATTTTTTCAAGAACAATGCCTTTCGCATGAGAAGATCCGGCAAAAGGTTTCTTCCACTCATTGCCAAGATGGGACTTCTTGTACGCCTTGTCGGCCCACCTTTGCCTTCTTCGGTGGGACTTGAGCTTGCGACCAGCTCCAAGTCCACGCGTCTTCCTGCAAAAAGTCGATAATAGTTAGAAAAACTCTATTGAAATAAAAATGAAATAAAGCTAGATAAAAATTACAACCATGTACAAATGCAAACTTGCCACAAATAAACAATATATGTCCAACCAAAGACAGCTCAATTGCAAAACATAGTAAAAGGCAAAGGTGGACATGAAAAACTTTTGACAATCCAAAATCCTTATTTCAAGTCAATGGCCAAAAAAACCCATAGAGAAAAATCGTTCTTTGATGCCTGTGGAAATTCAAGATAAAAAGGCAGCACCCAAGTATTAAACTTCCAATTGTTTTCAGCACCAAATTCTATTATTGCTAATTCGACAAAGACCATTAAAAGTCCATTTGCTATTGTAAGTCCATATATTTAACACGAAAAAAGTACTTTGTAAAGAAATTGAACCTCATGATAATTTTGAGAAATCCCAAATTCTTTAGATAACTTTAGAGTCACATGACTTGCTTATTTAGTCCATAGGAAAATCGTACAATTTGAACTCAACAATTTGTTTGTCTATAGGATGTTTGACAGAGTGGTTAAAACTATTTTATTATATTATATAATGCTTTACACTGTAGTAATTTTTTTTTATTATTATTGTAGCATGTGAAAGCTTTATACTATTTATAACTTAAAAAATGATCCGGACAGACGTACCAAACACCCCGTTAATTGTTTTCTTTGCACCAAATTCACTATGGATATTTATTCGTTCCTTATCTAAATCATACAACTGATCCTAAAAATTGGGCCTTTTTTCATTCACAAACACGCATTATTATCTGAAACTAGTTATTTCACAGTACGCTGAGCTAATAAGAGTTTAATGTCCAGTGTATTAAACCCTCTTATATTGTCTTTTTTTCTGAAGCCTATACAGGAATCGCATTAATATTAAGTGTAAGTATAGGAGATTATTTTCCCGCAAAATTGCCTCCTAGAAAACGTTTCCACGGGAAGCAAACACTAACTAAGAATTAAACTTTTACTCGGCCTGGGACTTACCCCATGATTGCAGGACGAAAGGAGACGCCTTCGACAGTAAGGTCCGCAACAGAGAGCCCCGAGTCGCTTGAAGAAGGAGAACCTGCTTAGTCCGCCACCACCTGTGGGAAAGAAACCCTATTGCTTTTTCTGAATTTAAATTGTTTTCATTTAAACAAAAAAAATAAAAAAGATACATGTTTTTTATGGGGCTGAAAATTTTTACAAAATTATTTGTTATATCACATTTTTTATAAATTGTATTTTTATGATAGTTTTTAATAAATTTATGGTACATGGTATATGTGATTTTTATAAAAACAACTCTTAAAAGGTAATTTATGAAACTGCCCTTCGAAAATTTGGACAGTGAGAGAATGGGCCACATAGTGGGTGGCCTTTTCAACAACCGAAAAGCCAAAGGGCCCGCTTGCCTCGGGCCCAAACTTGATAAAACTTGGTTTTAAGGGAGAAAAAATTAACGAAAAAATTACTATACGCGTCCTAATTATTGTTATAAAATTAAAATTTAATATAATTTTTAAAATATCTTAAAAATATTCTTAATAAATAGTAATTATCTTAATGATATTATATATTATACTATATAATTATATATAAATAATTTTAATGATATCATTATGAGATATTTGTATAATTTTTACAAATTAGAGTCATATTTTAATTTAATAAACGTAATTAAACCAATTGTCTTATTAACTCAAAATTAACAAGTACATTTCCATGTTTTGATATGTACACAATTTCATTAAATGTGGTTGCTTTGGCTTTCTTTAGCAGCCAATAAATTTTTATAATATAAAATTCTTACATATTACATATATTACAGTGTTTAACTTTTAACTTGGTTTCCAAACACTTTTATTGTTCTTCGTTCACAAAATGTGATGAAACGACGGAATAGTGGAAACAACAGTGAAAATTAGAGAAGCAGTAAAAGGCGCAACGACACAAACAAATAAAACGACACTTGGAATAAATGAAAATGGTATGAGGACGACAATATTAAAACCCGGCATAAAAAGCGGACAAAAACGAAGAATAACAAGAAAACTAAAAAAGAAACAATAACGGACAACGAACAGAAAATCGACACAAAATCAATAAAACTACAAAAAGTGTAAACACAACAACAACCAAGGCAACGACAAACGAGTATAAACGAAAACGAAAATTTAAGACTAAAGACGACAAAAAAAAAAGAAAAAAAAAAGCGATAACTAAGGGATGATGATTCTAGAAACATGTTGAAATGATAAGAATTAAGAAGGCATAAGTTGACAACACAGAGGAGAAAGAACCGAAAATGAGAATATATCAGGAAAACCGTCTCATAACCTGAAAACGACGGTGAAAAAGGTAAACGACAACAAATATGAAGCAGGACATTTATGACAATAATTAAAAAACAAAGGCGTCAAAATATTAGAAAAAGTGGGCAACGAGTATACACCACAAAAACAATGACAACAGATAGAGATGGAAAATGAAATAGAAAAACGAAGACAGATTTTAAAATCGAAAGAATATGAAAACGGCGATGGTTTTTTTTTTTTTAACTCATAAGAATGATAATGGACAGCGAGTAAAAAACAAAATAAAAAATGAAAACGACATTTAACTTGTTAAGTAGTGATCCGTTGATAAGTGGACCGTTCCGCTAAGCATATTTGTATCCCAAGGTCCAGGCATGAAGCTTCTTCACTCAATTAACCTAATAAACATCTTTTAACCCATCCTCACTTCATCTTTTACATGAGTGAATTTACTGAGTACTGCCTACCAACCATTGGGTTGTGTTGATTGACTTTGTCGTTTTCACTTTTTTTTTTTTTTTTTAATCATGAAAACACCAGAAGCTAGAGAGATAAGGGGTTAACGAATTTGTCGCAAATGGATGTCTTATGAGATTGTGAATCTTGGCTGAACCAAGAGAAATCGCACTCACTTTTCACGTTTCTCTCGTGTTTTTTTTTGTAGAGTAACCCAACTCAGCAATAGTCCAGGTCTTTCTTGCCGTTCGAGGTACAATCTTTTTGAAACCCAAAAAAAAAAAAAAACGAAAAACAAAAAACAAAATAGAGAAACGACAATGAAGTTCAAAAACGACATTAACTTGAAAACTGCTAAAACCGAAACGTGATAAATTAAAAAAGTCTCAAATCCCAATCAGAAAGTCAAGCGACAAGGAAAACATAAAACGATACACAAGGCAAGACCCACAGGACAGTACAAGACAGCAAAGACGAACTTAGAAACTAAGAACAATGAAGAAAATGACAACAAAATCCATACGACAGAAAACTTTGGAGCGACGAGAATGCTTAAAACGACAGTTTCGGAGCAACAACAAAAGTGAAAGCGAGAAAGAAACTAAAAACGACAGCAACTTTAAATGTAAGAGGAAAAGGATAAAAAGAAAAATAAACGATCACATAATATGAATTGAAGATGAATGGATGGGCTAGTGGCCTAGTGCCAAGAAACCGACAACAAAACAAGAAACGACAAAAATTAGACACGTCAACAATAGTCTTGGGTAAAATTGGAAAGGGGACAGCTAATTTGAAACAAGCATATAAACGACAAAGGAAAATAAAAGCGACACGCATATGGTGAGAAATGAAAGAAGTTATAAAACTAAAAAAAAAAAGATAGCGACAAGCAAACGGGAACACGACAGCATTAGAGTCAAAATAAAAAGGAGAACATGATACAATTTTAAAAAGCCAACAATACTTTAGAACGACAAAAAAAAATGCAGACGACAATGCAGTGGAAAACGACATTAGCAGACCTGAGCAAGAGCACAACTAGAAAACAAACGTGAAAAACAAAGCAAAAGCGGTGGTGGAATTGGAAACGACAATTAAATAGCTATACTTTGATGTTGATAATGGGATTGTTCCGCTTTAGCAAACGTGAACATTAATCAGGATCACTGTAAAGAAAGCGCACATGCGCAGAGAAAGTTGAACAAGCAACTATCCCACAGACAAAACTCCAACAAAATATAGCAATATAACATGACATCACAGGGAGCTAAGCAACCAAAAAAAGGTAGTTTTGCATCTTAAAACATGTTTCAGAAGAACAAGGCTATCGATGCCGTGGATATAATGTTCTCAAATTACTACGTGTCTTATGTGCTTGAAAGGCAATACTAAAAAGGAAATGATTGTTACAGACATTGTGTTCAAAAGGTGAAAGGAACGACCCAAGTCTCCTTGGCTAGATGGCATCCAACAGCAATCTTCTATAGCAAATGACTCAAACGGCATACAACCTTACAAACATTGTGCGTCCGCAACCAAACTACTCTGCTATTTCTGTGGCTTCTTCCAAAGCACCCCAATCTTCTTTAGCATGTTCCCATTTTTCTTCTTGAGTAAATCGTCATCCATATCGTCCGAGTAAAGCGAGCTAAGTTTGCCAGCTACGGGGCTGTAATTGCTGTCCAATGAACCAGTTCTCTCCATGAATTTCCCATTGTTTCCTGTTGAAAGCATGGATGCAGCCGCCTCTGCAGCCTTTCTCCACTGGTCAGATTGCACCTTCAGCCTTCTTAACTCTGCCTCCATTTCTGTGTTTGCTGCTTGTGCAGCCTCCAGCTGCTCAGCCACCCTTGCTGCCCTCTTGTTGCTCCTGTCCGCCTCTTCCATCGCGATCCCAAGCTTCTCCAGAGCCTCTCTTTCAGCTGATCTTGCTGCCTCCACATCTGCAACAACCTCGTCACTCGCTGTACTCCTGTCCGTTTGACTCTTCTGCATCTGCAATTTCAGCATTTCGTTCTCTTCTGCTATGCTTTGCAATTCCGTCTCCTTATCCATCAAGTTCGCCTTCAAATCCGTGACATGTTCCTTCAAGTTCTTCAGTTCCCTTTCCAGTTCGTACTCTCTCTGCCCGGACTTGTTTTTCTCAAGCTTTGAATTCAACCCCTCATTCTCTTCAGTAATACCTTGCAGTTCGGTTTCCTTATCCATCAGATTGGCCTTCAACTCTTCAATGTCAGCTTTGGCTTTCCCCAGTTCTGCCACCAGCTTGGCCTCTCTTAGACTTGATTCAGATTTTATCTGCTCCATAAGTTCATGTGCGCTTCTTATCTGCACAGTGCTCCTAACTTGTTCTTCGTGGTATCTGGCCTCAGCAACTTCAAGAGCGGATCTTAAACGTTGTACTTCGAACTTCAAGTAACTAAGCTCTCCGTCTTCACCAGTCTCTTGTTGTCCAAATCTCTGCACAAGGTCATTATCACCCCTGGAATTCACAGAAAGGTCATCGCTGCTTCCATTAGTGTGCCTTGCGTTAAGCTTGCTTACAAGCCCTTCCAGAAAGTTTATGTGTGCCCTAGACTGATCCAACTCCGAAGCAATGGAGTTGTAAGATTCCATGGCTTTCATGCCATCTAACCTGAGCGACTCCACCGTCATTTTTGCCGCCTCCAGCTGCAGCAGAGTTTTGCTGGCTAGCTCTTGTGCTTGAGCTTCTGACTGTTTACAATCCCTTAACTGGTTTCTCATGTTCTCCAAAAGAGATAGAGTTTCAGCTAAATTCCCTTTTAAGCTCTGAAGTTCTTCATTTGCTGATTCTGCGTGCTTCGTTTGCTCAGCCTCAGATGCAGCTGCCATCTCAAGCTGAAGCTTGAGCCACTGAATCTCATTGATGGAGGATGCCAAGGAAGTTGAGTCGACTGAATGCTGCTTCCTTACAGAATCAAGCTCAGACTGCCAGGCCTGATCCCGTTCTTGCGAGATCTTTTGGAGCTCAGTAAGACGAGCTTCCTCAGAAGTAGATAGCTCCTGGAGCTGCTGCTGAGACTCTTTGAGCTTTGAAGATAGGGCCAATAGTTGCTTCTTGGAATCCTCAGCATCTAGCTGAGCCTGTTTCTTCCCTGATTCCGAAGAACGCAGTTGGTCCCTTGCCTGCTTCAAGTCCTCCTGAAGCTGAGAAATCTGAGACTCTAATTCAGATATTCTATTCGGACGCTTCTTCTGCATCAATGACAGGAATAATTATCAAATATGGCACAAGGTAATGCACAGACAATTGTACTTCCAAAATCAACAATTACGGAAAAATTAAGAATCATATAAAATGATCAGAACTGTAAGCAATACATATTTTGTAAATCAAGGATTGTCATTATGCTATGAAAAAGAACCAAAAAAAAAAAAAGATTATTAATTTCTTCGCCTAAAACCAATGGAAAACGTTTCTCATATTGTGGTCAATAACTGCATAACACACAAATAGGAAGAAACCCCAAAAAATTACCTCCAAATAGTAGTTTTCTTTTTAAAACCCAAGTGTTGATAGGGAAATCTAATTTTTCAATAACAAACTTTCATATATTCTCTATCCCTCAAATTTTCCACTAATCAACTCCCATATAACACTTTCAAAGATTCAAACAAAATACATGTACCACACAAAGTCTAAACATCTTGGCCAATAAAATACCACCAAAAATTATTTTTTGGGTGATGCAATAATCAATATATAGTTTAATAGAAACAAGATAAAATGGAATTGTTTTAGATACCTCAGGCGCTGGGCTTCTGGGTGACCTGCGTTCATTTACTTTTGGGCTTCTTTCTTTTGGTATTCTTGTGGTACCTTGACTAGAAGACGATGCAGAATCAGTCTCCAAAGCAGTTGGTTTGAGTTGGCGTGCAGCTCGAGGTGAGATCTTCTGAGGCACTTCAGAGTTGCCACTTCTGGCATAAAGAGTAGGAAAAAAAAATGACATTTCAGGCCCCCCCATATTAAATAAAAACCACAAATCTTCTTAACTTAGCAAAATAAAACCCATCATTAGACTACTTAAACTGTCCAAAAAAAAAATAAAATTCCAGAACACTTTCGCATTTTGTTGAAATTATTTATCACTCTTCTGACTTGGTGTTCTGGCTTGGAACTGTTGTGTGGCTATAAATTGAAAAGTTTCATCATGTGTCTGATGTCTCCTGTTCATCCAAATATCCTCATTTGGTAACGCTTCAACATCCATATAAATGCTAATCCAAAAAAAAAAGTAAATAGTTGGAAAGTAAAGAACAAGAGTTTTTTTTTTTTCCTATCAAACTAACATTTTTAAACGGAAAGAAAATGGTTTTAAAGACTAATAATTGATAGTCTTTATATCTTTTTCCCTTCCATAATGCAAAAGTACCTAATAACGGCATTGGTCCAAGTAACTGTACTATTCCTTACACATAGCATAACATGAAAATAACCTATAACCAAACTAAAAAATTAGTCAAGCATTAATTTTTGCCATGGCAAGTAAAACATAAGATACTAAAATTAGCTTACCATGGCAAGAAACAAAGAAGAGAAAACTAAACAGCTTATATTCTACAGGGATGATTGTGAATCTCCCTTGTAAGATCCTATTAGCAGCATGAGCCCACAGGAGGCCATAGTGTAGCCCCAAAGGCAGGAGGTGACAAAGTACCAGATCTTTCTTTGAATTTTCAATGCTCATACGACCAAAAAAAAAAAACAAACAAACGTTAACATCACTTACCACAAAAAAAGGGGGCCCTGAAAATTAGCTTGAAAGCGAAAGTTGCAACAATTCATTGGCAAATTAAGAACACAACAAATGTATATACAATACATTGACTTGACTTTTCAGAGTAATGATGAGACAAAGCCAATAGTCCAAAACCAACATGAAGAGTGAAAGACTTATAAGAAAAGGATAGAGACTTAGCACCACTCACTAAAGACATTGAAAAATCATATCAAGTTTCACCAAGAAGTAGAAAAATGGCCCTTGGACCAAAACCCAATCGTACTTCTTTTGTGTACCGCAGATAAATTGTGCGTAAACAAACGGAGGTAACATGTTAAAAAGCATCACATAGAAGAAGACCATATTGAGAGAGAGAAAGTTACCTTGCTTTTGGGGTCTGCATAATTTTTCTTTTCTTTTCTTTTCTTTTTTTCCACCCACAAAACTCAAGTGAATATTGGGTTAGAATTTGATTTGCGTTTTACTCAAATGGTTGGACGCTCCCTGACCCACAAGGCCCTGAAAAGAGTAAGAAAAATCACAAGCCTGAGACAAGGGGATCCAATTTGAATGTTACGTGAATTGCAATAAATGGTTTCATGGAGGACATGTGCCCCATTATCATCACCTAAGAGAAGCCATAAATAAATAAAGGCAAAAGATAATATATACCAACGTAAATGGATTCATTTCATTTGATTGAACACGAAAAGGAAATAATGCAAGTTGCTACCCTACCAGAGTCCTACTTGTACAGTGCTGAAGGTCAAGACCAATTATTAATGCTATATCACCTAATGGACCTACAGCTATAGACAAAGGTATTGTTATGAAATTACATAAATACCCTTTTCTTGTCGTATTAAATAAGAATAATTAACACCTAAACCAGGTGATTTGCGTGAATAAAGGGCAAAAGTTCCCTCCTCCAGTTTTGCCGTGAAAGAGGGAAAACTACCTAATATTTTAATGGTGGCGTTTGAAATTTTGAGCAACCAAAAAAAAATATTAAAATGAAATAATAAAACTTCTGAAACGCTCGATAAAAGCCTTTTGTTTGTGTCTTCATGAAGCCAGAAACCCAATTAAACCCCAAAAAAAAAAAAAATTCTGTGTGAGAAAATTTTTCATGCAAAATTTTCCCTCCAAACAAACAGAAGTAGATCTAGAGAAAAGGGCAAAATAATAATAACAATAATAAACCAGTCAAATTTACAGCAAAAGAAGAGAAGGCAGTTGAGAAAAAGGGGCAAGTATAAGTGGCTTTCTTCTTTCTCTCTCTTTAGAGGAAACATCTCAAAAGGAGAAATGATGAAAGAACCTAACATGAAATAATTAACCTTTTTTAGATTCTATTTTGCTTTTTGGTAAAAAAAAAAAAAAAAAGCCTGGGACATAGAGCAAAAAGCCTGCATTTTTCAAGCTCTCGAGAACAAAGACAAAGCTACATTGTATAATACAAGTTTAGCCCTATAATTACATTCAATATTTCCATAAAAAAAAAATCATTACGGTCCCAGAAAAGAGAACAAAAACAAAAACAAAAACAAAATGCTGCATAAATCGCATGTTTGGCAGCCGAGAAAATCAGGGGTAAAAGGCAGAAGAAAAGAAACCGGCGAAATAAAAACACCCAAATGAAACAACTTGCTGAGGAAACTACGCCATTGATCTTTCTTCCCACCCTTAACCACTTTCCCACATTTTCTCAGCAGCCAAACAAGAACTGCTCACTTGGGCAGAACAGAAACGGGAAAAAGGCGTTACTTACCTGAAGTGCTCTCTAGAAGAGAAATGGTGAGATCTTGAGATAAAATCTGAACTAAGAAGCGGACATGGAAGCTTGGTAGCTAAAGTTTCTTTGTAGTTGTCGTTGTCGTTTGCGCGAGTTCTCGGTTCCCAAGTAAAGGTGTGGAAAGTGGGAAGTGGGGAGTGGGTAATAAGAATCGGATAATGGATGAGAAGGAAGGAGACGAAGGCATACAACGGGGTCCTGGTTTTGTCGTTGCTGGAGCGAAATGGAATTTCATCTGCCCCATTGAAATCGGGTTTTACGTCCGAATTTATATTTCTTATTTTATGTTATCCGGTATTTTTTTTGTTTTGTTTTAAATTGTTCGATGCTATTTTGTCAAGCCGTCAACTTTTCCGGCTCTTTTCTCTTTTTAAATAACATAATATATCCAATGTGAGCTTGCTTTAAAATAAAAGATACGAAGAAATAAAACACGCGCAGGTGCTGGGTGAGTTTTCCATTCTCTACGACATGAAAGAGAAGAGAACTCTCCTTAAACAAACAAAAAAAAGAAAAAAAGAAAAAACCACCTCGAGTGTTTAGGTTCTAGTTTTAACTATATAATTTTAACTGTAAATCACATAAAATTTTTACATATAATAATATAAAATAAAATTTTATTTTAATATAAAACTTTTACCTATTACAATATAAATAAATATTTATTATAATATAAAATCTTTAAATATTATAATATATAATCTCAACTATAAAGTTTTAACTTTTTTTACAAATACCACCTCAACCTTAAAAAGGAAAAAGTAGATGTTCAATACGTAGCATTCAATTACAAGACATAATTAACATAAATAATTAAAAGAAAAGTAACAACAATTTACCAGAATCTTTGGTGCTTCATTGAAGCTACCTAACGGATTTTCAGTAATTAGATGTAAGGCCTTGTTTGTTTGCGTTGGTAAAGAGTAATTTGAAACATTTTTTTTTTAGTTGGTATTTGTTTCTCAAAAGTTTTTTCTCATTTTTAAAAACATAAAAAAATGAAAATAGTTTTAAAAATGTGTTTGGTTACAATTTTGGTCCAAAACATTTCAAAAACAATTTTGAAAACGCCCCAAAAAACCTCTAAAATTGAAAACAAAAAAAGATGTTTTCATTTTTTCTTCTTTCTTCAACAAACCCAACCCCCCCGCCCTTTCCTCCTCCCACCCCATCCTCTACAGGCGCCGCCCACCTCTCGCTGGCAACCCTAGCGACCCACCTTTCACCCCCACCATCACCCGAACATCCTTCCCCGAATTCCATCGTCGTCTCTAACCATAGTCGAATCACGATGGAGGAGCGATCTGAATTGCGGAGGGCTATCGATCTCCGTGGGAGGGTCGTCGATGCGAGAAGGCCGTCGATCTCTACTATCATGAGGGTAGGGTCAAGGGGTCATCGGGGTGGAATTGGGCTCGTCACGAGTGGGGCTGGGCTCGTCGGGGTAGGGTGGGCTGGGTTTGTCGATCTCTTGGTAAGGCGTCGATCTCGCATAGGCCATCACCGAAGCAAAGGAAAGACAAGATGAAGAGAAATCTTCCTTGTGTTGTTTTGGTTTTTTTTTCTTACACATACGTTTTGTTAATAATAACAATAAATTATCAATTAATATATTAAAAGTGTTTTTAAATGGGTTTATTTATATTAATAAATTTTTTATTAAAAAAATTTGCGTTAAAAAACATACCAACATATACAAACAAACACACTTTCAAAAATAGTTTTAGCATATTTTTCAAAACATTTTTATTTTCAAATTTTTCTAAAAATAAAGACCAAAATGAAAACACTACCAAATGAGGTAGTTTTTAGTTTTCAAAATCTTGTTTTGGAATATTAAGGTGTTTGGTATTCTCAATTTTAACCAAAACTTTTAATTGCTATAATATAAACCTTTTATATACAACAATGTTAAGAAAAAAGTAAGCACAGTGTAAAGTTTTTACATGCTATTATGTTTTTCAATAAAATTGGTTCATACTAATGCTCGCAAACATCTTAGTAATATAGGCTTTGTTTAGCAATATTGTTCTAACTATGTAGTTCTAACTATTACAGTATAAAGCTCTTATATATTAGAACGTAAAGCAAAAATATACTACAGTAAAGTATAAAGCTCTGCCTTATTTCTTGCTTGTTTCGCCGAATTACTCTTCCATTGTCGTTTGTTATTTTTCTTGTCGTTCTGTTTTAGAGTCGTTTTCAAGCCTTGTTGTCACTTCCTTCTTTCATTGTACCTTGCTATTTTGTTGCCGTTTCTGTTGTCTCTTAACTCTTTCAATGTCTTTTTGTTGTCGTTTGAATACCGTGCCATTTTCAATTTTTTATGTCCTTCGAACACAAGTTCGAGTCTTCGTTGATTTACGGTGTCATAGTTTGCTGAGCTTATGTCAACCTCGATTTCCATTCTTCTCGTCGTTTATCAACATTATTGTTGGTTAATATTTTTGCGTTATTTTTAAAATTTCTTGTGTGTAGCACATTTTTTGTCGTGTCCCACGTTTCATGTCGTTTAAGATTTTCGTCGTCGTTTCCATGTTTTGCTGTTTTCACTTGTGTCGTAGTGGTATTGTTTTATTGTCGTTTCTCTCTTTTGTTGTCATTTTTGATAAGCTCCTGTTATAAATATATATATATTTTTTAATGACATCGTACACACATTTGCACTCTTCTAGTACTGTTTCGGTTGTTTATACCTTTACTTTAAATTTCTTGTTTAGACATTTTCCTGCCGCTTTAAAGTTTTTTTTTTTTTTTGGTTTTCTCTTTTATTGCCTTTTTGACGTTTACTCTCGTTTTAAATTTTCGTTTTCTATTGTAATCGTATCATTGTTTTCTAAATTTATTGTCGTGTAATTCCGTCACTGTTTTATATTTGTTGTCGTTTTTCCCTCTTTTATAGCCGTTTTGAGTTTATACTCTTTCCATTATGGCTTTACACTATTGATGTCGTTTCTTTAGCTTGTCATTCTAGCGCTATATCGTTTTTTTATTTTTTCATCGTTTATCAATTTTCTTCCTTTTCCTCTCTGGCGTCGTTTCCACGTTTCCTTCTCCCTTGCCTCTTTATTGTTATCGTTTTTCACTGTTTTTGTTCGCTTTTCTATTTTATTGTCGCTTTACACAATTTCTGCCATTTCCCATTTATAGTGCTCTCTCTCTCGTTATTCAATCCATCAAGTTGCGATCCGTGTGTGTGTTGCCAATGCAGTAGTAACAATGGTTTTTTACAATTTAACAAACTTCTTTTTACGTATATAATTCTTTATTTATCATCTTTCAGCATTAACGCGAATAACTCTCCATCCCATGCAAAAAAATAAGACGTTAACGATTATCTATAAAAAAAGAGAGCTAAAAATTCGGTGGTTCAGAAATGTTAAGTCTGAGAAACAAGAAGATCCGTATTTTCTGCTTATTTGATAGCGCCGATCAGTAGAGAAGTTCACACGCCCTGCAAATCTCAGGCATGACCTGTTGCTTTCATCTTGCGCCTTCATCGCCTTGGACGCCCATCCGCATTAATATTTCAATATTATTATTGTTATCATTATTAATATTATTACAAATTTTTTGGATTTTTTGTTGAAGTTTATTTCTTTTTTTGAATAATTCAATGCATTTTATAGTTGGGTTTGGCTTACATATCAACCACTTCTTTGTTCTCTTTTGTGTATTTAAATAATATTATGTCACGTGAATTAAAGTATTTCAACTCATATGGTATTTTACTTGATATAATATGATATTTTAATTAATGTGGGATGATATTTTTAGAAAGTATAAAAGGTTCTAAGTGGGTGTTATTAGGTTGCGTAAATTGCTTATAACTTCGTACAGTTAGTGTTTTATATGGTGTTTGACAATGTGAGTTATATAACTAAATTTTTTATTATTACAGTGTAAAGCTCTCACGTGCTATGGTGTCAAGAAAAAGTGTTATAGTGTCAAGCTTTTACATGCTATAGTGTTTGCAACTAAAATTGGTTTTAATTAATAGTTCTAACTAATGCTCCCAAACACCCTATTAATTCAAGTTTGCGAGCAAATAAAAGTTAGAATTACAAACAATTTTATTGAATTGTTGCTAGCATAATTTAATGGTAATTTTATATTTGATTCTAGTATAAGGCGTAAAGTTTATATCCTTAACCCTAAAAAAAATTAACCAAAAAAAAAACTATTATGAATCTCATTCTTGTTGCTTTTCTATGTTGTTGCCGCTTGAAAAGATTTGTCGTTTTCATACTGTATTCTCATTTTCAGATCTGTGTTGTACCTCTCTCATTGTCGTTTTCAAATATTTGTATTTTTCTCTCTTATATTCATTTCCAGTTTTATTTTTCTGTGCAAATGTTTAGGCCTTCTTATGTATACTGTCTTTTTCTAGTTTTAGCGTCATTTCAAAATTTTACTGGCACTTTCAAGTTTTGTTGTCGTTTCTATGTTTTGTCGTCCTGCCTGCTTACTTTTAGGCCTGTTACTTTGCCTGTCGTTTGCGTCTATTATTGTCGTCTAAATTTTTATTGGCGTCTTTCAGTTTCGTTGTTGCTAGCCTCTTTTATTATCGTTGTTATTGTTCTGTCGTTTATGTTTGCTGTCTTCTGTTTATGTCATTGTGCTTCTCCATGTTCTTGTGGCTATCTAGTTCCTAGACAAGTTTGCCTATGTTATTGCTCTTTTCCGGTTTTAGTCCCCTTTAGTAGTCCCTAAATTAGTCTCCTATCATTTTAAAAGTTTCGTCACTCGCATCTATTCAGCTTGAGGGGCTGCAACCCGTGCCCTTCACAAGAGATGGGCCTAGCCAGGTGGGGGTGGGGCCCATCACCTGCGAGGGACCAAACCCCAGCCCAACCAGGCTTAAAAAAGGTTTTTTGCTTTACTGTCGATTAGTTTCAACACCATAAGACTACAAGACAATGTCTAGATAAAGTAATAATTATATGCCCTTATTGTTGAGTTAAAATTTATTTGCTGCCCGCTTGATCATTTATTCTTGAACTTGTTTGACTTTTGGTCATTTATAGATCTGTCTTTGAAATTCTCACAAGAATTTCAAACTTTAAACTAGCCCATCCACAACCCATAATTAGTTACAAGAAGAAAAAAGAATAGTGATGGTTCATTATTATCAAATGCACCTAAAAATACCTTAATTCTAATACCAAATTGTTAGGCCCCAGCTCGAACGCGTAATCAGAAGGAATCAAATCGTTAATGGAACGTTATGAATGGGCAAAACTTACACTAAGACATACATTTTGGTCCTATCAATATATATTGTTATTTTAATTATTGAGTTAACTTTTTAACAGTTTGATTTATGACTAGAGACAGTTATAAGTTATACGTTACAAAATTTTAACGTAAAGTGTCATATTTTAGATTGTTAAAAAAGTTAATCAACAGTTAAAATAATATGACCACTGATATAGTCAAAATATATGTCATATAATAAGAGAGCTCTTAATAATGAACATTTTGTTGGTCTTCTTGAATCCTTGAGACCGTATATTTTCAAGCCACGCAAAGAGATGTGAATCTCTTGCAAGTCTCTTGCAAGTCAAAAATAAATAAACAAAAGAAAGAGGATACAGCTAAGTAAAAGTCCAGGGAAAGCCATATTCACACAACTCTCGATCTCAACATATGCAATGTTATATAATTTATGCCTATTTTTGGCTAAGTCGTTATAATAGGTGTCCATGTTTTTGGCAATCTTCGTATGGTTGAAACGTGGAGGTGGGGCCATCACAATTAAGTTGTCAGTCTCTGAATGAGATCACCCTTGACTCTTTTCCCAGAAGATTACAACGCATCTATTGGAGTTTCCCGCAACATTATCCACTATCCATAGAGTATTATTACACCGAATTCACCATCATCGTCAAGGGAAAAAGAAAAGGTGAAAAGGAAAAAGAACCAAAAAGAATAGGACACGCACATATGTACACAAACACAAAAAGTCTTACATAGGAAGTATTTTCCCGCAAAAAATGTCCTTTTCACCACGTACTTCAATAGGATTGTACTAGGGACTTTAAATTATTTAGTAAAGATTTTATACTAAATGATGCTATAAAAAATTTCAAGTAATTAATCATTATTTGGGTGGAATATAATTTAATAGATAATTTGAAATCTTTTCTTAATCAATTTTTTTAAAATTACATCCTAAACCTGAGAAAACTTGGTTCAAGCACAACTTACTAACTGTGACACCCGTTATTCTTCTAACGGGTATTGAGGTAATTAAATTAATTTTTAATGTATAAAAAAAAATTGCTTCATTTAAATTTATTTTATAATATTTATTTTTATCTATTTTTAAATTTTTTAAAATTCTCCTATATTTATTTAGTATGATTACTAAAAAGCCTTAGAACTTCTAATAAATCTCAAAAATGTCATATTGGCATTATGTGTGTTAAAGTCTTTAGATGAGACATAAGGATATCTTTTCCAACTACTCTTGACCCTCATTTTCTTTATTTCCTCCGTGACATGCTTCAACATGTCTCCTCTATAATTGTTTCTATCACTTCTCTTCAAAGATTTCATCTTTTCTTCCTTTCTCTTCCACGGTTCCCACACTCTTCTTCTCATTTCTTTGCTGAAGCAAAATACTTAGAGAACTTCTTCAAGGCTGCCATAAAAATCAGCCACCATCACCTCCATTTGAGCAAGAATTTCAGTCATACCGAAGTAAAGGAACCTGTTTTGAAGCCATTTCAAGCTTCCAACTAACCATAATCCGAGGTTAGAATCTTATGAACAAATTTAGTCTTTCATTTATAAATTTTCTTTTATACTAAAGGATTATTCAAATTTGCGTTCTTAAACCTAAGTATATGTTTGTTGCTATTTTGGAGCATATGTATGAAGTCTAAGTGTATATGCCCTAGACAGAAAATTTATATTGTTAAACTTTGTAATACCTCTATGGGCAGTGGTTATTTCTTGAAATTCTAAGATTAAATTAAAATGAATTTTATGAATTGGTTTGCATATTTGAAAAGTAGCATCCTAGGCTTTCTAACGAGCTATCATAAACCTAAATCGGAGTTGTATTTTATTTTCTAAGAATTATTTAATTTTTGTATTGGAAACTAGTAAATCTACCAGTTTGTTATGGTATACCAGCTGCTAACCTGAACCAAGAACCCATCTTTGCTCACCACCTAATTCTTTAATGTCTTGCAACCTTTCCAATATTATCCTAAGTGATTGATGAATCTTATTAGGGACTAAAACATATAGATTACTTGTTCACATTTTATATTGTGTTAAGACAAAAATTGTTTACTGTGGTATTCAAAAGAGATTTATATAAAAGCTTTAATGACATACTAGTAAGATAAGTTTACACATGATTTATTTATGAATGTAGTTGTATGTTGTGCTTTAGTTTTAATTGTCCTTATGCACGCCTTAGGATCAAGGGAGTATGGAGCTAACGTTAACTGATTCCAGGATTAAAAGATTGTTGATAAGCTTGAAAGGTAGGGATTCTATTACTCATCTTTTGTGAGGTTTTTATAGAATTAAAATTGATTGTTTTGCCGCAATATATATATATCTATGTTGAACTGATATTATATGTGTATCACATATGAAACTATGACATGGACTCGTCTTGTATTGTACGGCGAGGAACATAATGAATTGACACATGTTATAAATTGAGAAGCATGGTTAGGAAAATTAACTCTATTAATAATGATTTAATATAGAGAAATTGTGAGACATGAAAAGGGCGACGGTTACGTCCTTGGGCATGAATACCCTAAAAGGTAAAATAGGGGGAAGGTGATGACGCTTCCTTGGGTTGAAAGTCCCAGAACACACTGTACAGGAATCGATTTGGTGAGGACTCGGGGCTTGATGTCCCCTCACCGGAACACCCTTGGAATGTTTATAGGGTGATCAAGTGCGCCCATTTGGGTTTCGATGAGTTGAGTGATACTCAATTTAACATGGATACCTAGGAACAATGATGATTGGTAATATTTGTATAAATGTGTAATTATGACACTTGGTAATGATTAACTACGGTATCCATAAGATGTGATCATAATAAACCTCATAATCTGGAATATGATGTAACTTATTAACCATGCAGATTTTAATGTGGTAATGATAAAAACCTAAAGGTGAGTAATGGCTTTCTCTACTGAGCATAGTGTTGCTCATTCCCTTATGTTTATATCTTTTCAGGACTCACTAAGTGTGAGGTGGCTACGAGAAATATAGTTGAGGAAGTGATGTAACTATATTACATTGGGACTGCTTCAATCGTTGAGAATGTTCTTCATGATAATGTACGCATCAATTGTTACTTTCTGTGACTGTATAACAATGTGTTGAGGGTTAAAATGATGATGACAACAGTTTATATTATTAAATTTAAGGTGCTACATTAAACTGTGGTTTATTTGTCGTTTATATTTTTATTTTTGAGTTGAGAGTTTTCATTTAAGTCCCGGGCAAATTTTATTTTTAAGGTTTTACTTTTATTATTTATTTTTATTTTATCTCATTAAAAACTGTTAACCCCCATATAGGGGCGTTACAGAATTTTTGGTATCAGAGCCTAGGTTCGGTTAACCTAGGGAGTGTAGCACCACTTTAAAAAATATATTTTTGAGATGGTTTTGAAGCTGAATTTTCAGTGTCATCATCAAAATGAACCTTCACATTGATTTATACAGTTTAGAAGGATGTAACATGGAAAGGCCATAGAATGAAAATACTAATGGTTATATGAGTACAATAATTATATAGAAGGAAAGTATTAATAGTTATGAGGGAATGATAATTATATGAAATGAGTTTATAAGTAGAATGCTTATGAGAGATTCGTATAATATTAGGATCTATAAGCATATTTAATTCGTATAAACGATGAGAAATTCGTATAGATACGAGGATTTAAGAGCCTTTTATCTCGTGAAAAACAATAAGAAATATAAGGCTTGATTTATTGATTTTAAAGTTTGACATAGATATGCCAAATTTTTCGTAATTGATTCAAACCTAAGTAATGATTATGTGTGGATTCGATGGAGCACATAAGTGTCAATGTCTTTTCTTAAAAGTTCTATATATTTGAGGAATATGATATAAGTTGGGAATCATGGTATTGAATCTTGAGAGAGATAAATGTTAGATTTTTGGTCTGTTGAGACTGTGTAAAGTCTAGAATGCATGAATCTCAAAATTGGAATATTTCGTTACGTACATTGTATTTAAGTGTATCAGTGAATCTTTTGGTGACCTAAGGTTTTGTTTTATGAGGAAATTATATATTGTATGAGTAGAATTGTGGGGATTGTAGATGTTCTTAAATAGTAACATCAAGTGTCTTTGTTCGTTGATATGGTCTACGTTGAAAGACGTAAATCGTATTGATTTCAAGGTTAGTCACATTCTAAACCCTTGGTAGTAATGATGATGAATCCATTGATAGATGTTGAGTATTAGGAATAACATATGGGTGTATGCATTGTTCAATAAGGTTTTGATTAAAACAAAATTATTTGAGTTGCTGGATCATTCAGGAAGATCCTTGTTGTCGTTAAATTAGATTTGTTGTTCATAGTTAACTTATCTATAGTGGCTTGAATTGGGTTTAAGATTTATACAAATTGGTTTTCAATTTTGTGTTTGTTATTTAACTCGTTCTAAATGTGTTAAGGCCGAAACAACCTGACCATTTTCAACTAAGAACATTTGGGCCTAGTTCAAATCTTAAATCAGTTTGATTCACACTGTCTCTCTCACGTGATCTCTATACGTGTCATATACAGTGGTTTAATCATTGTTTACAAATACGTTTACTGTGCATAGGAGCTTATTTCTCCGAGTTTACTTTTCCTCCAAAAGAAGAAGGAATTCTAGGATTCTGCAATTTACTATCTTAATTTTTCCTTTCTATTTACTCTTCTTTCATCTCATCATGGACCCAAAGTACCAACACCTGAGAAAGTATTTCCCATCACTCTCCCAAAAGATTCTCAGAAAGAAATACAAGGCTAGAATTACTCGGTTGTGGATTCTTATGCGTTTTGGTATCCCTTGTGATGTGAGAATGTTAATAGAGGGGAAGATCCATCCGAGTGACTTTAGTCAAGATGTCGGTTTACCAGGAACAGGTACCAGTCGTAGTGCAATGAAAAGAAGAGCTCGTGCCATCGTGGTCACTTGTAACAAATGTGGAAGACAAAATTGTAACGGTAAATGTACTTCACCTGGTTATATGTCTACGAATAGAGAGGATAAAATAAGGTTTTGTAGGGATGGACTTTCAAAGGAGAACTTGGATAGCATCCATCCTCCTCTCCACGGTCACCCTAGTGGATATGTTCAAGGAGCTATTTTTAAACTCTGGCCTAAATTTTATACAGAAAGACAACGCCTCAGGAATATGGTATTTCTAGATCCTGTTTGCCAAGCCATAAGAAAACTGGATGGGGAATAAGTCATCGCTCTATAAAGGTTATTTAGTCTTTACTTATTTGAAGCAGTTTTAGCTGATGTTCAACAGTTTGTGTTTTTCTTTTACTCAGAATATTTGCTTTTGTGTTTGAAATAATTGTGATTATTAGATTGATACAGTAAGTGTTAATATCTTATTTAATTTATGATTTTCTTAAATATATATATAATAAAATATATTATCTTATCAGACACGTTACATACGGTACAGTAATATGTTTGAATTTTGAAAAGCTTATCCAGATATTTCAAGATTTGTGTCTCAAATTTCAAAAGTTCTACGGTATTTGTCGTTTATATTAAATTTCTAGACTTGGTGTATATTTGTCAAAAAGTCTACAGTTGTGTCATGAGGGTCTTTTGTCGAATTGTTCTCAATTGTCAAAAGTTATACAATTAGAGTCTAATCTTTTTCAAAAAGTGAATCAGATTTTCTATAAACTATCAATCACCTTATCTTACTTTCTTATCCGCACAAGATTTTGTTTAAATCTTTGGATTACTTTTTCATTACCTACTCGTCTATCTCTTTAGCCCTTTTTGTATATTTCTCATCTTTAAAATCTCATGTAGAACCCGAAGTCTAAGTGGAGCAGACATTAAGCAACCACTTCTATAAACCAAATATGTTTACCTCCCAGTCCACGAAGAAAATAAAGAATGTCTGTGTCTTTTGTGGTTCCAGCCTTGGAAAAGATAAAGCTTATTTAGAAGCTGCAAATCACTTAGGGCAAGTCCTAGCACGCAAGAAGATTAACATAATCTATGGGGGTGGTAGTATAAAAATGATGGTAAATATGGCACTAGCAGCTAGGTCTAGCGACGCTACTGATGTAAGAATTTGGCCTCATATTCCAGTTGAAGGAAACCTTTGTAAGGAAGCCATAGGTAAGGGAGAAGGAGTCAGGAGTATCCCTAAAAATTTTAAAGACATAATCTATAATTCTGATGCTTTTATAGCATTACCTGGTGGTCTAGGTACTCTTGAGGAAATATTTATAGTTGCTTGTGGGCAATTGTTGGGCTTTTATTCCAAACCTTTGGGACTGCTGAACGTAAAGGGTTTTTATGACGGTCTTTTGAAATTTCTAGATTACGCTGTGGAAGAAAACATCACTACAGAATCGGAGAGACAAATCTTTGTCACTGCTTCAACAGCTGAGGAATTGATAGATAAAATGCAAATCATACATCCAGAATCCGACACTGCAACATCCAAGCTTGAATGGGAAAGGGAAAGCCGGGAGCGGCCAATTGATTTGAATCTCCATCTGTAATCTTTTTGTTTTATCTTTGGCATGTAGGCATGTGTGTCCGTATTTCGTGTGTTACGAATAACCGTTTGCCTTGTATTCTGTGTTTCTTGTGGTACGTTGTTGTTCAATCTTTTAGATTCATTGAGCCTAATGCCGGGATGGCTGGATACGGAGTACTTGATGCTCTCGAAACGCATCCTTCTTAAGGTCCGATCTTTTGTTTATCGATGTTTTTGTATCCTCTAAGCATGCATGATATGGATAGCTGGTATACGGAGTGCCTTGTACTCTCGAAACGTATCCGTATTATGTTTGTAATGTGTAATATTCTGTTAATATTATGTGGAAGTACCAGAGTCAGTTATGGGGATATTCCATATGAAATATGAGTATATTATTTGGATTGAATGTTTGTGTCATGAGGATAGCTGTTTAATGAAAAATATGCCGGGTATGTTTGCAACTCTGAGATTCCGTTTAATATCTCTATGAGTAAGTTTAATGTATAGTTTTGAATAAAAGTGTTTGTGATATATGTTTTATGATTATGTTCTAGTTTATTAGTTGAGGTATGAAATCAAATATATTTGACTTTTCCTTACTCAAAAAGGAAAAGGAACCTAAAGATGAAGTATATAAAATTTCTCTGGCAATCTCCTTAAATGTGATTGTAAATCACAGTCCATGGACAATGAAGGACTGGAATCATGATATGGTCAATATGTATGCCTGATCAGATTCTTAGACTATTATACGGTGTTATAAGTTGAAACTTGTCAGAAATACTCTTATTGAGGGATTTAGGAGTAAGATTTATTATGCAAGTAAATAAGTGGAAATACGATAACTTAAATTTGGAGGACAAACAACATTAACGGTTTAGACTCGGAATTGGAATCATAATGGAATTAAAATTTTTACTAGTATTGCTAGAATTGAAATTTCAAGGACGAAATTTCTTTAAGGGGGGTAGAGCTGTGACACCCGTTATTCTTCTAACGGGTATTGAGGTAATTAAATTAATTTTTAATGTATAAAAAAAAATTGCTTCATTTAAATTTATTTTATAATATTTATTTTTATCTATTTTTAAATTTTTTAAAATTCTCCTATATTTATTTAGTATGATTACTAAAAAGCCTTAGAACTTCTAATAAATCTCAAAAATGTCATATTGGCATTATGTGTGTTAAAGTCTTTAGATGAGACATAAGGATATCTTTTCCAACTACTCTTGACCCTCATTTTCTTTATTTCCTCCGTGACATGCTTCAACATGTCTCCTCTATAATTGTTTCTATCACTTCTCTTCAAAGATTTCATCTTTTCTTCCTTTCTCTTCCACGGTTCCCACACTCTTCTTCTCATTTCTTTGCTGAAGCAAAATACTTAGAGAACTTCTTCAAGGCTGCCATAAAAATCAGCCACCATCACCTCCATTTGAGCAAGAATTTCAGTCATACCGAAGTAAAGGAACCTGTTTTGAAGCCATTTCAAGCTTCCAACTAACCATAATCCGAGGTTAGAATCTTATGAACAAATTTAGTCTTTCATTTATAAATTTTCTTTTATACTAAAGGATTATTCAAATTTGCGTTCTTAAACCTAAGTATATGTTTGTTGCTATTTTGGAGCATATGTATGAAGTCTAAGTGTATATGCCCTAGACAGAAAATTTATATTGTTAAACTTTGTAATACCTCTATGGGCAGTGGTTATTTCTTGAAATTCTAAGATTAAATTAAAATGAATTTTATGAATTGGTTTGCATATTTGAAAAGTAGCATCCTAGGCTTTCTAACGAGCTATCATAAACCTAAATCGGAGTTGTATTTTATTTTCTAAGAATTATTTAATTTTTGTATTGGAAACTAGTAAATCTACCAGTTTGTTATGGTATACCAGCTGCTAACCTGAACCAAGAACCCATCTTTGCTCACCACCTAATTCTTTAATGTCTTGCAACCTTTCCAATATTATCCTAAGTGATTGATGAATCTTATTAGGGACTAAACATATAGATTACTTGTTCACATTTTATATTGTGTTAAGACAAAAATTGTTTACTGTGGTATTCAAAAGAGATTTATATAAAAGCTTTAATGACATACTAGTAAGATAAGTTTACACATGATTTATTTATGAATGTAGTTGTATGTTGTGCTTTAGTTTTAATTGTCCTTATGCACGCCTTAGGATCAAGGGAGTATGGAGCTAACGTTAACTGATTCCAGGATTAAAAGATTGTTGATAAGCTTGAAAGGTAGGGATTCTATTACTCATCTTTTGTGAGGTTTTTATAGAATTAAAATTGATTGTTTTGCCGCAATATATATATATCTATGTTGAATTGATATTATATGTGTATCACATATAAAACTATGACATGGACTCGTCTTGTATTGTACGGCGAGGAACATAATGAATTGACACATGTTATAAATTGAGAAGCATGGTTAGGAAAATTAACTCTATTAATAATGATTTAATATAGAGAAATTGTGAGACATGAAAAGGGCGACGGTTACGTCCTTGGGCATGAATACCCTAAAAGGTAAAATAGGGGGAAGGTGATGACGCTTCCTTGGGTTGAAAGTCCCAGAACACACTGTACAGGAATCGATTTGGTGAGGACTCGGGGCTTGATGTCCCCTCACCGGAACACCCTTGGAATGTTTATAGGGTGATCAAGTGCGCCCATTTGGGTTTCGATGAGTTGAGTGATACTCAATTTAACATGGATACCTAGGAACAATGATGATTGGTAATATTTGTATAAATGTGTAATTATGACACTTGGTAATGATTAACTACGGTATCCATAAGATGTGATCATAATAAACCTCATAATCTGGAATATGATGTAACTTATTAACCATGCAGATTTTAATGTGGTAATGATAAAAACCTAAAGGTGAGTAATGGCTTTCTCTACTGAGCATAGTGTTGCTCATTCCCTTATGTTTATATCTTTTCAGGACTCACTAAGTGTGAGGTGGCTACGAGAAATATAGTTGAGGAAGTGATGTAACTATATTACATTGGGACTGCTTCAATCGTTGAGAATGTTCTTCATGATAATGTAAGCATCAATTGTTACTTTCTGTGACTGTATAACAATGTGTTGAGGGTTAAAATGATGATGACAACAGTTTATATTATTAAATTTAAGGTGCTACATTAAACTGTGGTTTATTTGTCGTTTATATTTTTATTTTTGAGTTGAGAGTTTTCATTTAAGTCCCGGGCAAATTTTATTTTTAAGGTTTTACTTTTATTATTTATTTTTATTTTATCTCATTAAAAACTGTTAACCCCCATATAGGGGCGTTACACTAACTAACTATTTAGCCTTGACAATTAAATTGAGTATTGTTCATGTGACACCCGTTATTCTTCTAACGGGTATTGAGGTAATTAAATTAATTTTTAATGTATAAAAAAAAAAATTGCTTCATTTAAATTTATTTTATAATATTTATTTTTATCTATTTTTAAATTTTCTAAAATTCTCCTATATTTATTTAGTATGATTACTAAAAAGCCTTAGAACTTCTAATAAATCTCAAAAATGTCATATTGGCATTATGTGTGTTAAAGTCTTTAGATGAGACATAAGGATATCTTTTCCAACTACTCTTGACCCTCATTTTCTTTATTTCCTCCGTGACATGCTTCAACATGTCTCCTCTATAATTGTTTCCATCACTCCTCTTCAAAGACTTCATCTTTTCTTCCTTTCTCTTCCACGGTTCCCACACTCTTCTTCTCATTTCTTTGCTGAAGCAAAATACTTAGAGAACTTCTTCAAGGCTGCCATAAAAATCAGCCACCATCACCTCCATTTGAGCAAGAATTTCAGTCATACCGAAGTAAAGGAACCTGTTTTGAAGCCATTTCAAGCTTCCAACTAACCATAATCCGAGGTTAGAATCTTATGAACAAATTTAGTCTTTCATTTATAAATTTTCTTTTATACTAAAGGATTATTCAAATTTGCGTTCTTAAACCTAAGTATATGTTTGTTGCTATTTTGGAGCATATGTATGAAGTCTAAGTGTATATGCCCTAGACAGAAAATTTATATTGTTAAACTTTATAATACCTCTATGGGCAGTGGTTATTTCTTGAAATTCTAAGATTAAATTAAAATAAATTTTATGAATGTAGTTGTATGTTGTGCTTTAGTTTTAATTGTCCTTATGCACGCCTTAGGATCAAGGGAGTATGGAGCTAACGTTAATTGATTCCAGGATTAAGAGACTGTTGATAAGCTTGAAAGGTAGGGATTCTATTACTCATCTTTTGTGAGGTTTTTATAGAATTAAAATTGATTGTTTTGCCGCAATATATATATATCTATGTTGAACTGATATTATATGTGTATCACATATGAAACTATGACATGGACTCGTCTTGTATTGTACGGCGAGGAACATAATGAATTGACACATGTTATAAATTGAGAAGCATGGTTAGGAAAATTAACTCTATTAATAATGATTTAATATAGAGAAATTGTGAGACATGAAAAGGGCGACGGTTACGTCCTTGGGCATGAATACCCTAAAAGGTAAAATAGGGGGAAGGTGATGACGCTTCCTTGGGTTGAAAGTCCCAGAACACACTGTACAGGAATTGATTTGGTGAGGACTCGGGGCTTGATGTCCCCTCACCGGAACACCCTTGGAATGTTTATAGGGTGATCAAGTGCGCCCATTTGGGTTTCGATGAGTTGAGTGATACTCAATTTAACATGGATACCTAGGAACAATGATGATTGGTAATATTTGTATAAATGTGTAATTATGACACTTGGTAATGATTAACTACGGTATCCATAAGATGTGATCATAATAAACCTCATAATCTGGAATATGATGTAACTTATTAACCATGCAGATTTTAATGTGGTAATGATAAAAACCTAAAGGTGAGTAATGGCTTTCTCTACTGAGCATAGTGTTGCTCATACCCTTATGTTTATATCTTTTCAGGACTCACTAAGTGTGAGGTGGCTACGAGAAATATAGTTGAGGAAGTGATGTAACTATATTACATTGGGACTGCTTCAATCGTTGAGAATGTTCTTCATGATAATGTAAGCATCAATTGTTACTTTCTGTGACTGTATTACAATGTGTTGAGGGATAAAATGATGATGACAACAGTTTATATTATTAAATTTAAGGTGCTACATTAAAACTGTGGTTTATTTATCGTTTATATTTTTATTTTTGAGTTGAGAGTTTTCATTTAAGTCCCGGGCAAATTTTATTTTTAAGGTTTTACTTTTATTATTTATTTTTATTTTATCTCATTAAAAAAACTGTTAACCCCCATATAGGGGCGTTACAGAATTTTTGGTATCAGAGCCTAGGTTCGGTTAACCTAGGGAGTGTAGCACCACTTTAAAAATATATTTTTGAGATGGTTTTGAAGCTGAATTTTCATTGTCATCATCAAAATGAACCTTCACATTGATTTATACAGTCTAGAAGGATGTAACATGGAAATGCCATAGAATGAAAATACTAATGGTTATATGAGTACAATAATTACATAGAAGGAAATTATATATTGTATGAGTAGAATTGTGGGGATTATAGATGTTCTTAAGTAGTAACATCAAGTGTCTTTGTTCATTGATATGGTCTACGTTGAAAGACGTAAATCGTATTGATTTCAAGGTTAGTCGCATTCTAAACCCTTGGTAGTAATGATGATGAATCCATTGATAGATGTTGAGTATTAGGAATAACATATGGGTGTATGCATTGTTCAATAAGGTTTTGATTAAAACAAAATATTTGAGTTGCTGGAAGATTATGTTGTTATGAAATGATTTTAAATATCATTCAGGAAGATCCTTGTTGTCGTTAAATTAGATTTGTTGTTCATAGTTAACTTTATCTATAGTGGGCTTTAAATTGGGTTTAAGATTTATACAAATTGGTTTTCAATTTTATGTTTGTTATTTAACTCGTTCTAAATGTGTTAAGGCCCGAAACAACCTGACCATTTTCAACTAAGAACATTTGGGCCTAGTTTAAATCCTAAATCAGTTTGATTCACACTGTCTCTCCCACGTGGTCTCTATACGTGTCATATAACAGTGGTTTAATCATTGTTTACATATACGTTTACTGTGCATAGGAGCTTATTTCTCCGAGTTCACTTTTTCTCTCTTAATTTGTTATTTTCTCTTTAAATCGCAAATCCTCTTCTTTTTCATTAAAAATTCTTCTTTTTCTCTAAAAGAAGAAGGAATTCTAGGATTCTGCAATTTACTATTTTAATTTTTCATTTCTATTTACTCTTCTTTCATCTCATCATGGACCCAAAGTACCAACACCTGAGAAAGTATTTCCCATCACTCTCCCAAAAGATTCTTAGAAAGAAATACAAGGCTAGAATTACTCGGTTGTGGATTCTTATGCGTTTTGGTATCCCTTGTGATGTGAGAATGTTAATAGAGGGGAAAATCCGTCCGAGTGACTTTAGTCAAGATGTCGGTTTACCAGGAACAGGTACCAGTCGTAGTGCAATGAAAAGAAGAGCTCGTGCCATCGTGGTCACTTGTAACAAATGTGGAAGACAAAATTGTAACGGTAAATGTACTTCACCTGGTTATATGTCTACGAATAGAGAGGATAAAATAAGGTTTTGTAGGGATGGACTTTCAAAGGAGAACTTGGATAGCATCCATCCTCCTCTCCACGGTCACCCTAGTGGATATGTTCAAGGAGCTATTTTTAAACTCTGGCCTAAATTTTATACAGAAAGACAACGCCTCAGGAATATGGTATTTTTAGATCCTGTTTGCCAAGCCATAAGAAAACTGGATGGGGAATAAGCCTTCGCTCTATAAAGGTTATTTAGTCTTTACTTATTTGAAGCAGTTTTAGCTGATGTTCAACAGTTTGTGTTTTTCTTTTACTCAAAATATTTGCTTTTGTGTTTGAAATAATTGTGATTATTAGATTGATACAGTAAGTGTTAATATCTTATTTAATTTATGATTTTCTTAAATATATATATAATAAAATATATTATCTTATCAGACACGTTACATACGGTACAGTAATATGTTTGAATTTTGAAAAGCTTATCCAGATATTTCAAGATTTGTGTCTCAAATTTCAAAAGTTCTACAGTATTTGTCGTTTATATTAAATTTCTAGACTTGGTGTATATTTGTCAAAAAGTCTACAGTTGTGTCATGAGGGTCTTCTGTCGAATTGTTCTCAATTGTCAAAAGTTATACAATTAGAGTCTAATCTTTTTCAAAAAGTGAATCAGATTTTTTGTAAACTATCAATCACCTTATCTTACTTTCTTATCCGCACAAGATTTTGTTTAAATCTTTGGATTACTTTTTCATTACCTACTCGTCTATCTCTTTAGCCCTTTTTGTATATTTCTCATCTTTAAAATCTCATGTAGAACCCGAAGTCTAAGTGGAGCAGACATTAAGCAACCACTTCTATAAACCAAATATGTCTACCTCCCAGTCCACGAAGAAAATAAAGAATGTCTGTGTCTTTTGTGGTTCCAGCCTTGGAAAAGATAAAGCTTATTTAGAAGCTGCAAATCACTTAGGGCAAGTCCTAGCACGCAAGAAGATTAACATAATCTATGGGGGTGGTAGTATAAAAATGATGGTAAATATGGCACTAGCAGCTAGGTCTAGCGACGCTACTGATGTAAGAATTTGGCCTCATATTCCAGTTGAAGGAAACCTTTGTAAGGAAACCATAGGTAAGGGAGAAGGAGTCAGGAGTATCCCTAAAAATTTTAAAGACATAATCTATAATTTCGATGCTTTTATAGCATTACCTGGTGGTCTAGGTACTCTTGAGGAAATATTTATAGTTGCTTGTGGGCAATTGTTGGGCTTTTATTCCAAACCTTTGGGACTGCTGAATGTAAATGGTTTTTATGACGGTCTTTTGAAATTTCTAGATTACGCTGTGGAAGAAAACATCACTACAGAATCGGAGAGACAAATCTTTGTTACTGCTTCAACAGCTGAGGAATTGATAGATAAAATGCAAATCATACATCCAGAATCCGACACTGCAACATCCAAGCTTAAATGGGAAAAGGAAAGCCGGGAGCGGCCAATTGATTTGAATCTCCATCTGTAATCTTTTTGTTTTATCTTTGGCATGTATGCATGTGTGTCCGTATTTCGTGTGTTACGAATAACCGTTTGCCTTGTATTCTGTGTTTCTTGTGGTACGTTGTTGTTCAATCTTTTAGATTCATTGAGCCTAATGCCGGGATGGCTGGATACGGAGTACTTGATGCTCTCGAAACGCATCCTTCTTAAGGTCCGATCTTTTGTTTATCGATGTTTTTGTATCCTCTAAGCATGCATGATATGGATAGCTGGTATACGGAGTGCCTTGTACTCTCGAAACGTATCCGTATCATGTTTGTAATGTGTAATATTCTGTTAATATTATGTGGAAGTACCAAAGTCAGTTATGGGGATATTCCATATGAAATATGAGTATATTATTTGGATTGAATGTTTGTGTCATGAGGATAGCTGTTTAATGAAAAATATGTCGGGTATGTTTGCAACCAGAGATTCCGTTTAATATCTCTATGAATAAGTTTAATGTATGGTTTTGAATACAAGTGTTTGTGATATATGTTTTATGATTATGTTTTAGTTTATTAGTTGAGGTATGAAATCAAATATATTTGACTTTTCCTTACTCAAAAAGGAAAAGGAACCTAAAGATGAAGTATATAAAATTTCTCTGGCAATCTCCTTAAATGTGATTGTAAATCACAGTCCATGGACAATGAAGGACTGGAATCATGATATGGTCAATATGTAGGCCTGATCAGATTCTTAGACTATTACACGGTGTTATAAGTTGAAACTTGTCAGAAATACTCTCATTGAGGGATTTAGGAGTAAGATTTATTATGCAAGTAAATGAGTGGAGATACGATAACTTAAATTTGGAGGACAAACAACATTAACGGTTTAGACTCGGAATTGGAATCATAATGGAATTAAAATTTTTACTAGTATTGCTAGAATTGAAATTTCGAGGACGAAATTTCTTTAAGGGGGGTAGAGCTGTGACACCCGTTATTCTTCTAACGGGTATTGAGGTAATTAAATTAATTTTTAATGTATAAAAAAAAAATTGCTTTATTTAAATTTATTTTATAATATTTATTTTTATCTATTTTTAAATTTTCTAAAATTCTCCTATATTTATTTAGTATGATTACTAAAAAGCCTTAGAACTTCTAATAAATCTCAAAAATGTCATATTGGCATTATGTGTGTTAAAGTCTTTAGATGAGACATAAGGATATCTTTTCCAACTACTCTTGACCCTCATTTTCTTTATTTCCTCCGTGACATGCTTCAACATGTCTCCTCTATAATTGTTTCCATCACTCCTCTTCAAAGACTTCATCTTTTCTTCCTTTCTCTTCCACGGTTCCCACACTCTTCTTCTCATTTCTTTGCTGAAGCAAAATACTTAGAGAACTTCTTCAAGGCTGCCATAAAAATCAGCCACCATCACCTCCATTTGAGCAAGAATTTCAGTCATACCGAAGTAAAGGAACCTGTTTTGAAGCCATTTCAAGCTTCCAACTAACCATAATCCGAGGTTAGAATCTTATGAACAAATTTAGTCTTTCATTTATAAATTTTCTTTTATACTAAAGGATTATTCAAATTTGCGTTCTTAAACCTAAGTATATGTTTGTTGCTATTTTGGAGCATATGTATGAAGTCTAAGTGTATATGCCCTAGACAGAAAATTTATATTGTTAAACTTTATAATACCTCTATGGGCAGTGGTTATTTCTTGAAATTCTAAGATTAAATTAAAATAAATTTTATGAATGTAGTTGTATGTTGTGCTTTAGTTTTAATTGTCCTTATGCACGCCTTAGGATCAAGGGAGTATGGAGCTAACGTTAATTGATTCCAGGATTAAGAGACTGTTGATAAGCTTGAAAGGTAGGGATTCTATTACTCATCTTTTGTGAGGTTTTTATAGAATTAAAATTGATTGTTTTGCCGCAATATATATATATCTATGTTGAACTGATATTATATGTGTATCACATATGAAACTATGACATGGACTCGTCTTGTATTGTACGGCGAGGAACATAATGAATTGACACATGTTATAAATTGAGAAGCATGGTTAGGAAAATTAACTCTATTAATAATGATTTAATATAGAGAAATTGTGAGACATGAAAAGGGCGACGGTTACGTCCTTGGGCATGAATACCCTAAAAGGTAAAATAGGGGGAAGGTGATGACGCTTCCTTGGGTTGAAAGTCCCAGAACACACTGTACAGGAATTGATTTGGTGAGGACTCGGGGCTTGATGTCCCCTCACCGGAACACCCTTGGAATGTTTATAGGGTGATCAAGTGCGCCCATTTGGGTTTCGATGAGTTGAGTGATACTCAATTTAACATGGATACCTAGGAACAATGATGATTGGTAATATTTGTATAAATGTGTAATTATGACACTTGGTAATGATTAACTACGGTATCCATAAGATGTGATCATAATAAACCTCATAATCTGGAATATGATGTAACTTATTAACCATGCAGATTTTAATGTGGTAATGATAAAAACCTAAAGGTGAGTAATGGCTTTCTCTACTGAGCATAGTGTTGCTCATACCCTTATGTTTATATCTTTTCAGGACTCACTAAGTGTGAGGTGGCTACGAGAAATATAGTTGAGGAAGTGATGTAACTATATTACATTGGGACTGCTTCAATCGTTGAGAATGTTCTTCATGATAATGTAAGCATCAATTGTTACTTTCTGTGACTGTATTACAATGTGTTGAGGGATAAAATGATGATGACAACAGTTTATATTATTAAATTTAAGGTGCTACATTAAAACTGTGGTTTATTTATCGTTTATATTTTTATTTTTGAGTTGAGAGTTTTCATTTAAGTCCCGGGCAAATTTTATTTTTAAGGTTTTACTTTTATTATTTATTTTTATTTTATCTCATTAAAAAAACTGTTAACCCCCATATAGGGGCGTTACAGTTCATGCTCTTTAATGTCTTTAAAAGTTTTTTTTGTTCATGAGCATGCAAATGTTTATAATATATGTTGATGCTTACCGCCGTCGATGTCGGATCAACACCCATGTGTGACTGAACACCTTCTGACCTCCTCTTAAGCTTGCCCCTGGCTAGGAGTGTGTACCTGCGAGAGGGATAATTCAGAGAAATGGGGTTAGTCAATAGACAAGGGCTCTCCGATGCTCAAGGCAAGTATTGCTCGGCAGAGGTCGGCAGCTAATTAGGTGTGTGGAAGTCTCTCTCTCTAAAACGTCATAAATGCATCCTATTTATAGGCCACCAGCTGGATCGGGTGCAAGATGAGTTTTGCCCATTACACAGGTGTCACATCAAAGTGTATCAAGCAGTGAGTGACAAGTGTCGCGTCCATTGTCCAATGGATTGGACTATATTGGACGGCAGCACGTTTGCCTGGTGTTGGCCTACAAGGATGGGCAGTGACGTATTATGACGGATAACGTGACCCGACCCGAGCTACTGTACATCCCCGAGGTGGCAGCCTTCTCGGGGGCGTGCCCTCAGATAAATGGAAGGCACCTCGGGGAGAAGTATAAGTCGTCGGGTCGGGATGGTAGCCTAATGTCTTCCGAACTTAGTTGCCGACCACCAAAATTAGTGTCCTCGATGGTGGCACCGAGCTTACTTTCAACAATATATATTAAGATTAATTACACCGATAATTTATGTGTTTTATCAAAATAACAAATATTTCTTTTGATTTATTGTTAAAATAAAAAAGATACTTTTTTGGTTCAAACAAATCATATTGACACCTCTTTAAGTTAATTCTGTTAACTTTTATGTAAAATAACAAAAGTATCCTCTTAATCTCAGATTAAAACAAAATCACAACCACTAATTTAATGCAAAAAAATCAGAATTAGAGAAGGGAAAAAAAAAAAATCTCAATCAGCTAGCCATGGAGCCCAGCCATCTTGGGACCATCACCCCCCTCCTCATTCGCCCAATCCCTCGCCCATCACCTACCCTCATCCCGTCACCCACCTCACCCTCCCCGTTCGCCCAAACCCTATTGCTCAAGCCCATCACCCAAACCCCATCGCCCACCCCAACCACCCGGTCGGCCTCCGAATTCCGTCGCACTGCCCCTTCCTACGCTCGTCCGCTTCCCCACCATCATCGCCCTCCCCTGTGAACCCGACACCACTCTCCTCATTTGCCCAACCTCATCTCCCACTCTCGGCCATCCTGTAGGCCTCAACACTCCGCTGCGCGCCCTTCCCCACCCCCGACGTCTTCCCCACCCCGTGGCCCCGTAGTTGGACATATATATATATATATATATAGAGAGAGAGAGAGAGAGAGAGAGATAGGAGTTTTTTGTTTTAATTTTTGGTGTTTGATTTTAACAATTTTAAAATTTGTGTCTGTCTTAAAAAATATATATGTTTTTATCCTTTTAAATTTTTTATAATGTTTAAACCTTTATGAAAAAATAGAGTATTTAGATAATAAATTAGAGTATTTAGATAATAATTAACTAATTTAGTAAGATTTTTTGAGAGGGATAATTTAGCAAGAAGTAGGTGGCCTTAAAATGCTCAAAAATATTAAGCTATAAATAAAAATGTTTTTAAATGCATAGGGAGACATTTTTGATATTTTAAGAAAATTTAACAATCAAATTTTGGTCAACATTAAAGGTCAATTAAGAGAGGAGGTGTTTTTATAATTTTTTTAAAAAATTAAAAGGTGTTAACATAATTAATTTTAATCAAAAGTGTCTTTATTATTTTAACAAAATAAAAAGACCAATATAATTTACCCGATATAATGTTACATGCAAATCATCTGTTGGAGCCCTAAAGAGGCTTACAGCAAGATGAGTGACTTTTCCTACTTAAACCTTTGAACACACAAGTTTTATAAGAGAAATGTATCAACATTAATGCCCATAAACTTTAAAGTCTTTTTTATTTTGTCCTCTAAATTTTAAAAATCAACACTTTATACTTTGAATTTTCAAAACTCCTCACTTTACTTCTTGAATTTTAAAAATCATCATTTTATCCTTAAACTTTTATAGCTCTTTATTTTGTCTCTTATTTTATAGATGAAATTAATAACACGTGATTCGCATATTGGTTACCTGTAAGGGTAAAAATGAGATTTTATCACTTTTAGGTTTTGTTTTCACATTTACGTTCTCATTTGACTTTTTTTATCTACTTTCATTTAAGAAAGGTCTGTATGTACATGTTCTTTTCGATATTGTTCGCGGATGTCTCATTTTCTTTAATATGTAACTTATCATTTTTAGTATTCAAATTCAAATATTAACGAACAATATCGACTTATTAAACGAGACTCATTAAAAGTGAGTAGAAATATGCAGATAAACATGTCCTAAGTGAGAATTCAAATAATAATAATAAAAAAACAAAGACGTCAAGTGTGAGTGTAAATGTGAAACAAAACTTAAAAGTGATAAAATTTTATTTTTTCTCTAACAAGTGATTCGTATACGAATTACGTGAGCTTTATTTCTATTTGAATAAAAAATCTTAAATTTAAGAGATAAAGTGAAGAGTTTTAAGAGTTTAACAAAATAAAATAATAATTCTTAAAATTTATAAGATAAAGTAAAATATATCTTAAAATTTATAGACAATTAGTATTAATAAACCCGAATATATAATTGCAAGGGATATGGCCATAGGAAAGCCATCGGACCCCAAGACTTTTTCACCATAACAAACATAAAAAATTGGAGAACTCTAGGGAGAAAAAAAAAAAAAAAACTTGGGAATTGACAATAAAAAAATAAAACACTCCTCAGGAAGTTTCGTAAGAAAACTCGACTGAAAGTAGCAATACTGATCAAACAAGTGTTAGACTGAAAGTAGTCCAGTTTAGATTGAATCATTTTAATCAAAATAACACCGACCTGAGGAGCACTTTCTTGATAATTCCCTTTGCATATTTCACGTTACTTTTGAAAAGTGAACAAAGGGCCACCAACAAAATAGATTCTGGTCGGTTTGTTTTATTTGGTATCTCAGCGCCTCCTCTGGTAATACTTGTAATCATAATTCAATGCGACAGTTACAAATGTGAAGGAAACTTCGCAGTGCAAATGCATTAATTATCTGCTTGGAAATTGGAACCCATCAACCCTATCATTATTATTGTCCAATTTAATGTATAATGTTTTTTTTAGGTTAAGATTTATTGTTTTATAAGTAGCAAAAGTTTTAATCTTACGTGGTTAAATAAAAATACCCAATAATAATAAAAAAAATAATAAAAGCTAACGGGTGCTCCCTTATAATCAAGGAATTCTTCACTATGCCCTTAAGAATAGAACCAATTCTTCTTTTTTTTTTATTTGATATTTAATGAGCTAATGAAACTTGAAACGATTTTAGATTAGGAAGGCTATGTTGTGCAATAGACAACTTTAATTTATATTATCAAGAGCAATAAAAACGCAAAATAAATCGAATACATAAGAATGTACAAAAGAATGTACAAAAGTTGTAGTGATTCACCCTTAATAAAAGAGTTACGTCATTTTTCTTGCCGATGCAAAAAATTAACTAAAATGAAAAAAAAGTTTACAAGAAAAAATCGTACATCGCATAATTCTATGTATGTGTGTTTTTTTTTTCAAACTCTCCAATCAATTACCTTCAAAATATTATTAGATGCACGTCCTTGTATAAAGAAAAACCAAAGAAACCAAAATTACAAATATGAAATCGCCGTGGTACTGTAACGCCCCTATATGGGGGTTAACAGTTTTTAATGAGATAAAATAAAAATAAATAATAAAAGTAAAACCTTAAAGATTAAAATTTGCCCGGGACTTAAATGAAAACTCTCAACTCAAAAATAAAAATATAAACGACAAATAAACCACAGTTTTAATGTAGCACTTTAAATTTAATAATATAAACTGTTGTCATCATCATTTTAACCCTCAACACATTGTAATACAGTCACAGAAAGTAACAATTGATGCTTACATTATCATGAAGAACACTCTCAACAATTGAAGCAGTCCCAATGTAATATAGCTACATCACTTCCTCAACTATATTTCTCGTAGCCACCTCACACTTAGTGAGTCCTGAAAAGATATAAACATAAGGGAATAAGCAACACTATGCTCAGTAGAGAAAGCCATTACTCACCTTTAGGTTTTTATCATTACCACATTAAAACCTGCATGGTTAGTAAGTCACATCATATTCCAGATTATGAGGTTTATTATGATCACATCTTATGGATACCGTAGTTAATCATTACCAAGTGTCATAATTACACATTTATACAAATATTACCAATCATCATTGTTCCTAGGTATCCATGTTAAATTGAGTATCACTCAACTCATCGAAACTCAAATGGGCGCACTTGATCACCCTATAAACATTCCAAGGGTGTTCCGGTGAGGGGACATTAAGCCCCGAGTCCTCACCAAATCGATTCCTGTACAGTGTGTTCTGGGACTTTCAACCCAAGGAAGCGTCATCACCTTCCCCCTATTTTACCTTTTAGGGTATTCATGCCCAAGGACGTAATCGCCGCCCTCTTCATGTCTCACCATTTCTCTATATTTAAATAATTATTAATAGAGTCAGTTTTTCTAACCATGCTTCTCAATTTATAACATGTGTCAATCATTATGTTCCTCGCCGTACAATACAAGACGAGTCCATGTCATAGTTTCATATGTGATAATCATATAATATCAGTTCAACATAGATATATATATATTGCGGCAAAACAATCAATTTTAATTCTATAAAAACCTCACAAAAGATGAGTAATAGAATCCCTACCTTTCAAGCTTATCAACAGTCTCTTAATCCTGGAATCAATTAACGTTAGCTCCATACTCCCTTGATCCTAAGGCGTGC